>CAWUFW010014118.1:0-431495 GCA_963921515.1 Calotriton arnoldi
GCCCTAAACCCTGAAACACCACCCCCAGCACGACCCCTACACTGCCCGAACACCACTGCACTGCCCTAAACCCTGAAACACCACCCCCTGCACGACCCCCTATACTGCCCGAACACCACTGCACTGCCCTAAACCCTAAAACTCTACCCCCAGCATGACCCCCTACACTGCCCGAACACCACTGCACTGCCCTAAACCCTGACTCACCACCCCCTGCACGACCCCCTACACTGCCCGAACACCACTACACTGCCCTAAACCCAGAAACACCACCCACAGCACGACCCCCTACACTGCCCGAACACCACTGCACTGCCCTAAACCCTGAAACACCACCCCCAGCACGACCCCCTACACTGCCCGAACACCACTGCACTGCCCTAAACCCTGAAACACCAGCCCCTGCACGACCCCCTACACTGCCCGAACACCATTGCACTGCCCTAAACCCTGAAACACCACCCCCAGCATGACCCCCTACACTGCCTGAACACCACTGCCCTAAACCCTGAAACACCACCCCCAGCAAGACCCCCTACACTGCCCGAATACCACTGCACTGCCCTAAACCCTGAAACACCACCTCCAACACAACCCCCTACACTGCCTGAACACCATTGCTCTGCCCTAAACCCTGAAACACTGCCCCCAGCAAGACCCCCTACACTGCCCGAACACCACTGCACTGCCCTAAACCCTGAAACATCACCCCCAGCAAGACCCCTACACTGCCCGAACACCACTACCCTAAACCCTGAAACACCACCCCCAGCACGACCCCCTACACTACTCGAACACCACTGCACTGCCCTAAACCCTGAAACACCACCCCAGCACGACCCCCTACACTGCCCGAACACCACTGCTCTGCCCAAAACACTGAAACACCAGCCCCAGCATGACCCCTACACTGCCCGAACACCACTGCACTGCCCTAAACCCTGAAACACCAGCCCCAGCACGAACCCCTACACTGCCCGAACACCACTGCACTACCCTAAACCCAGAAACACCACCCCCAGCACGACCCCCTACACTGCCCGAGCACCACTGCCTGCACTGCCCTAAACCCCGAAACACCAGCCCCAGCACGACCCCCTACACTGCCTGAACACTACTGCACTGCCCTAAACCATGAAACACCATCCCCAGCACGACCCCCTACACTGCACCGAACACCACTGCACTGCCCTAAACCCTGAAAAACTACCCCCAGCAAGACCCCCTACACTGCCCGAACACCACTGCACTGCCCTAAACCCTGAAACATCACCCCCAGCAAGACCCCCTACACTGCCCGAACACCACTGCCCTAAACCCTGAAACACCACCCCCAGCAAGACCCCCTACACTGCCCGAACACCACTGCACTGCCCTGAACCCTGAAACACCAGCCCCAGCACGACACCCTACACTGCCCGAACACCACTGCACTGCCCTAAACCCTGAAACACCACCCCGTGCATGACCCCTACACTGCCCGAACACCACTGCACTGCCCTAAACCCTGAAACACCAGCCCCAGCACGACCCTCTACACTGCCCGAACACCACTGCACTGCCCTAAACCCTGAAACACAACCCCCAGCACGACCCCCTACACTACCCGAACACCACTGCACTACCCTAAACCCTAAAATACTCCCCTACACTACCCGAACACAACTGCACTGCCCTAAACCCTCAAACACTCCCCCAGCACGACTCCCTACACTACCCAAACACCACTGCACTGCCCTAAACCCTAAAACACTCCCCCAGCACGACCCTCTACACTGCTCGAACACCACTGCACTGCCCTAAACCCTAAAACACTCCCCCAGCATGACCCCTACACAACCCAAACACCACTGCACTGCCCTAAACCCTAAAACACTCCCCCAAGCATGACCTCCTGCACGATCCACACACCACTGCACTGCCCTAAACCCTGAAACACCACCCCCAGCAAGACCCCCTACACTGCCCGAACACCACTGCACTGCCCTAAACCCTGAAACACCACCCCCAGCACGACCCCCTCCACTGCCCGAACACCACTGCACTGCCCTAAACCCTGAAACACCACCCCGTGCATGACCCCCTACACTGCCCGAACACCACTGCACTGCCCTAAACCCTGAAACACCAGCCCCAGCACGACCCTCTACACTGCCCGAACACCACTGCACTGCCCTAAACCCTGAAACACAACCCCCAGCACGACCCCTACACTACCCGAACACCACTGCACTACCCTAAACCCTAAAATACTCCCCCCAGCATGACCCCCTACACTGCTCAAACACCACTGCACTGCCCTAAACCCTAAAAACTCCCCCAGCATGACCCCCTGCACGACCCACACACCACTGCACTGCCCTAAACCCTGAAACACCACCCCCAGCAAGACCCCCTACACTGCCCGAACACCATTGCACTGCCCTAAACCCTGAAACACCAGCCCCAGCACAACCCCCTACACTGCCCGAACACCACTGCACTGCCCTAAACCCTGAAACACCAGCCCCAGCACGACCAACTACACTGCACGAACACCACTGCACTGCCCTAAACCCTGAAACACCAGCCCCAGCATGACCCCCTACACTGCCCGAACACCACTGCACTGCCCTAAACCCTGAAACACCAGCCCCAGCACAACCCCCTACACTGCCCGAACACCACTGCACTGCCCTAAACCCTGAAACACCAGCCCCAGCACGACCAACTACACTGCACGAACACCACTGCACTGCCCTAAACCCTGAAACACCAGCCCCAGCATGACCCCCTACACTGCCCGAACACCACTGCACTGCCCTAAACCCTGAAACACCATTCTCCCTGCACGACCCCTACTCTGCCCGAACACTACTGCACTGGCCTAAACCCTGAAACACCATCCCCAGCACGACCCCCTACACTGCACGAACACCCCTGCACTGCCCTAAACCCTGAAACATCACCCCAGCAAGACCCCCTACACTGCCCGAACACCACTGCCCTAAACCCTGAAACACCACCCCCAGCAAGACCCCCTACACTGCCCGAACACCACTGCACTGCCCTAAACCCTGAAACACCAGCCCCAGCACGACCCCCTACATTGCCCGAACACCACTGCACTAAACTAACCCTGGGCAAAGCACTACGCTACGCTCGCGTAGTTTGCGAAGTTTGCGCTACTTCGCACAACGCGAATTGCACGTAGCACAGTGCAAACACGCGTAGCGTAGCGTAGTGCAGCGGTCATTTTGCTTGCTCGCGGTCCTCAACGTCAAGTTGGCGACCGCGAGCAAGCAAATGACATCCCGGCGAGACTTTTTCTCGTCTCGCGATCAGCAACATCAAGTTGCCGATCGCGAGCGTGGAAAATAAACCTCCAGGCGAGATTCTCAACGCGGGGAGGTCAGGTTTCTCATTGCGAGTGGTCGCAGATGCCCGCGACCGCTCGCGATGAGAAACTACCAGTCTGCGTTGAGAAAGCTGCCGCCGAGTAAAAATCTACTCGAGCGGCAGTAAAGACAGCTCGCACTGTGCAAGATGCCGTTTTCAATGATTGCACAGTGTGGACAAGCATCCGGCACTGTGCAATCATTGCGAACAGTGCACTACGCAGTTCGCGTAGTGCTACGCGTAGCTCGCGTAGTGCGAACTGCACTTTGCGTAGCTTCGCGTAGCGCTACTTCGCGAACTACGCCCAAGCTTACCCTGAAACACCAGCCCCAGCATGACCCCCTACACTGCCCAAACACCACTGCACTGCCCTAAACCCTGAAACACCAGCCCCAGCACGACCACCTACACTGCCAGAACACCATTGCACTGCCCTAAACCCTGAAACACCAGCCCCAGCACAACCCCCTACACTGCCCGAACACCACTGCACTGCCCTAAACCCTGAAACACCACCCCGTCCACGACCCCCTACACTGCCCGAACACCACTGCACTGCCCTAAACCCTGAAACACCACCCCCAGCACGACACCCTACACTGCCCGAACACCACTGCACTGCCTTAAACCCTGAAACATCACCCCCAGCAAGACCCCCTACACTGCCCGAACACCACTGCACTGCCCTAAACCCTGAAACACCAGCCCCAGCACGACCCCCTACATTGCCCGAACACCACTGCACTGCCCTAAACCCTGAAACACCATCCCCAGCACGACCCCCTACACTGCACGAACACCCCTGCACTGCCCTAAACCCTGAAACATCACCCCAGCAAGACCCCCTACACTGCCCGAACACCACTGCCCTAAACCCTGAAACACCACCCCCAGCAAGACCCCTACACTGCCCGAACACCACTGCACTGCCCTAAACCCTGAAACACCATCCCCAGCACGACCCCCTACACTGCACGAACACCCCTGCACTGCCCTAAACCCTGAAACATCACCCCCAGCAAGACCCCCTACACTGCCCGAACACCACTGCCCTAAACCCTGAAACACCACCCCCAGCAAGACCCCCTACACTGCCCGAACACCACTGCACTGCCCAAAACCCTGAAACACCACCTCCAACACAACCCCTACACTGCCTGAACACCATTGCTCTGCCCTAAACCCTGAAACACTGCCCCCAGCAAGACCCCCTACACTGCCCGAACACCACTGCACTGCCCTAAACCCTGAAACATCACCCCCAGCAAGACCCCTACACTGCCCGAACACCACTACCCTAAACCCTGAAACACCACCCCCAGCACGACCCCCTACACTACTCGAACACCACTGCACTGCCCTAAACACTGAAACACCACCCCAGCACGACCCCCTACACTGCCCGAACACCACTGCTCTGCCCAAAACACTGAAACACCAGCCCCAGCATGACCCCCTACACTGCCCGAACACCACTGCACTGCCCTAAACCCTGAAACACCAGCCCCAGCACGAACCCCTACACTGCCCGAACACCACTGCACTACCCTAAACCCAGAAACACCACCCCCAGCACGACCCCCTACACTGCCCGAGCACCACTGCCTGCACTGCCCTAAACCCCGAAACACCAGCCCCAGCACGACCCCCTACACTGCCTGAACACTACTGCACTGCCCTAAACCATGAAACACCATCCCCAGCACGACCCCCTACACTGCACGAACACCACTGCACTGCCCTAAACCCTGAAAAACTACCCCCAGCAAGACCCCCTACACTGCCCGAACACCACTGCACTGCCCTAAACCCTGAAACATCACCCCCAGCAAGACCCCCTACACTGCCCGAACACCACTGCCCTAAACCCTGAAACACCACCCCAGCAAGACCCCCTACACTGCCCGAACACCACTGCACTGCCCTGAACCCTGAAACACCAGCCCCAGCACGACCCCCTACACTGCCCGAACACCACTGCACTGCCCCTAAACCCTGAAACACCACCCCGTGCATGACCCCCTACACTGCCCGAACACCACTGCACTGCCCTAAACCCTGAAACACCAGCCCCAGCACGACCCTCTACACTGCCCGAACACCACTGCACTGCCCTAAACCCTGAAACACAACCCCAGCACGACCCCCTACACTACCCGAACACCACTGCACTACCCTAAACCCTAAAATACTCCCCCTACACTACCCGAACACAACTGCACTGCCCTAAACCCTCAAACACTCCCCCAGCACGACCCCCTACACTACCCGAACACCACTGCACTGCCCTAAACCCTAAAACACTCCCCCAGCACGACCCCCTACACTGCTCGAACACCACTGCACTGCCCTAAACCCTAAAACACTCCCCCCAGCATGACCCCCTACACAACCCAAACACCACTGCACTGCCCTAAACCCTAAAACACTCCCCCCAAGCATGACCTCCTGCACGATCCACACACCACTGCACTGCCCTAAACCCTGAAACACCACCCCCAGCAAGACCCCCTACACTGCCCGAACACCACTGCACTGCCCTAAACCCTGAAACACCACCCCCAGCACGACCCCCTACACTGCCCGAACACCACTGCACTGCCCTAAACCCTGAAACACCACCCCGTGCATGACCCCCTACACTGCCCGAACACCACTGCACTGCCCTAAACCCTGAAACACCAGCCCCAGCACGACCCTCTACACTGCCCGAACACCACTGCACTGCCCTAAACCCTGAAACACAACCCCCAGCACGACCCCCTACACTACCCGAACACCACTGCACTACCCTAAACCCTAAAATACTCCCCCAGCATGACCCCTACACTACCCGAACACAACTGCACTGCCCTAAACCCGCAAACACTCCCCGGCACGACCCCATACACTACCCAAACACCACTGCACTGCCCTAAACCCTAAAACACTCCCCCCAGCACGACCCCCTACACTGCTCAAACACCACTGCACTGCCCTAAACCCTAAAACACTCCCCCAGCATGACCCCCTACACTACCCAAACACCACTGCACTGCCCTAAACCCTAAAAACTCCCCCAGCATGACCCCCTGCACGACCCACACACCACTGCACTGCCCTAAACCCTGAAACACCACCCCCAGCAAGACCCCCTACACTGCCCGAACACCATTGCACTGCCCTAAACCCTGAAACACCAGCCCCAGCACAACCCCCCTACACTGCCCGAACACCACTGCACTGCCCTAAACCCTGAAACACCAGCCCCAGCACGACCAACTACACTGCACGAACACCACTGCACTGCCCTAAACCCTGAAACACCAGCCCCAGCATGACCCCCTACACTGCCCGAACACCACTGCACTGCCCTAAACCCTGAAACACCAGCCCCAGCACAACCCCCTACACTGCCCGAACACCACTGCACTGCCCTAAACCCTGAAACACCAGCCCCAGCACGACCAACTACACTGCACGAACACCACTGCACTGCCCTAAACCCTGAAACACCAGCCCCAGCATGACCCCCTACACTGCCCGAACACCACTGCACTGCCCTAAACCCTGAAACACCATTCTCCCTGCACGACCCCCTACTCTGCCCGAACACTACTGCACTGGCCTAAACCCTGAAACACCATCCCCAGCACGACCCCCTACACTGCACGAACACCCCTGCACTGCCCTAAACCCTGAAACATCACCCCCAGCAAGACCCCCTACACTGCCCGAACACCACTGCCCTAAACCCTGAAACACCACCCCCAGCAAGACCCCCTACACTGCCCGAACACCACTGCACTGCCCTAAACCCTGAAACACCAGCCCCAGCACGACCCCCTACATTGCCCGAACACCACTGCACTAAACTAACCCTGGGCAAAGCACTACGCCACGCTCGCGTAGTTTGCGAAGTTTGCGCTACTTCGCACAACGCGAATTGCACGTAGCACAGTGCAAACACGCGTAGCGTAGCGTAGTGCAGCGGGGATTTGTAGCTTGCTCGCGGTCCTCAACGTCAAGTTGGCGACCGCGAGCAAGCAAATGACATCCCGGCGAGACTTTTTCTCGCTCGCGATCAGCAACATCAAGTTGCCGATCGCGAGCGTGGAAAATAAACCTCTCGGCGAGATTCTCAACGCTGGGAGGTCAGGTTTCTCATTGCGAGTGGTCGCGTATGCTCGCGACCGCTCGCGATGAGAAACTACCAGTCTGCGTTGAGAAAGCTGCCGCCGAGTAAAAATCTACTCGAGCGGCAGTAAAAGACAGCTCGCACTGTGCAAGATGCCGTTTTCAATGATTGCACAGTGTGGACAAGCATCCGGCACTGTGCAATCATTGCGAACAGTGCACTACGCAGTTCGCGTAGTGCTACGCGTAGCTCGCGTAGTGCGAACTGCACTTTGCGTAGCTTCGCGTAGCGCCACTCGCGAACTACGCCCAAGCTTACCCTGAAACACCAGCCCCAGCATGACCCCCTACACTGCCCAAACACCACTGCACTGCCCTAAACCCTGAAACACCAGCCCCAGCACGACCACCTACACTGCCAGAACACCATTGCACTGCCCTAAACCCTGAAACACCAGCCCCAGCACAACCCCCTACACTGCCCGAACACCACTGCACTGCCCTAAACCCTGAAACACCACCCCGTCCACGACCCCCTACACTGCCCGAACACCACTGCACTGCCCTAAACCCTGAAACACCACCCCCAGCACGACACCCTACACTGCCCGAACACCACTGCACTGCCTTAAACCCTGAAACATCACCCCAGCAAGACCCCCTACACTGCCCGAACACCACTGCACTGCCCTAAACCCTGAAACACCAGCCCCAGCACGACCCCCTACATTGCCCGAACACCACTGCACTGCCCTAAACCCTGAAACACCATCCCCAGCACGACCCCCTACACTGCACGAACACCCCTGCACTGCCCTAAACCCTGAAACATCACCCCCAGCAAGACCCCCTACACTGCCCGAACACCACTGCCCTAAACCCTGAAACACCACCCCCAGCAAGACCCCCTACACTGCCCGAACACCACTGCACTGCCCTAAACCCTGAAACACCAGCCCCAGCACGACCCCCTACATTGCCCGAACACCACTGCACTGCCCTAAACCCTGAAACACCACCCCCTGCATGACCCACTACACTGCCCGAACACCACTGCACTGCCCTAAACCCTGAAACACCACCCCCAGCACGACCCCCTACACTGCCCGAACACCATTGCACTGCCCTAAACCCTGAAACACCACCCCCTGCACGACCCCCTACACTGCCCGAACACTACTGCACTGCCCTAAACCCTGAAACACCGCCCCAGCATGACCCCCTACACTGCACGAACACTACTGCACTGCCCTAAACCCTGAAACACTACCCCAGCAAGACCCCCTACACTGCCCGAACACCACTGCACTGCCCTAAACCCTGAAACATCACCCCCAGCAAGACCCCCTACACTGCCCGAACACCACTGCCCTAAACCCTGAAACACCACCCCCAGCAAGACCCCTACACTGCCCGAACAACACTGCAGTGCCCTAAACCCTAAAACACCACCCCCAGCACGACCCCCTACACTGCCCGAACACCACTGCTCTGCCCAAAACCCTGAAACACCAGCCCCAGCACGACCCCCTACACTGCCCGAACACCACTGCACTGCCCTAAACCCTGAAACACCACCCCAGCACGACCCCCTACACTGCCCGAACACCACTGCACTGCCCTAAACCCTGAAACACCACCCCCAGCACGACCGCCTACACTGCCTGAAAACCACTGCACTGCCCTAAACCCTGAAACACCAGCCCCAGCACGACCCCCTACACTGCCCGAACACCACTGCGCTGCCCTAAACGCTGAAACATCAGCCCCAGCAAGGCACCCTACACTGCGCGAACACCATTGCACTGCCCTAAACACTGAAACACCACCCCCAGCAAGACCCCCTACACTGCCCGAACACCACTGCACTAAACCCGGAAACACCAGCCCCAGCAAGACCACCTACACTGCCCGAACACCACTGCACTGCCCAAAACCCTGAAACACCACCCCCAGCACGACACCCTACACTGCCCGAACACCACTGCACTAAACCCTGAAACACCACCCCCAGCACGACCCCTACACTGCCCGAACACCACTGCACTGCCCTAAACCCTGAAACACCACCCCCCTGCACGACCCCCTATACTGCCCGAACACCACTGCACTGCCCTAAACCCTAAAACTCTACCCCCAGCATGACCCCCTACACGGCCCGAACACCACTGCACTGCCCTAAACCCTGACTCACCACCCCCTGCACGACCCCCTACACTGCCCGAACACCACTACACTGCCCTAAACCCAGAAACACCACCCACAGCACGACCCCCTACACTGCCCAAACACCACTGCACTGCCCTAAACCCTGAAACACCACCCCCAGCACGACCCCCTACACTGCCCGAACACCACTGCACTGCCCTAAACCCTGAAACACCAGCCCCTGCACGACCCCCTACACTGCCCGAACACCATTGCACTGCCCTAAACCCTGAAACACCACCCCCAGCATGACCCCTACACTGCCTGAACACCACTGCCCTAAACCCTGAAACACCACCCCCAGCAAGACCCCCTACACTGCCCGAATACCACTGCACTGCCCTAGACCCTGAAACACAACCCCCTACACTGCCTGAACACCATTGCTCTGCCCTAAACCCTGAAACACCACCCCCAGCACGACCCCCTACACTACTCGAACACCACTGCACTGCCCTAAACCCTGAAACACCACCCCAGCACGACTCCCTACACTGCCCGAACACCACTGCTCTGCCCAAAACACTGAAACACCAGCCCCAGCATGACCCCTACACTGCCCGAACACCACTGCACTGCCCTAAACCCTGAAACACCAGCCCCAGCACGAACCCCTACACTGCCCGAACACCACTGCACTACCCTAAACCCAGAAACACCACCCCAGCACGACCCCTACACTGCCCGAGCACCACTGCCTGCACTGCCCTAAACCCTGAAACACCAGCCCGACCCCCTACACTGCCTGAACACTACTGCACTGCCCTAAACCATGAAACACCATCCCCAGCACGACCCCTACACTGCACGAACACCACTGCACTGCCCTAAACCCTGAAACATCACCCCAGCAAGACCCCCTACACTGCCCGAACACCACTGCCCTAAACCCTGAAACACCACCCCTGCAAGACCCCCTACACTGCCCGAACACCACTGCACTGCCCTAAACCCTGAAACACCAGCCCCAGCACGACCCCCTACACTGCCCGAACACCACTGCACTGCCCTAAACCCTGAAACACCACCCCGTGCAAGACCCCTACACTGCCCGAACACCACTGCACTGCCCTAAACCCTGAAACACCAGCCCCAGCACGACCCTCTACACTGCCTGAACACCACTGCACTGCCCTAAACCCTGAAACACAACCCCCAGCACGACCCCCTACACTACCCGAACACCACTGCACTACCCTAAACCCTAAAATACTCCCCCAGCACGACCCCCTACACTACCCGAACACAACTGCACTGCCCTAAACCCTCAAACACGACTCCCAGCACGACCCCCTACACTACCCGAACACCACTGCACTGCCCTAAACCCTAAAACACTCCCCCAGCACGACCCCCTACACTGCTCTCGAACACCACTGCACTGCCCTAAACCCTAAAACACTCCCCCAGCATGACCCCCTACACTACCCAAACACCACTGCACTGCCCTAAACCCTAAAACACTCCCTCAGCATGACCCCCTGCACGACCCACACACCACTGCACTGCCCTAAACCCTGAAACACCACCCCCAGCAAGACCCCCTACACTGCCCGAACACCACTGCACTAAACCCTGAAACACCACCCCCAGCACGACCCCCTACACTGCCCGAACACCACTGCACTACCCTAAACCCTAAAACACGACCTCCTACACTACACAAAGACCACTGCACTACCCTAAACCCTAAAACACTACCCCCAGCACGACCCCCTACACTACACAAACACCACTGCACTACCCTAAACCCTAAAACACTACCCCTACACTACACAAACACCACTGCACTACCCTAAACCCTAAAACAATACCCCAGCACGAACCCCTACACTACACAAACACCACTGCACTACCCTAAACCCTAAAACACTACCCCTACACTACACAAACACCACTGCACTACCCTAAACCCTAAAACAATACCCCCAGCACGAACCCCTACACTACCCAAACACCACTGCACTACCCTAAACCCTAAAACACTACCCCCAGCAGTACCCCCTACACTACCCAAACACCATTGCACTACCCTAAACCCTAAAACACTACCCCCAGCAGTACCCCCTACACTACCCAAACACCACTGCACTACCCTAAACCCTAAACCACTACCCCAGCACGACCCCCTACACCACCCAAACACCACTGCACTACCCTAAACCCTAAAACACTACCCCAGCACAACCCCCTACACTACCCAAACACCGCTGTAATACCCTAAACCCTAAAACACTCCCCCAGCATGACTCCCTACACTATCCAAACACCACTGCACTACTCCTAAACCCTAAATCTACCCCCAGCATGACCCCCTACACTACACAAACACCACTGCACTACCCTAAACCCTAAAACACTACCCCCAGCACGACCCCTTCACTACCTAAACACAACTACACAATTTGTTACAGGCGTTGCAACGCAGGCCTGTGGTGCTTACTGGAAGTACTTGGTGGGCTAGTTGGGCCCCAGGGACCCTCAGGATTCAAGGTGACCTAATCCCCCAACCTAAAACGCGCCACGGGGCGCGTTTGCACAGTGGTGAAGGGAGGGGGCGGGGCCTCAGGTGACATGTGCGCAAACACGCCCCCATGAATCCTGAGGGACCCTGGGGGCCAACTAGCCCACCAGGTACCTTCAGTAAGCACAACAGAGTTGCGTTGCAGAGATGTGAAAAAGGTGCGTGGCCTCGGAACGCCTCTCTGCAACTCAGCTCTGTGGTCCTAACTGTAGGTACCTGGGGGCTAGTTGGGCCCCAGGGACCCTCAGGATTCAAGGGGACTTAATCCCGCAACTTAAAACGCGCCACGGGGCGCGTTTGCACACGCATTTTAAGAGGTAGTTTTAATCCCCTGCCCTATTATGTACTAGGGACTTACAGAGGAGGTCATGCTAATCACAGGGGTACCCCAACGCATAGTGTTCCCTAGTGTATGTAGGTGTTTTCACTGTATTCTAAGTGTCTTTAGCATAGCACTGACTCTGGTTAGTCAGAGTCAGTTACCACCAGTACCCGTCTGGAAAAGTTGTGGGCACAGGATGATTTTGCAACATGGCCTCTTTCTGCTCCTCTGTTGGTTCTTTCTGCACATCTTTTGCTTCTTCCTGCACTTTTCTTCGTCTTTGTGGACTTCTGTTGCTTCTTTCTGCATTTCTTTTGCTTCTTTCTGCGCGTTTTTTCTTCTTTCTTCACATGTCCTACCTCTGTAGGCATAGTTAGAAACTAGCATTTAAAAAACCTTTGAAATTCACTTAAAAATCATAGGTTCCAGGCACGTTATAGTTAGAAATTAGCATTTAAAAAACCTTTGAAATTCACTGAAAAACCATAGGTTTCAGACACGTTATAGTTAGAAATTAGCATTTAAAAACCTTTGAAATTCACTGAAAAAACCATAGGTTTTAGGGACAGTTATAGTTAGTTGGACATTTCACTCGTACAAAACCATAGAAATTCCCCCGTTATAGTTAGTTCAGCTAACTATAACTCGCGTCCCGCAATGCACTGCTGATGACGTCACATATTACATCACTCATGACATGGTCAGTGACATCACTCATGACATCACTGATGACATCTCAAATGACATCACTGATGACATCATCCATGTGATAATTTCATGCATCTTCTCACACCCTAATATAGCTTTTGATACACCCACTCTAAATTACAGACTGCCATTCTCAAAACCATACACACTCCAATACCACTAACTACATACCCACTCACTGATTCTTAGGTCTACACACACACATCTACTCACTCACCCGTACAGTCACTCATACTTACAGTCACTCAGTACAGGACTATCATATGCACTCATACACCTATATAAACACTCACACACCGCCACTCATCCATAGAGGTACTCACACACCTAGTCAGTCATGCAAAAAATTAATCACACACCCATTTACTCACCTATACAGTTATACACACACCAGCTCACTTACTCATACAAATACTAGCACATTCTTACGCTCTTATACAATAACTGATACAAGCACACACGCATCCATACAGCCACTCTCACAATCACACACTCTCACTTATAGCCATTTAAATACTCTAACACACATATATACTGCCTTTTACATATGTAGTTACTCGCACATGTACCACTGAGATATACATTCACTCACTAACACACCCATACACACACTCACCCACCCAAGCAGTCCATCACAGATGCACTCTTGAAATCATGCACCCAGTGAATCACCCACTCACACATCTATGTACAGAGTCACACACACCCCACCCACACAAACACTCAGGCAGCCATACAGATACTCAGAGAACCAATCAATAACCCATATAGACACTCATGTAGCTATTCGCAAATCCATGCATCCACTTACACACCAACAGACGGATACAGACATTCACACAGTTTAGTCACTAACCCATGCATTCAGTAAGATACGTTTAATCACTCACTTGTAGAGTCAGTCACGCACGTACTAAATCATCCATTCAGACGCTTATACACCCACTCATTCTTCAATACGCCTTTCCCTATATATATTAAACATATTTAAACTTTACAGAAACACACAGTCACTGGATGATGTCATCAGTGATTTCATTTGAGATGTCATCAGTGATGTCATCAGTGATGTCACTGACCATGTCATGAGTGATGTAATATGTGACGTCATCAGCAGTGCATTGCGGGGCGCGAGTTATAGTTAGCTGAACTAACTATAACGGGGGAATTTCTATGGTTTTGTACGAGTGAAATGTCCAACTAACTATAACTGTCCCTAAAACCTATGGTTTTTTCAGTGAATATATATATATATATATACACATTTGTTAAGCAGACCTAAAGAATATATATATATTTTTAAACCTTAAGCAGTATATATATATCCAAAGAAATGCAGATATCTGAATACACACATATAATCCAATTATGCATGTTAATATGCACAGGCGTATGCTCCACATTTGTGTTGAGTTGGGTGGTCATGTAGGAATAAGTCAATTCTTGAGTAGTCTTCTGAAGATAAGCTAGATATCCGTGGCTCTTATGTTTGTAGGGTTTGGAGGTAATGAATTGCATAGTTGGGCTTCTTGAACAGAAAAAGATGTATCACTCATAGTTTTTTTCTTGTATGCTGGGTTTTGAGGCGAGGTGCCAATCTGGAGCAGAGGTTCCTTTGTTGTATGTATTTGGTGATTTTATTCCTGATGAAAAGTGGTCCTGTTTTATGTATTGCTTTGTGGGTGATACAAAGCAGCTTGAAGGTGGATCTTCTGGCATCTGGTAACTAAAGTAAGATCCTCAAGGCAGGGGAAATGTGGGCTTGTGGCCTTAAATGTAGGAGTAGTCTGGCAGCAGAGTTCTGAATCCTTTGTAGTCTGTTTATAGTTGATAAAGATGATCCGTCGTAAAGTCCATTGGCCTGATCATGTTTACACAGTATAAGAGAGATAGTAGCTTAGACCTTGTGTGGAAATACTAGGTGTGGGAAGATGTGTCACACAATTTTCAGAGTAATGAAGCTTGATCTTAGCTTGTCCTCTTGGACCTTTATTAATAATGGGTATTGATGCTAAGTGGGATTTTATTCTTTTTTTCTTATCGATCAATGAAGGAGGTATTTTAACAGGGTTCCTGTCGTGGTGGTGGTGGTGGTGATGGTGTGGGTGTGTGTGTGTCAGGAAGGTAGTGCACACATGCACGTATTTATGTAGGTTTGTAAGACTACATAAGAGCTATTTTCGTTCTGAGTGCCTGATGAGTTTTTATACGTATTTGTATGTGATTTGTAAGCTAGTGTGGTTAAGAGACTGTGTTGTTTGTGTGTGTTAAGTGTGTCCCTTTAGAATGTCATTTTGTATCTGTGTCTGTCTTTCGAGAGGCCAGTGTTTGAATGCATATCTCTGTGTTTGTTGCCTGTTTACGTGAGAATATCTGTTAGGTTGTAAGCATACAATTATCTGTGCCCCTTGGTATGTGTTTGTATCTCTCCAGGCAGGGTGTTTCAGTCACAGCAGACCTTTATTCTGCTAAAGTCTTGTCATGGAGAGTCAGAGGCAGATCCATTTCTACCAACCAAGGAGAGGGGGTTTTGAGCTGCTTGGTGGGTCTGATGTTGAAGGATGGAGATGCTGTCCTCATGGAGAGTCAGAGTCTGACCGATTTGTACCCACCAAGGAGAGGGGTTTTTGAGCTCTTTGGTGGGTCTGATGTTGAAGAATGGAGATGCTGTCCCATGGCTGTCCTAAGTGGGTGTGTTTAGGAGGGCCCTGAGGGTGCCAAGAGAGCCGTCATCACATCTGTTTTCAAACAAAACCAGTGTCTTTCCCTGATCAGCTCCTTCTAAAATGTAGGGGAAGCTCCAAGCACCTTACTGGAAACCCGTTCTAGCTTAATGTGCGCATGTCAATTTACTTGTTTGTGTGGCACCTCTTGATGTGTGGGTGTGTGTTTGTGAATTTGTGTACTAGTGTCTGTAATAACGTGGGCTTATGGGTGCTTTGTCCATGGATTTGTGCACACAGGTGTGTTATCTGTGTATTTATTGTATGTTCAATATGTGGATGTGGTGTATATTTGCAGTGGTGTTTTCTGTTGAATGGTGGTGTCTTAAGTAGGGTTGTGTCTCCAGGAGTTTAATGGTGGGCCTATAAAGGAGAGTGATTGTGTTGTTTTGTGTACTGTGGTGTTTAAATAAATTGTCTCTCTTTTTTTTATTATGTGGTTTGTGAATTCTCAGTTAATGTGAGTTTGATTGTGGGCTGTGTGGTCTAGTGTTTGTCTTTGGATCTTGTGCATACTATTATCTGCGTGATTGTGTACGCTATGTTTTTTATATGACTATGGGTGTGCGGATAGTACACTGTCAAAGTCTTTTTTTCTGTGCATGCAATTTACCTGTGCAAGGTAGAATTTGCAGGTCTGTTATGCATTTTATATTTTTATGGGCATTGTTCTGGGCGTGTGCAGTGTTGGGTTGTTTGTGTTTCCTTATATGCACGTTTGTTTATAGCTTCTCTTTCCTGCTTCACGGTGGTTGCACAGATGTCTGGATGTTATGGCCGAGCCTAGTTTCCTTCATACGTTTATTTGTTCATTTGTCTGTATGTAGCGAGTCAATGTTTCTCTTGGGCTTTTCCACACGAGGATAATCTTCGTGCCAAAATGAGTAATACACCTGTATCATATATTTCTGTGCTACTAGCGGTCGTCCGTGAGGACGTTTGTGTTTGTTTTATTGCGTCCAGGTCTTCAGTTGTGCTGAATTTATTGCAGCTTTGGCGCGCTCCGCCCCACGCTAATGGCCGACGCTCCCCGGAAGTGTCGCCCAGGGACTAGGCCTGAGCAGGCCCTGGTCTTTAGCCCCGCGCCGCTCGCAGGTACATGTTTACACGCGCGCGCTGACAGCAGCCTGCGCTCCCCGGCCCCCCAGGCGCTAATAGAATCTGAGCTGGAGAGAGCCTAAACCGAGCACTTGACGGCTATTTCCCCCAACCTCGTAATGGAAGCGAGAGGCGTGTCGGTGACCCCCCAATGCAGTGGCGGCTCCTCTGGGAAGGCGGAGGAGCGTCGCCACACTGCTTTTAAGCAGTGTAACTAAAGGAAAAATAAAATGATAATAACTCAATGTTATTACCATTTTATTTGTTCCTGCGTCTTTGCAGCCAGGGCTTCTCTGCTCTCAGAGCAGGACAGGGGAGGAGTGGTTTGCCCACTCCAAGTGTGCTTGAATGTTTGGCCGGCCCAACATTCATGCGCATTTTGCATGTTCTCCGTGTAGGCTGCATTACAGCCTGGGTGGAGAACATGCCCAGGCCCCCATTTCTCAGACCAATCACAATGCTGCTTTGTGATTGGTCAGGGGAGCCTGGGTGCTTCCTGTGCCCGGCCCGAGTCCGACGCGTAGGAGAGACGCAGCGATAAGGTACTTTTTTTTATGTTTACGTCCCCACCCTCACCCCGCCCCGCCATCCCCTATCTGTGCCGGCCGCCTGCCACTGCAATAAGGGCTGGTGAACACACAGGGAGAGAAGGGGAGCCCTAGCTTAGGAAATGGACTATGTCAGATACAGCAGAGCTGTTACTCACGGCAGGGTGGCGATAGTGGTTTAAAAAACAATAGGGTAAGGAGCGTCTAGTAGTGACCAAAGACGGAATCCTAGGTCAGTGCGACTGAGAGTGGAAAACTAAGCCAAGGAGAGGAAGAGCAGAAGTTAGGGGACATGCGAGTAAGGGGTGAGAGTCTCGCATCCTAAGACAGGGAAGCAAGAGTGGTGACACATTGCAAGCAGTGTTGGGATAGGAGAGCAGTATCCGAGGATAGTGTGAACAAGAGCAGAAACCTAGGGCTGTTGCATAGGGCGAGTAGTGTGAGATACAGAGGGATAGACCTTGAACTCCTCCCTATATTTATCCTGCTAGGTCTTCCCTTTCCCTCCTGAGATGTCTACCTCCATTCCCACTATTACAAGTGTGTACGTGGTCTTGACCCCACAAAAAGTGAACCAGCCTGCGTGACTTTGATGTGGGTGTCCTACAACACATAGCAAAATGGAGTATCATTTAGAAGTGTGTTTCTGGGGTCCAAAGGCCATGCCCTTCCCCATGAGGTGGTCCATCAGCCTAGCCATAAAGCACCAGCCAGGTCGTAGGCAGAAATTGCCATGCAGTTATTCCATTGTGTACTGTGTGAAAAGTATACTCTACTATGGTTGCGCGTGAACCAGACTTGCTGTACTGTGTGGTCACCTCACTGATTGGTAATATTGATATATGGAATCAAACTGATAGAGCATTAGTTATTTGCAGGCATAAATAGGTCACTGCTCCTCACGGGACCACAGGATAAGCCTTGGTACTGACAGGATAGGTATACATCAACTAGAAGGTCATGCCCTGCCACAAGCATGAGGGCATATCGGGTGGAATGAATTTCTGTTTGGTGGCCCAGAACACTTTGAGGCAAAGTTTGGCAGAAAGCACATTGTGGGCACTTGTTGTACCAAACCGTGCTCCCCTGCCCTACAAGACTTATAGAAGGTCTTGAAAGTCTCAGAGGCCAACTAGTGAAAGTGGCCTTCTTACACAGGGTGACTCACAGATACGACACTGATCATTATGGTGAGGAAGACGTGTGGAAGGACCACAGATAATGCAGGTGAACTAAGTGGTCTGGATTGTGTCTCCTTTGTCTCGCTGTGGGACCCCTGAAATACTCAGCTTTCAGACTCTGAAGACTTATCCCTTGACACTGGCCCCAGAGGAGCTGTGATGTTGATCAAAGGGTATGAGCTTCATTCAGTGGAAGCCTTTTTGCGATATGATAGGTGGTAATTCTATGCACAGTACTGGGTGACATAGGTCTCATGTAGTGACCGCAGTTCTTATCTTTAAGCTCCCTTTCCAACTATGCCCAGACGTGGGTCCTGTGCTCACTGTGCCACTGGATTCAAGCTAGCCTGGCTGATGAGGGGTGATACCCCGAAACCGGTCCCAGGATGCTTGTTTCCGGTCCTGGGAGGACCTTGCTTGACAGTTTGGGCTGGACTGTTACCATGAGGAGCAGGGTCAAGACTGATTTGCATATGGCTGGGTCCAAACTGAGGTGGCATGGTGAGCAAAATAATGAAGGAATAAACACAGATCTTTGTGACTGGGGATGAATGTTTGCATTGTTCAGCATTCCGCCCATCAATGGTTCCTTTCTCTTTCCAACCTTGGCAGCCCTTGCAAATGCTTGGGATGCTGTATGCACCCGTTTAGTGGAAGGATGGTGAAATGATGATATAGTGAGTTTTCTGGGTAGATAGTTGGTCAAAGATAGGCCCGCGAGGAAGCAAACTGACCTAAAGGAAACATGTGAGACTAACAAATGGATTGATGCCCATGGAAGGCCAGTTGGGCTACAGAAGAGTTGGTCATGTGTTAGCGTTAGCCTAATCCTGTGTAAACCTTCAGCAGGCTCACCACCCTTTCAGCACCACCAGCCTGTCAGAAAATCTCCTGAAGGCTTGCACGCTTCCAGGGGCTCTTGTAAGAATGACTCCTCTTGTTCAAAGCTGTGCCAGGTGCTCGTGACTATCCCTGGTCAGGCAGAACAGCTGGCCATCTGAGGATTGAGACAGAAGAGCTAAAGTGATTACTGTAACAACAACATTTCATTTTCCTTCGAAGCCATCAGTAAGGATGGGAAGAGGCACTTCCACGAGCGGGGGTGGCATGTGTCCTGAATGCTCCTATGGGTCAGCAGTAAATGTGTGAGGTTAGATGGCATATGGCCCTCTTGGAAGCAAAGAGCTTGAATATATGATTCTCAGGGGAAGCTGTGTGAGTGTATGAAACAAAGACCTAAACTATAGGATGCTCACAGCTCTGTTGCGCTTCTATGTTCCCCACCTGATATATACATGGATATACGTTTTTTACACTTTTTTATCCTAGCTCCGACATGATCACAATTCTGAAAATGAGCCCGAAACCCGCTTCTGCTTGGGCAGGAGGTTACCCCAAGTACCCTGCTGTCTGTGACAATTTGGGAACCATGTTGGATGTGGGCATAGGGGTGATGCTTACTCATCACCCCCTTTCATTCACGGAAAAACAGCAGCGGTTGGAGTTTGTTAAAATGCGTGGCGATTTGTTTGTATGTGCCAAGACCTTAAGAATGACGTTCTTGTAATCCTGATAATCTCCCAGGTATGTGAGTGCTTTTTGCTTCACCGAGCTTGTTTGGTGCTATATGCCATATAAACCGCTCCATATTCCATGAGACCTAGGAGGTTAGGGTGCCACCCCATTGGTGGTCGCCCTCTCGCCAAGATTTGTTCTTGCAGATGTGCAGGCTCACCTCCAGGAAACCAGAGATCCATAGAATGAGAATATGTATTTTGGTTTCTCTCCCTAGAGCCAGGGTTGGCTTCTGCCCACCTACCACCGTCCCCCACCATGCCCCCGCTTGAAAACGGCAATGTGGGTCTTATTAGCTGGTCTTTGTCTGAGAAGCTGAGTTTCAATGAGAAGGATGGTGGGGGTTGGCAGAGCCTTGATCATAACACAGAGGAGCCGAAAATCGCAGGTGCCTTCCAGAGCAGGACCAAGGCGGCGCCCACTCTCTAACTAGGAACTTCAGCTGGTGCCCCTTGCTTCCTGGCATCTGTGGCCTAGGCCTGTCTTCTTGCGTTGTCTACCAGGGCAGACATGGCCAAAGAGCTAGGAGGGCCTGCCACCAGAGCGGGCGCGGGCACCAGCCTCATATCGTCAGAGCAGTCATTGACAGACACTTCTAGGGTTTTCTTTGCACCTCATTTTGACTATGTATAATTTATATTTTTAAAGTACAATCGTCTAACTAGACATTCAAATGTATAGATTTTGGTATTAACATTGTATACTGTGTATTGTACAATCTTCAACAACCTCTTGCAGGGCTTAGATTCGTCTACCCATGGCAACGGTGAGTCAATGAAGCGATAGGGTCTCAGTCTCGAGTCCGTACCCATATCTTTGAAGACGGAGCATGGACACTCACAAATGCCGCTGCTAAATGCTCTCTCTGCTCCAGGATTTCGGGAACTGTATTGATACGCCTTTTTTTTAATCACTGTTGACTAATATGCCCAAACTGCACACCTACCTAAATTTACTACACGTTTTTCCCGACTTGTAAAGAATGCGAAACAAGCATTGGCAAAGCAAATAGGTGTGGTTTTGGCTGCCGGTCTTTTTGCTTTGCCAATGGTTGCTTTGTTTTGTCATGGTATTAGTTAAACTTTGTTAGAGAAGCTGCTAGGCCTTCAACAGAAAAGGAAGAATTTTTTTTATGGTCTCAAAAAGCACACATTGCTTTAGCATTCCCTAGAACTGAAGGAGATACTTTGCGTGTGGATGTGCTCTTTGTGAAAGAGATGAATGTCTTTCTTCACAGTGATGTTAGCCGGTGACTGAAGTGGGCTGACCCATTGCTCCCTGCTATATGCTGCAGTGTGCAGAAGGAAAATGTGATTGACACTGCAACAGACCAATTGTACAAAAAGGCTGGATGAAAGCTCCTAATGATAATTATAGTTTATATATAATTTTAGTAAAATCAAAAGGTTTTGGCTAACTTCAGACCAAACAATACATAAACATATTGGCGACACAGACAGATGTTTAAGTAGTTATAGAGTCCAACCCCTCAATTCACTCAACCAACTTCTGTGTCCTGGATTTCACATATAAATATGTGCGCACACACTGGCCTGTTGTGGCTATTTAATTACAGGACAGAAGGTAACTTTGGAAGACAGAAGCTAACCAGACAGGGTTAATCTGAGCTAATTCTCCAAGAGCTAAATAAGCCACTCACTCCTCCCTAGAACACTTTGAAAAAAGGGGTGTTGGGAGGCGCACAGGGCCGGACTGGCCTTAGCAGGCACTGGGCGTTTCCCCGGTGGGCCGCCAGGGTGGGGGCCAGTTTTGTACCCCTGGGGGGCCATTTTTGTTACCGGGGCGTTTTCATCGACCCCTGTAACAAAAGCAGCTGCAGTGTTTTCCACGTCCCCTGTGGCCGGCCCCAACCAATTGCCAGGGCCTGTTTGCGTTCCCAGTCCGGCCCTGTCAAAAACAACCTAAATGCCTAGTCACGGCCTGATTTCTTGAAACCACTCCCATACATTCATAGGTTTTGAAAGCCACCTGCCATCGCCTGTAGCAAAACTGAGTACGGTGCGAAACCACAAAAAAATCCCATATCAAGTTATATTACTAAATCTTTGCAAGTGTTAATCTGTACACACCCCGGTTGGAAGGTTATCAAATAAACAAGAGAATGGAGAAAGGCTGAAGTTGGCAGGAGTTAACTACTCCAAGATTCGAATATTGGCAAATCTGTAACTGGATTGCAATCTTTTACGTCCGCTATGCATCTGAGTGTGTGTGCTTTCATGGGATCCCCCATTAATATATGAAGTGAAGCCTGGAAATGATCACCCTTGGCCTGAGATGGCCAGTTCGCATCTCCACAGGGTACGGCCGAGTAATCTCGCTGTGTACAGACAAATCCTCCTCGCTGATCTGAAGCAAGCTTGCTTAAGCCCCACATTTCACACCTGCCCATCTGTCCACAGTGGCCCTGTTGGATCCCAGTGGCAGTAGCCCTGACCGCTAACGTAACGAGAGCGTCTGGTAGGATAGTCCCACATTTAGCAAAGACGGGCGAGACTAACATTGAAGCTGGTAAGCCATTGTACACATCTCACCCCCTCACCACCACATTGCGTTTTGCCCGATACATCTCCCCCATGTTCTCCCTTTGCTTTTAGGTCTGGCAGCTTACTACCAGATGTCCTGTTGTCAGTTATTTTAAGAAGTACAATAGGAAATAGTGCAGAGAAAGAGTCCGGTTTGGGTCCGCCCCCTTCAGCCATTGACTTTCATGCGTTTTTCATGGTTTGCATTTGCCTGAATGGCTGTCATCAACCCCTACAACCATTCTGAGGATGTTTGCATTACTCCATTTCCATTCCCCTTAGGTTTTATTGATGGGTTATCAAATAGTCCTTTTGCTGGACTGCATAAGGGACAAATTAGCCTAGCTATATGTGTTTGTTGTATTTACTTTGCTAGCATGATGACATTTTAATTGCTGACTTATGACTTATTGTTGATGAAGTGTGGGCTGTTTTATTTCATTAACATGTCATAAAAGACTTACATTTTACTGTCATGATAACATTGTTGGATTTGTGTCTTTATTGTTCATAGAGTAAGGGCATGCGCACACAAAGACTTTCTTAAAGATGCAATTCAAAGACTGGATTTTTGTCAAAAGTATCGACAATGCAATATTTTGCAATGTATTCCTTTCATGTTCAGCACTTACAATGCAAACTTTGTCCTTTGACTTATTTTCATAAAACTCTTTAGGAACAACGTACCTCTTCTAAAGCAGTCTGTTTAGCAGATGCTCCATACTCCCAACTTCTATATTGTTGTATCATGCATGATACTGCCTCATTATGAGATTTTCTTTTTAGGACAGGTGAGTCAATACACAAAAAAATCAGCGGACAAATATTAAGCACTTCTATATTACAGAGACAGACCTGTTGGCTTCCCCAATATTTGTTTTCTTTTAACTTTTACCATCGTTCTTTTCTGGTACTTTGCCCCTTTTTGGATTTTTGGGGATTTTGTTCAAACATTTTTAATATGTATGCCGCTGCTTCTCCAACTAGGATTGCTGGCAATTAGTTTTAGTCATTTTATATAGACTGAATAAACCAACTGAAGTCTTGATTTTCAGGCTTATTATTATTTTGAATTGTTCTTTTTATTTTGAACTTTTTCCTGAGTGGCAAACATTACTGTGACCCTCTCAAGAATTGGTGCGTGACAGCCTCCTCTAAGAATACTTTCTATATAGCCCCTTCTCTTCTACTTTCGTACCCTCTAAGTCCTGTTAGCAGTGACTGAAAGGAGTTCTTCCTATGAAAAGTAGATGGTGGAACAAAAGTGGAGGAGTGCAAAATGATGTGACGAATAGGAAATTTACAAAGATTTTGAAATTCATCTAATCCCACAATCTAGAACTGGCTTTAAAATGTGCTTCAGCTGGAGATAGAATAGTAAATTAATCTGGTTTTAGTCTAAAGGAACTTTGGAAAAGCCAATAGGTTTGGTTTTTGTAGGGTGCAGTATTGGCTTTACCAATGCTTGTTTGTTTACTGTGGAGACAGCAAAGACAAAAGATTCTGAAAAATGGATTCTGTGAATTTTTTTCTGTAGAATTCACTTTCAGGTGCTTTTAGCAGAACTTGTGCACCAGTGCAGCCAGACTGCTCGCTGTGGGATAGTCCTGCTGTATCATAATGAAGGTGGAATAACACACACCTTCAATAGGAAAAACAAGGATTGACAATGCCAATAGGTCTGGCTTTAAAGGAATGTTGTATGGTAGTGGAAACCATCACATGCAGATTGCAGGCAAATGGATATGTATTTGTGTGGAAGCAAAAACTGTGGAAGAATATTGGTGTGGTTTATAGTGCCATTATCGGCAACTTCTCCCAACCCCCGTCTGAGCATGCAAGAATGGATAAATACACAAGACAACTTTGTAGTGGGAAAATATTGCTGCAGGTTTATTCCATACAGGAGTATGCAATATGTGGGTTATCTTACGGGCGATCCAAGGGCGGGCAGCTGTACCAACCTATGCTGCCCCCGCCCGCCTGGTGAGCCAGCACTGTGGGACACCCCGTCAGTGCTACCTTTGATGATCCTCTTCCGGATCACGTGACACGTTGGTCTGTTCTACTCACGCCCTTTTCAGGGCGGAGCGTAGCAGGGCAAACCCCGGCTGGTCAGGCCCCCAACCGCCCGAAGGACTAACGGGGCGCCGTCGCGGTTTTCCAGGAACCTGCCCTGAGGCTCCTGGTCTTTGGCTCTGGCACCCCTACTGTGCCGCGCAGAGGTACCCTTACTGTACCGGTCTGCCGCAGAGGTACCCTTACTGTACCCGTCTGCTTCCAGATCGCCCTGTAACTCCGCCTGCAACACAAAAGAAAACATTAAAACATTCTGAGTAGCTTGTCCACCAGCCTGTCCGCCGGGTAAGAGGTGGGGTGGGAGACGGCGTGGCTGGTGCAACAGAGGACGCCAGGAGGGGCTGGGGAGGCATATATGCCCTCCCCCCACCTCGGCGCACCGGAAGGACGTCACTGAGGCGACCAAGCTAGAGGGCTCCACGAACCCCTCCAGAGACTAGAGTGGCTGGGCGGTGCCGAAATGGCACTAAAGGGCCGCCCTGCTGAGGTGGCCCCCTGCGGGGGCCGCGGACAGCCGCAAAAGGTCAGCTGGTTGTTGCACTGTCAAGGCAGACCTAAATATCCTTGTAGGTTAATGGATCCCCTTCTTACATCTGAGCTGCTGCCATAGAAAAACATACTTTTTCTGGTTATCTAAGACTCCTTAATAACATTACGATGTAATTGTGCGTACCCCTGAAAGTTCAAGTCAGGAAGCTGGTAAATAAACAAAAGGATTGCAGCTGTGTAGAGGGCAAGCACTTTTTGTGGAAGCACACAACCTCTGCCCAATCAAAATATGTACTACAGACTTCCAACATGGGTGCAGTGCCAAAGCCCCTCGGCAAGTGATTCTCACAAAAGTGTCTGGTGACCACTGGCAAGCCAGAGCTTAATAATGGTGAGATTTTAAAAACCCTATGGCTTGAGCCAAGATGTGAATGCAAATGTTTGCCATGAATGATGCAAGAATACTCGTCAAAACAGGTTGAGATATGTATACGTGGTAGGTATTTTGGCGGTATGCAGTTATGGATTTGCAGTCTGTGTTTTCACTTGGAGACAGTATTCACTCTCCACACCAGGCAGATGAATAAAACGTGGTTGTCCTCGGAATAACCCCAACCCCGCCCCTCCCTTTCCCTGTGAGACTACCTGCTGAGGACACTCGCAATGTTGGGTCCCTTTTCGCTGACGTCAGCAGTGGGTGCTCATGAGCACCAGGTGCTCTCTGGGTGCAAGATACGCACTAGTCGTTAGGAGAGTGGCGTCTCTTCTGCGCCGTTGGGGGTCGGCAGTGTTACTCCGCATGACCTTTCCACTGTCTCATCCATGACCCGGAACCTCTTGTCAACACACAAAATTATCCCCGTCAAGATACCGCAGAAATAGCCTTAATTTTAGGACCCCCCACGTGATAAAACGTGTGATCTTGTCGAGCGACTCAATGTACCTCCCTGCTCGAAGAAACACTAAATATGTTAATCATCACTTTGTGCTGAACGCTTTTTCTCGCCCCGCTCTAACAACTTTGTGACGGTATCACGTCAGGGCATCGGAGGATATAGGAACACGTAGGCGGCTATAAATAGCTCATTCAGTAAGTGCGGTTCCTGCAAAAATCAGCAGGTAGCTGGTAAGCCCAATTAGATAGCTCAGTAGATCAGTGCACCCGCTGCAGTAGAGAGCTGCTTGTCACAGAAGGCCACGGGTTGAAAACAGAATGGGAGCCAACACAGACACGGCCATTCACCCATGGCTTGTGGATAAAAGGAGTCCCACTCCCACCTCTGTCTGGTGGGCTCGTCTTTGCCTGACTTCCGGGCAGCGCCTAATAGGACTGCTGGTTGCAGGTCAAGAGGCAGAAAAACACAAAAGGGGTGAGAAAGAAGGAAGACGATCTGAAAAACAGTGACAGAGCCAGGATGGATGAAAAAGAAACCGTAAGGGTGCGATGAATGGACAAGGATTGTCTGTTAGAGGCCTGAGGTGGAACTCGGACTACACTGCCTTGCTACTCAGCACTGCAACATTCGATATCGCTGCGCTAGCCTCGCACCTCTGCATTACACGTTAGGCCCGGCACTCATTATTTTACAAATAAAGCACTGAATTCCAGGTCCCCTACTGTGTACCGTGTTGTTCTTTCATCCGGGAAACGTGGTACCACAGCATATATTAGCCCGGTTCAGATCTCGCGTGCTTCAGCGCAATGCGGAATTTCCCTCAAATTCGTTTCTTGTGTAAAACTTGTATCATGTGTACAAATGCAGGTACTAAGTGTTTTATTTTCCTGCAAAATAAGAAACCTTCGAGGGATTTTAGCAGAATTGTACAACCTTCTTTTGGCGCATGATGTATTGTATGAGAATTAATTGATGTTGTTGTCAAAGAAACAAAGAAAATACAGCTGTGTCGACGAAGTGTCTACCCCCTTGATGCAGCCAGGGTTGTCTACTGTCAGATACGGACATTTCTTGTCATGCAAGGTAGTACAACCCGGCTGAGGCAGAGTCAGTCACTTACCAGGCCTGTTTTAGTAGTAAATCATTACTAGGGCTCCCGGTCTTATGGTATTTTTTTTTTTTTAAACATTTCCATCTGCATTTATCCATATTTATTTTTTGCCCATCTTATTGGTATTTATCCATATTTATTTTGTGCTTTGAGAAAAAATGGAGCCATAAAATGGTATATTTCCACGTCTTTTTAACTCTTGAATGGGCACTTGTTTAGCAAATTAAGCAGCCACGTATAACAAAACACTACCCTCACAGGTCCATATTAGCGTTATGCTACAAACATATGTTAACATGTGGCTATTCAAGGAAATCTCATCCTGTTTTTTAACTCTCCATGCTATCTGCTCAGCTGTTACCTAGAATTCATGAAAGACAGCATGGAGCGTCTCTCACAACAAGCACCTTTTTCAGTATTTTTCCACTTTAAAAAATAAATACAGACCGGAAACACATTGTTTTCTGTCTCTGTTTATCTGTTTAAATCAGTAAAAACGGAAAGAAGCCTTAATCATAACGTCAGCGGTTTTTTTGGAAGTTTTCTAGTAGGAGGCAGGTGCGTAACACAGGTTCCTGTGGCCCGCGCACGGGGGCGCCCCCCACTCTTCAGGGGGCATCAGTCAGCCCAAGTCCAAGGTATACCTGGCAGACATGGGAGTCTCAGGGGGCCCCTCATCACATTCTGCAAGGGGGTGGGGTTTCATTTTGTGTAATGCCACTGGTTGGGGCTTGGGGGGGTTGCTGAGTGACCAAATGTTTGTGGGGGCTGCACCAGTGTAGGGGGAGAGGCTGAAGGCATACCCACCTACCCTGTGTCCTGCCAGGCTCTATCAGTAGAGCTTTGTCGAGAGAGGCCTTTCTCGCCGGGGTGGGGGGGCTGAAGGCTCCATTGATGCTCCGTAGTTTGTTGAACAAATCGTGCTTTCCTTCCTCTCTCCATTTTTCCATCGTCCTCGCGCTGAAAACCCATTTACATGCAGCTCTGCTCATAAAACCTCTCTCCCATGCATGCCTAATGAATTACAGGGAAATGTTATTATAATGCAAGCTGAGAGGGATCCGGGCTGCAGGAACTCTGGGTCTGCGCGCTTTGTGACAACATAATTAGAAATAAAACATCAGTCCACTGGGCGGGGGAGGGGGGGCGCGTTCACCCTGCGACAGGGCGCCGTGCCATGGGCTTCTGCGTGGGTGCAGCCATGGGGCATTCACGCTGGCCACTGGGCATGGATATTTTGAGGTTGGGAAAGGCGTTTATGCCGTCGGAGGAAAATCGGGCAGAGCTGGAGCCCGATTCCCACCCTGCGCTGCATCACCCTTTGCTCTTCTAGCACCGGGGCTCGGAGGTCTGCCACTGCACCTCCGCGTGACACGCAGCGCCATCTGTTACCGCAGCGTCTGAATCCGCAGGCAGCGCTTCCAGTGCACTTCGTGTCTGACCTGTAGCGCACCCTGAAGTTCCACTAGGTGCGTGGGACCCACACACAGCTCCTCCAGTGCACCTCAGTCCTGGACTGCAGCGCCTCCTCTTACTCCATCACTGGGACCCACACACAGCTCCTCCAGTGAACCTCAGTCCTGCCCTGCAGCACCTTCTATTAATCCATCTCTGGGACCCACACACAGCTCCTCCAGTGAACCTCAGTCCTGGACTGCAGCGCCTCCTCTTACTCCATCACTGGGACCCACACACAGCTCCTCCAGTGCACCTCAGTCCTGCCCTGCAGCGCCTCCTCTTACTCCATCACTGGGACCCACACACAGCTCCTCCAGTGCACCTCAGTCCTGCCTCTGCAGCGCCTCCTCTTACTCCATCACTGGGACCCACACACAGCTCCTCCAGTGCACCTCAGTCCTGCCCTGCAGCGCCTCCTCTTACTCCATCACTGGGACCCACACACAGCTCCTCCAGTGCACCTCAGTCCTGCCCTGCAGCGCCTCCTCTTACTCGTTCACTGGGACCCACACACAGCTCCTCCAGTGCGCCTCAGTCCTGCCCTGCAGTGCCTCCTCTTACTCCATCACTGGGACCCACACACAGCTCCTCCAGTGCACCTCAGTCCTGCCCTGCAGCGCCTCCTCTTACTCCATCACTGGGACCCACACACAGCTCCTCCAGTGCGCCTCAGTCCTGCCCTGCAGCGCCTCCTCTTACTCCATCACTGGGACCCACACACAGCTCCTCCAGTGAACCTCAGTCCTGCCCTGCAGCGCCTTCTGTTAATCCATCTCTGGGACCCACACGCAGCTCCTCCATTGAACCTCAGTCCTGGACTGCAGCGCCTCCTCTTACTCGTTCACTGGGACCCACACACAGCTCCTCCAGTGCACCTCAGTCCTGCCCTGCAGCGCCTCCTCTTACTCCATCACTGGGACCCACACACAGCTCCTCCAGTGCGCCTCAGTCCTGACCTGCAGCGCCTTCTGTTACTCCATCACTGGGACCCACACACAGCTCCTCCAGTGCACCTCAGTCCTGCCCTGCAGCGCCTCCTCTTACTCCATCACTGGGACCCACACACAGCTCCTCCAGTGCGCCTCAGTCCTGACCTGCAGTGCCTTCTGTTAATCCATCTCTGGGACCCACACGCAGCTCCTCCAGTGAACCTCAGTCCTGCCCTGCAGAGCCTCCTCTTACTCCATCACTGGGACCCACACACAGCTCCTCCAGTGCGCCTCAGTCCTGCCTTGCAGCGCCTCCTCTTACTCCATCACTGGGACACACACACAGCTCCTCCAGTGCACCCCAGTCCTGCCCTGCAGCGCCTCCTCTTACTCCATCACTGGGACCCACACACAGCTCCTCCAGTGCACCTCAGTCTTGCCCTGCAGCGCCTCCTCTTACTCGTTCACTGGGACCCACACACAGCTCCTCCAGTGCACCTCAGTCCTGCCCTGCAGCGCCTCCTCTTACTCCATCACTGGGACAAACACACAGCTCCTCCAGTGCACCTCAGTCCTGGACTGCAGTGCCTTCTGTTAATCCATCTCTGGGACCCACACACAGCTCCTCCAGTGCACCTCAGTCCTGCCCTGCAGCGCCTCCTCTTACTCCATCACTGGGACACACACAGCTCCTCCAGTGCACCTCAGTCCTGCCCTGCAGCGCCTCCTCTTACTCCATCACTGGGACCCACACACAGCTCCTCCAGTGCACCTCAGTCCTGACCTGCAGTGCCTCCTCTTACTCCATCACTGGGACCCACACACAGCTCCTCCAGTGAACCTCAGTCCTGCTCTGCAGCGCCTTCTGTTAATCCATCTCTGGGACCCACACGCAGCTCCTCCAGTGAACCTCAGTCCTGCTCTGCAGCGCCTTCTGTTAATCCATCTCTGGGACCCACACGCAGCTCCTCCAGTGAACCTCAGTCCTGGACTGCAGCGCCTCCTCTTACTCGTTCACTGGGACCCACACACAGCTCCTCCAGTGAACCTCTGTCCTGACCTGCAGCGCCTTCTGTTAATCCATCTCTGGGACCCACACACAGCTCCTCCAGTGAACCTCAGTCCTGACCTGCAGCGCCTCCTCTTACTCCATCACTGGACCCACACACAGCTCCTCCAGTGAACCTCAGTCCTGACCTGCAGCGCCTTCTGTTAATCCATCTCTGGGACCCACACGCAGCTCCTCCAGTGAACCTCAGTCCTGACCTTCAGCGCCTCCTCTTACTCCATCACTGGGACCCACACACAGCTCCTCCAGTGCGCCTCAGTCCTGACCTGCAGCGCCTTCTGTTAATCCATCTCTGGGACCCACACACAGCTCCTCCAGTGAACCCCAGTCCTGCCCTGCAGCGCCTCCTCTTACTCCATCACTGGGACCCACACACAGCTCCTCCAGTGCGCCTCAGTCCTGCCCTGCAGCGCCTCCTCTTACTCCATCACTGGGACACACACACAGCTCCTCCAGTGCACCTCAGTCCTGCCCTGCAGCGCCTCCTCTTACTCCATCACTGGGACCCACACACAGCTCCTCCAGTGCACCTCAGTCCTGCCCTGCAGCGCCTCCTCTTACTCCATCACTGGGACCCACACACAGCTCCTACAGTGCACCTCAGTCCTGGACTGCAGCGCCTCCTCTTACTCCATCACTGGGACACACACACAGCTCCTCCAGTGCACCTCAGTCCTGCCCTGCAGCGCCTCCTCTTACTCCATCACTGGGACACACACACAGCTCCTCCAGTGCACCTCAGTCCTGCCCTGCAGCGCCTCCTCTTACTCCATCACTGGGAGCCACACACAGCTCCTCCAGTGCACCTCAGTCCTGCCCTGCAGCGCCTCCTCTTACTCCATCACTGGGACACACACACAGCTCCTCCAGTGCACCTCAGTCCTGCCCTGCAGCGCCTCCTCTTACTCCATCACTGGGACCCACACACAGCTCCTCCAGTGCACCCCAGTCCTGCCCTGCAGCGCCTCCTCTTACTCCATCACTGGGACCCACACACAGCTCCTCCAGTGAACCTCAGTCCTGCCTTGCAGCGCCTCCTCTTACTCCATCACTGGGACACACACACAGCTCCTCCAGTGAACCTCAGTCCTGCCTTGCAGCGCCTCCTCTTACTCCATCACTGGGACACACACACAGCTCCTCCAGTGCACCTCAGTCCTGACCTGCAGTGCCTCCTCTTACTCCATCACTGGGACCCCCACACAGCTCCTCCAATGCACCTCAGTCCTGCCCTGCAGCGCCTCCTCTTACTCCATCACTGGGACCCACACACAGCTCCTCCAGTGAACCTCAGTCCTGCCCTGCAGCGCCTCCTCTTACTCCATCACTGGGACCCACACACAGCTCCTCCAGTGCACCTCAGTCCTGCCCTGCAGCGCCTCCTCTTACTCCATCACTGGGACCCACACACAGCTCCTCCAGTGAACCTCAGTCCTGACCTGCAGCGCCTTCTGTTAATCCATCTCTGGGACCCACACACAGCTCCTCCAGTGAACCTCAGTCCTGACCTGCAGCGCCTCCTCTTACTCCATCACTGGGACCCACACACAGCTCCTCCAGTGAACCTCAGTCCTGACCTGCAGCGCCTTCTGTTAATCCATATCTGGGACCCACACGCAGCTCCTCCAGTGAACCTCAGTCCTGACCTGCAGCGCCTCCTCTTACTCGTTCACTGGGACCCACACACAGCTCCTCCAGTGAACCTCAGTCCTGCCCTGCAGCACCTTCTGTTAATCCATCTCTGGGACCCCCACACATCTCCTCCAGTGCACCTCAGTCCTGGACTGCAGTGCCTCCTCTTACTCCATCACTGGGACCCACACACAGCTCCTCCAGTGAACCTCAGTCCTGCCCTGCAGCACCTTCTGTTAATCCATCTCTGGGACCCACACACAGCTCCTCCAGTGAACCTCAGTCCTGACCTGCAGCGCCTCCTCTTACTCCATCACTGGACCCACACACAGCTCCTCCAGTGAACCTCAGTCCTGACCTGCAGCGCCTTCTGTTAATCCATCTCTGGGACCCACACGCAGCTCCTCCAGTGAACCTCAGTCCTGACCTTCAGCGCCTCCTCTTACTCCATCACTGGGACCCACACACAGCTCCTCCAGTGCGCCTCAGTCCTGACCTGCAGCGCCTTCTGTTAATCCATCTCTGGGACCCACACACAGCTCCTCCAGTGAACCCCAGTCCTGCCCTGCAGCGCCTCCTCTTACTCCATCACTGGGACCCACACACAGCTCCTCCAGTGCACCTCAGTCCTGCCCTGCAGCGCCTCCTCTTACTCCATCACTGGGACACACACACAGCTCCTCCAGTGCACCTCAGTCCTGCCCTGCAGCGCCTCCTCTTACTCCATCACTGGGACCCACACACAGCTCCTCCAGTGCACCTCAGTCCTGCCCTGCAGCGCCTCCTCTTACTCCATCACTGGGACCCACACACAGCTCCTCCAGTGCACCTCAGTCCTGGACTGCAGCGCCTCCTCTTACTCCATCACTGGGACCCACACACAGCTCCTCCAGTGCACCTTAGTCCTGGACTGCAGCGCCTCCTCTTACTCCATCACTGGGACCCACACACAGCTCCTCCAGTGCACCTCAGTCCTGCCCTGCAGCGCCTCCTCTTACTCCATCACTGGGACACACACACAGCTCCTCCAGTGCACCTCAGTCCTGCCCTGCAGCGCCTCCTCTTACTCCATCACTGGGAGCCACACACAGCTCCTCCAGTGCACCTCAGTCCTGCAGCGCCTCCTCTTACTCCATCACTGGGACACACACACAGCTCCTCCAGTGCACCCCAGTCCTGCCCTGCAGCGCCTCCTCTTACTCCATCACTGGGACCCACACACAGCTCCTCCAGTGCACCCCAGTCCTGCCCTGCAGCGCCTCCTCTTACTCCATCACTGGGACCCACACACAGCTCCTCCAGTGAACCTCAGTCCTGCCTTGCAGCGCCTCCTCTTACTCCATCACTGGGACACACACACAGCTCCTCCAGTGAACCTCAGTCCTGCCTTGCAGCGCCTCCTCTTACTCCATCACTGGGACACACACACAGCTCCTCCAGTGCACCTCAGTCCTGACCTGCAGCGCCTCCTCTTACTCCATCACTGGGACCCCCACACAGCTCCTCCAATGCACCTCAGTCCTGCCCTGCAGCGCCTCCTCTTACTCCATCACTGGGACCCACACACAGCTCCTCCAGTGAACCTCAGTCCTGCCCTGCAGCGCCTCCTCTTACTCCATCACTGGGACCCACACACAGCTCCTCCAGTGCACCTCAGTCCTGCCCTGCAGCGCCTCCTCTTACTCCATCACTGGGACCCACACACAGCTCCTCCAGTGAACCTCAGTCCTGACCTGCAGCGCCTTCTGTTAATCCATCTCTGGGACCCACACACAGCTCCTCCAGTGAACCTCAGTCCTGACCTGCAGCGCCTCCTCTTACTCCATCACTGGGACCCACACACAGCTCCTCCAGTGAACCTCAGTCCTGACCTGCAGCGCCTTCTGTTAATCCATATCTGGGACCCACACGCAGCTCCTCCAGTGAACCTCAGTCCTGACCTGCAGCGCCTCCTCTTACTCGTTCACTGCGACCCACACACAGCTCCTCCAGTGAACCTCAGTCCTGCCCTGCAGCACCTTCTGTTAATCCATCTCTGGGACCCACACACAGCTCCTCCAGTGAACCTCAGTCCTGACCTGCAGCGCCTTCTGTTAATCCATCTCTGGGACCCACACACAGCTCCTCCAGTGAACCTCAGTCCTGACCTGCAGCGCCTCCTCTTACTCCATCACTGGGACCCACACACAGCTCCTCCAGTGAACCTCAGTCCTGACCTGCAGCGCCTTCTGTTAATCCATCTCTGGGACCCACACGCAGCTCCTCCAGTGAACCTCAGTCCTGGACTGCAGCGCCTCCTCTTACTCCATCACTGGGACCCACACACAGCTCCTCCAGTGCACCCCAGTCCTGCCCTGCAGCGCCTCCTCTTACTCCATCACTGGGACCCACACACAGCTCCTCCAGTGCACCTCAGTCCTGCCCTGCAGTGCCTCCTCTTACTCCATCACTGGGACCCACACACAGCTCCTCCAGTGCACCTCAGTCCTGACCTGCAGTGCCTCCTCTTACTCCATCACTGGGACCCACACACAGCTCCTCCAGTGAACCTCAGTCCTGCCCTGCAGCGCCTTCTGTTAATCCATCTATGGGACCCACACGCAGCTTCTCCAGTGAACCTCAGTCCTGGACTGCAGCGCCTCCTCTTACTCGTTCACTGGGACCCACACACAGCTCCTCCAGTGAACCTCAGTCCTGCCCTGCAGCACCTTCTGTTAATCCATCTCTGGGACCCACACACAGCTCCTCCAGTGCACCTCAGTCCTGGACTGCAGTGCCTCCTCTTACTCCATCACTGGGACCCACACACAGCTCCTCCAGTGAACCTCAGTCCTGCCCTGCAGCACCTTCTGTTAATCCATCTCTGGGACCCACACACAGCTCCTCCAGTGAACCTCAGTCCTGCCCTGCAGCACCTTCTGTTAATCCATCTCTGGGACCCACACACAGCTCCTCCAGTGAACCTCAGTCCTGCCCTGCAGTGTCTCCTCTTATTCCTTCACTGGGACCCGTTCGCTGCTCTTCCAGTGCACCTCAGTCCTGACCTGCAGCGCCTTCTGTTATTCCATCTCTGGGACCCGCACACAGCTCCTCCAGTGCACCTTGCTCTTATCCTGGAGTGCCTGCTGTTGGGAGCCACACACAGCTCTTCCAGTGCACCCCTATCCTAGCATGCACCCCCTCCTGCTGTACTGAGCCATACATAGAATTGTGCGTCCTAGCGTGCAGCACCCTCTGATAGCCCACAGCTTAGCATTACCCCCAGCTCTGCCAAAGCACCTCCTAACCAAAGTCCCAAGATGCGACTTCGCTCAGTGTACGAACGGTGAACACTAACCTCTGCCTTAGAAATTCACCAGTGTTCCTCAGGACAGAGCATGAATATTCATTTCAGTGGTTAAGACTTCTAGGGAGGCCACCTGTCTCTTCCATTGCCTTAGCTGTCAGGTGCACCCCCTGTGCCTCCCCTATAGCCCTCATTGGACCCTGTGGCCTGCCCACATACCTTCATTGGAATTTGTTTTCCTGTTGGTTGCACCCATGATCCTCAGGTGGCCTCCATTAGCTACCCTTGCGCTCTTTAGCTCCCCTTTGTCTCCGGGCAGGCCCCCTTGACAAATGTTAGCTTTCAGGAGCTTCCCGTGGGCCTTAGTTGGCCCCACTCTCTACTGCTGGCCCTCATTGGCTCCTAATTAGCCTCAGCCACCCCCACTGGTAAACATTATCCCTCATTGACATCCATTGTGCCCCAGTCAGGCATCAGGTTGGCCCTATTTACTACCTTTGGCCCTCCTTGTGCCCCGGCCTTCTTGAACCCTACACTGTCCCATTGGCTACTGTTGTCGGTCATTAGCCCACTTGGCCGGGGCAGCGCCGTCTCATTAGTCTGATGAACTGCCAGCCGCCCACTCGTGCACGCCGGAGCTCATTGTGTTTATAAATCGATATTGGATGGAGCAGCAGCTGTTCGCTGTTATTGATTGCCATTTTTCTTATGGGATGGGAGTCCTCTGGGGTTTGATGGTGAACAACCAATAGTGGCATAGCAACTCCTTCAACTGGACAACGGAGCCCGGGAACATTGTGCGGAGCCTATGAAGTGTGTCTTACAAATCCCATTAGAATGACAAAACACTGAGAAAACCAACATCACCCTTGCATTCTTCCAACAAACCAACCACCACAACCAACCGTCCACCATCCATTCTAAGTATACAAAAAAGTGATGGCTGGAATGCTTGAATTAATTTTCAGCCACTGGTAATTACTTGGGCGGCATCCCAATCCATCATTATTTTGCACACCATGCCACTTCAGTTTGGACCTAGCCACATGCAAATCTGTCTTGACCCTGCTCCAGTGGGAACAGTCCAGGCCAAACTGCTAGGCCAGGTTCTCCCCGAACACAGGCAACCCATGACCGGTTTCATCCTAGTTTGGGCTCATCAGCCAAGTATAGTTTCTTTCCAATGACCCAGTGTGTACAGGAACCACGTCTGGGCATACCCGCCCCACCTAGGGCAACACACTAAAGTATACAAAAAGTAATGGATGGAATGCTCAAATTTATCTCAGCCACTGGTAATTACTCAGAGCCACATCCCAGTCCATCGTTATTGTGCGCACCATGCCAACTCAGTTTGGACCCAGTCATAGGCAAATCAGCCTTGACCCTGCTTCAATAAGAACAGTCCCGCCCGAACTGCCAGAGCAGGCCCTTCCTGAACCAGAACACAAGCAACCCAACTACACCTCTTACACCATCTGCTCCACTAACCACTCACAGACTTCCTTCATCACCACCCTCACACCAAGTCAACCCCATTTCCAACTAAACCTCGCGACCTCTTCTAACCCACCCTGTTTCTGCCACTGTTGGACATGGCCCTTCTTAGGGAGATTTCCCTAAAACTTTTTTCTTTATGTCCTCCTGGTTTTTGCCAACCTTCTTTTCCTGACCTTAGGTCTCTGGGCACACCCCCACTGTACTGCAGTGGGAAAGTGTGCACACCTTTCCTGCACATGTCAGGATAGGGTGCCTATTTGATTGGGTTAGGTGTCGTACCTGTGAGTGCCCTGTAAAAAGGTACACAACATAGTCAGGGCAGGTGCGACACTGGCTACTTAGGGGGATGCCGCACTGATAGTGCCAACCACCTGAGTAGCCTGTCAAAAATGTCTCATACTCAGGGTGGCCGGTCCCGCTCCATAGCCAACCCTGAGGGGGCCTTTCCCTACCACCAAACCGGGGTAGGTGAGTGGCCCAGTAGGTACATCAGCGTATGCACTGCCCGGGTAGGGATGAGCCCCCATGTGGGTTTTCCCTACCTAGGCGGTCGGCACTCCAGATGGGACACTTCCCTGGTGTGGCCAATCGTCTGGTTAAGGCCTTAGGGTGCTTTCCCACTGTAAGCATAGTGTGAAAGTGCATGTGCCCTTCCTACAAGTTAGGAAGTGGGACTCACTTGAGATTTCTAAAACATCGGTCAAGTCTGCCATGGCTGGCGGGTGGGTGCAGTCTTGCACCGATTATGTTTTAAGACCTGGGTCCGGCCTGTGCACTCGTACCATGGGTGCTCGTAAATGCGTGTCCAGCCTGCCATTGCAGGCTGGTGTGTGCACTCGTACCATGGGTGCTCGTAAATGCGTGTCCAGCCTGCCATTGCAGGCTGGTGTGTGCACTCGTACCATGGGTGCTCGTAAATGCGTGTCCAGCCTGCCATTGCAGGCTGGTATGCGCTTTGTACCGATGGTGCTCCTAACTACGTGTCCGGCCTGCCATTGCCGGCTGGTATGCACTGTGCACCGATGGTGCTCTTAAAGATGTGTCCATCCTGCCATTGCAAGCTGGTATGCAGCATGCACCAATGGTGCTCTTAAATGCGTGCCCAGCCTGCCATTTGCCGGCTGATGCACGCAATTATGTGTTTACTCAGACTGGCCTGTTTGTTAGTAGCCATCCTGAGTGGACATTTCACCTCCACCCGAGTACTCCGAGGGTACATCTTAAGGGGTGAAGCGAGTGGAAGGTGAAAGGCAGGGAAGGTACATATGTGTGTCCCCCTGCCCAGGTAGTGAGAAATACCCATGCGTGTTTTCACTGCCTATGAGGTTTGCTCTTCCCATAGGCTAGCATGGGGAAATGGTTGAAATCACTTCAGACTGCAATGGTGGATTGCAGTGAACCAGCCTCATGATGTTTCATATCATTGGATTTGCAGCGACAACCCCTTGCCAACGGCAAAGGTGGCTTTGTTGTAATCCACACAGACATGACGCTACTAGAAAGTGGACATTTCTGTGCTCTAAACTCTTTGTGTGCCTTGGTGCTTGGCTCCAGTCAACACAGGAGGTTGGGGGAGCACATCTGGACATTCCCAGACAACGGCTATAAAACACTGAGCATGCAACTGGAACACAGACCTCTTCCATTTGTGGGCCGGCTAGAGGGAGTAGAGGAAGAGGTTTTTCCACTTGGCCTCTGGAGCCAGATCATGGCCCCACTAAAGATAAAGATCTACAATCCTGGCCTCATGGCAGACAGGACTGAAATTTGAGGGAGACATCTGTGGTTTGAAGGCAGACCCTTTGAACCACCCCCAAATTCAAAGGCACACTCCAGTATATCTACTGTTGCCATACTTCAGCACGGGGTGAGATACGCTTATGAGGACGTAGGACCAGAGAACCTGGACTACGTGGTGCGAATTGCCAGAGGACTCTGTTGTGCACAAGGAGGATAACTGCCATTGAAAGGTACTGTATGCCCTTTCTGAAAAGTGGCTGGCCTGGGCTGACTACCTGCTGCTGTGTGGCACCCTAAAGTGTGCTCTGCAAGGGCTTGTCGAGCTTGCCCCCTGTTCTCTTGGAGGTCTCAGGGACATCAAAGATCTCCTAAGAGGGACCCACACCATCTACCTGTGACACCTGAAGCACGGTGTCCTTTCAAGTGCCCACATCGTCTGCTGGATTCCAACTGGTAGCGCGATGTGGGCGTGGTACGAAGAACTGTGCCTGGAGACCGGAGTGCCTTGTATGGAGCCTGAAGTCTGGCCCGCATCTAAGACTTGTGGCCCCCTCATTGTGGGGACCTTGGCTCGCATGACCGTCTTGTGGGTGGTGAGCGGATTCACCAGTTGCGGGACTCAAGTGGCCCGGTTCATCGATCATGGTGCATCGCTCTCATACGACACGCCGACTGCATGCTCATTGTATGCGGTATCCAATTCACAGGTTCCGACCCTCGGAGGTGGGGGAGTAACCATAGTAGTGCCTCATTCTACTTTGTGAATCATTGCTCAACTTGCACCTGTGTGTGTGACCGCAACTGTCTGGTGCGACCAATATAGACGTGCCCAGACGTTGTGCTTCATTTCCAAGGAGGTACGGATTTTGCAACTCTTTGTTGTGTCTGACCGGAACAGTCTGGTGTGACCGGTATCATTGCACACCCGACTTTTGCCCCAATTGCCTGGGTGCGACTCTGATCAACATATACCTGGCGGAATGCCTCCTCCTTCTGAGAACCCCCACCATGTTTCATTCTCCATTCATCTACTGCTCCCTTACTTGGCCTTCAGCGCGACAGACCATCTGCCCTCTCTTCACCCGGCCTTCCCCGACGACACCATGTGGCCAGGTAGTATTGCCCGGCTCAGGCCTGGGTGGTGAGAGTGACTGATTGGGCTGAAGGAACACTTCCGACCACGATCGGAAGCGGGTCAAGTGACTGTGTGACCCCTCTGTGCTTCGTAGAACTGGGCTGGTGCCTTGGTCCCTGGGAGGGGGAGGGGTGTGACTGTCTATTGTCCTCAGCCCATGTCTGCTCCGCATCCTGTGGGTGAACTTCTCGAGTGGCTGCCAAACCCCCTTTGCCGACTGCCTCCTAATTTACCTTGCTACCTACCCCACCTGCTTCCTGGGACCCTAAGAGTGACTTCAGCCGCATGCGGCCTAGTGCCCAGGGGGAGGAGTGGGTGTCTCAATCTGTGGGTGTAGGATAGACGATGAGTTGGAGGGCAGGGAAGGCTTGGGGCCAAGGGGTCTGCAGTGTGTAACCCATTGTCCTGCTGGTTATCAGTGCACCACATTAGGGTGTTGAGTGTGTATGTGTGCAAGCGCTTCTGTACGGACTTGTCTGATATCCGTTGCACCGCGTAGCGGTGCGGAGTGAGTGTATGTGTGGGAGTGACAGTGGGGAACCGCCCGTGATTCACAACACTGGATGGCGTTTTGCGTGATACATTGAAACCTTGCCAGAATAGAATTACGTGTGACATTGGTTTTACCCGCTCGGCCTGCGGTGCTGCTAAAAAGTGTTATAATTTGTGGTATGTACATATTTCTGATGTTGTTGTGACCAGTGGTGCATCCTATAACTGTGTGGTTTTGAATTATAAGAATAGGTAGGGTTGGCGTGGGTTGGACAATGTATGGCACTGCATAAGGGTGCTGGGTAGGGTGTCGATTTGGATCTTTCCCAAGGGTACATATTACTGATGTCATTTGAACACTGCTGGGCCTAGTACATCTAGTAATAATTCCCATTGTGATTTATGGCCAGAAATACACGAGGCTTATGCTGTGTTGATTATTGTGTGTGTTGATTACAAATGTATTTACATACATCACATGTGAAGTCCTTTTGTGATGCTCAGTGTATTTATCGTGAGTGCTGTGCCAATGCTTTACACATTGCCTCTGTGGTAAGCCTGACTGCTCAGTGCCACGCTACCCAAGGGTGAGCGCAGGTTATACAGTGTGTGTAATCACCTGCACCTGACGGGAGTGGTAGGTTATGCCTTCCAGAAAGTGCCAGTTCCAAAAACCACCCACAGCATGCCTATTATGTAGCCTCACTTCCACTTTACCCCCTCCGATGCCTTTGTCAACCAAGGTTTCCCCAGCCCATACTCACCCACTCTCTGCCAGTCACACTGCCAGCTCCTCATACTTTCTGGCCACGTGTTCTAACATCCTCTTGCTGTCTGTCTCACACAAAGTCCCTCACACTGAGGTCACTGTGTCAAGCTGCCTATTTGGGACTCGCAAAGCTGCCCACACCAATTGCCTACGAAGCTAAACGAGTTTATCAATGATCGTACAAGCGCCTCACACTGTTTGTCCCTGTGCCCCAGCAGTGGCATAACGCAAGATGATGGGCCTCTGCAGATTGTGATGAGGGGCCCCTGAGTCTCCCATATCTCAAAGAAACACATATTCATGTTAGCCTGAATGGGGGCCCCTTGAAGTGTTGGAGGCTCCCGAAGGGGTGCCTACCGTTGCGCCTCAGGGGCTTGTGTTATGACCCCCCCCCCGCCCCCAGCTCATTTCCTTGTCCCCCAACTCCCCACTCTGTCCCTGTGCCCTCAACTCCTCTGTCCCTGTGCCCCCGGCTCCTCGGAGTGTCCCTGTGCCCCTCACGCTGTCCCTGTGCCCCCGGCTCCTCGCAGTGTCCCTGTGCCCCTCACGCTGTCCCTGTGCCCCCGGCTCCTCGCAGTGTCCCTTTGTCCCTCCCACTGTCCCTGTGCCCCTCACTCTGTCCCTGTGCCCCCAGTTCCTCGCGTTGTCCCTGTGCCCCCAACTCCTCTGTCCCTGTGCCACTGGCTCCTCGCAGTGTCCCTGTGCCCCACACACTGTCCCTGTGCCCCCGGCTCCTTGCAGCGTCCCTGTGCCCCCGGCTCCTCGCAGCGTCCCTGTGCCCCCGGCTCCTCGCAGCGTCCCTGTGCCCCTCACACTGTCCCTGTGCCCCCGGCTCCTCTCACCGCCAGTCTGAGCGCGCCAGGCTCCACACAGGTTCACACTGCCCATTAGCCCCTGCTTCCTCTTTTCGCGTGCCCAGCCACTCCCCCTCTGTTTATGACACCCTCAGTTCTTCAGATTGGCACTAACACGGTGTCACGTATACCTTTGCTTTGCATCCGCAGTCAATAAAAAAGCGTTTGCTATTCCTGAGGAGCCTGTAACACTTAACAGCGAGATCAATGCCACAGATCCTGGAGAATGCAATAATTAAAACACCTCCGGGTTAATCGGGCAGAGACTCGCCCATGGAAGGCCTCGATTCTCACCTGTAAGAGATTACTCTGTAATCTAACGGGGGGGGGTACCTTATTGCAACAGTGAAGTCAGGGGATCTTGCAGTGCTGCCCCCCTGATGTGGTCCTGCACGTGCCCGTAAGAAGCTTGCTGTGCTGCTGCTGTGTGCGTGTGTAGGAGGGAAGCTTGCAATGCTATTGCCTGTGCCGTACTGGTGTGTTTCCTAGGGAATATTTCGCTGCTGTGTGTGTGAGGGAAGCTTGCAATGCTGCACCAGTGTGTCTCCTAGGTAATATTGCGCGCGTGTGTGTGTGTGTGTGTGTGTGTGTGTGTGTGTGTGTGTGTGTGTGTGTGTGTGTGTGTGTGTGTGTGTGTGTGTGTGTGTGTGTGTGTGTGTGTGTGTGTGTGTGTGTGTGTGTGTGTGTGTGTTGCAGTGCTGCAGTGCTGCTGCCAGTGCTGCTGCCAGTGCCACACTAGTGTGTCTCATCAAGAATATTGTGCTGCTGTGTGTGAGAGGGAAGCTTGCATTGCTGCTGCCTGGGCCGTACCGGTGTGTCTCTTAGGGAACATTGCGCTATTGTGTGTGTGTGTGTGTGTGTGAAAGAAGCTTGTAATGCTGCTGCCTGGGCCACACCGGTGTCTCCTAGGAATATTGCACTGCTGCTGTGCGTGAGGGAAGCTTGCAGTGCTGCTGCCTGGTCCGTACCAGTATGTCTCCTAGGCAATATTGTGCGCTGCTGGGTGTGTGTGTGAGGGAAGCTTGCAATGTTGCTGCCAGTGCCACACCTGTGTGTCTCATCAGGAATATTGTGCTGCTGTGTGTGGGAGGAAAGCTTACATTGCTGCTGCCTGGGCCGTACTGGTGTGTCTCTTAGGGAATATTGCGCTGCTGCTGCTGTGTGTGTGAAAAAAAGCTTGTAATACTGCTGCCAGTGCCACACCGGTGTCGCCCAGGAATATTTCACTGCTGCTGCTGCTGCTGCTGTGTGAGGGAAGCTTGCAGTGCTGCTGCCAGTGCCACACCAGTGTGTCTCATCAGGAATATTGTGCTGCTGTGTGTGGGAGGAAAGCTGGCAGTGCTGCTGCCTGGGCCGTGTCTCATAGGGAATATTGCGCTGCTGCTGTGTTTGTGTGTGGGAAAGAAGCGTGAACTTCTACTGCCTCTGTTGTACCTGTCAGCATGTGAGGAAAACCTGTACTGCTGCTGCCTGGGCTATACCTGTTCTAGTTGAGAGGATGCCTGCACTGCTGCTGTCTGTGCTGCACTTGTCTATCACTTACATGCCTACATTTTGCAAACAGGTAATAGGAAAATTTAGAAATAAGATTCATGGGAAATTAATTTCTCCATTAACGTGCTTTGAAGCGAAAGAAACGGGTGAAAGCTAAAAAGAAATGCTTTGTTTAAAAAAATTGGGAGTTCCTGCCTAAATCGGAATGCATAGTGATATACGAAGTCTATGCATGAGCAAAGCTTGTACCGCTGTTGCTGTTTCTACTGTGTCTGTCCTCAGTGGCGTAACGAAATTTGAGGGGGCCCCCCTGCAAGATGCATGGAGGGGCCCCCGCTCCGAACTTTATCAGGAACTGTCGGGCAAAAGTACTGTGCTGAGGGGGCCCCCTGAAGGTCAGGGTGCCCCCCGCACCGCGGGGGGCTGCGGGGGCCTGTGTTACGCCCCTGTCTGTCCTGTATGGGAGGGAAGATTTCACTGCTGCTGTGTTTGTCCTGTGTAGGGCATAGGTGCTGGAAGTAGGGGGGTGGGGACACTGCAACACACCCAATTTAGCTATGCTGGAGTACAGGAGGTGAATAAGCAATAAAGATGCCTTCAAAGTTTGTTTTTATCTTGCCACATTTGCTGTGCACAGAGGTCAAATGTCAGGGTGGATCTTGTGACAAATTGCTACTTATTCTTTTAACATTGAGATTGGTGTTTGCTTTTCTTTCTGTGGCTGCAAAGTTGAAAGATTTTGTAACCTAAACTGACTGACAATCTTGCTGGGGTACAGGGAGAACCAAAGGAAAGACTGTAGCAGGTCATTTTTTCTGTAACACACAAAAACATTTAAGTACCTGTAAATGAACTGTGCAGATATTCCAAAATATATCATCAATTAGAAAAGCACAAATGGAGCACATTTTCTTATAATCCTGAAACGTGATGGAAGCAAAGATCTTAATTGGATCAAAACAAATGAAGAAACTTTACTTGGTGATGTGCAAATGATAAATATTGGCTGAAACCCAATTTCCACACGTTATTTGTGGGCTATCTAGTTTTATCAGTAAAACCGCATGTCAGTACGAATTTTGTGGCCATTGCATTGGAAAATGTACTGTCTGTAAATGACCAGGTGCCACCACACCATGCTTTAGTAATATACATGTGACAGCGTCCTCCTAAATTCACCACCACCACCTGCATATCACAAACTTACCACTCTCCTGTGAATACTAGGTCTTTTTGTGACTCTTGGAATTTTCACAATCCCTGTGACTTCATTGATGTAACCATGGGCGTCCGCAGAAATATTTCCGGGGGGGGGCCTAACCTGGCAAATGAAGGGGCGTGGCTAATGTTAATCAATAGGGGCGGGGCTAAAATGGCAGACAATCAGGATCGGGTAATGCTCAGGCCAAGCTGAGAAAAAAAAGTGGTGAATTCTGCATTTGAAACTGGACAAAAATTAGAGCACACATGAACCCTAAAATTACCCCCCTGGCCCCTTAAAACTCATACATTCCCTGATCCCTAAAATTAGCCCCCTGGCAACCCATAACCCATACCCGCCCTGACCCCTAAAATTGTCCCCCTGGCACCCCAAAACCCATACCCACCCTGAACCCTAAAATTACCCCCTGGTACCCCAAAACCCATACCCACCATGAACCCTAAAATTATCCCCTGGCACCCCAAAACCCATACCCACCCTGAACCCTAAAATTACCCCTGCCCCCCAAAACTCATACCCGCCTCTGAACCCTAAAATTACCCCCTGCCCCTTAAACCCCATACCCGCCCTGAACCCTAAAATTACCCCCTGGTACCCCAAAACCCATACCCACCCTAAACCCTAAAATTATCCCCTGGCACCCCAAAACCCATACCCACACTGAACTCTAAAATTACCCCTGGCACACCAGCACCCATACCCGCCTGGAACCCTAAAATTACCCCTGGCACCCCAAAACCCATACCCGCCCGGAACCCTAAAATTACCCCCTGGTACCCCAAATCCCATACCCACCATGAACCCTAAAATGATCCCCCTGGCACCCCAAAACTCATACCCACCCTGAACCCTAAAATTACCCCTGCCCCCCCCCCCCCAAAACTCATACCCGTCCTGAACCCTAAAATTACCCCCCTGGCCCCTTAAAACCCATACCCGCCCTGAACCCTAAAATTACCCCCCTGGTACCCCAAAACCCATACCCACCCGGAACCCTAAAATTATCCCCCTGGCACCCCAAAACCCATACCCACACTGAACCCTAAAATTACCCCCTGGCACACCAAAACCCATACCCACCCGAAACCCTAAAATTACCCCCTGGCACTCCAAAAGCTGAACACTACAAGCTTACACTACATTTGCATATTCGGAGGGGCCTGTCCTCCTTGACGTTTCCATGCATGTAAGTCTAGAACACCGTTCACTTAGAGTAACCTAGATATGCAGCCAGTAGGTAATGCTGATGCTGTAGAATGCATTAAAGTTACTGGAACTTACTTAAAAACTGCTGCCTGCTCTTCTGATACTATTCAGTGGAGTCGGGCTGATCAGCAGCACTGTCGTCCTGGCATCCAGCCCCTCCCGAAGGTCTCACTGTGTAGATAGGTGTGGGTCAAATGTCTCCTGGTTTCTCCTTTCCTGGGCCTCCTCTGCCTCTTCGTAGGTGCCCTTGGATGCAAAAGAGACAGATCCATGGCCCTGTTCACCATTTATCTGGTGAGCAGCGACGTGGATGTGAATTCCATACAAGTGCACAGACAGCAGGGGAAAGGGATGGCAGTGCAGGCGCCTTTTCCTTTGTAAAGTAATTCCTGCTGGCGTCATAGCCCAGGGTTTGCTGTCTGTGCACTGGTATGGAATACACATCTATACAAGTGCACAGACAGCAAACCCTGGGCTATGACGCCAGCAGAAATTACTTTACAAAGGAAAGCGTCACCTGCACTGCCATCCCTTTCCCCTGCTGTGCACATCTTCCCACTCCCACCCCATGCTCACATTCACAACACATCAAGTGCTTAGGTGAAATCCCTGCCTTCAGGCAAGGATATCACCTCGGTGGCACCAGTCTAAAAGAAAACAAAGGGTGGGGGAAGGGAGGGTCGCTGAAACCGTTCAGAGGCGGGCTGGCTCGGGCTGGTTCTGGGCCTCTCAGAAGTGGTCATAAAAATCACATTCTCGGATGCTTAGCATTCAACCATGGTTCTTCTTAGCTCCTGGTGGTGGCTCAGATCAAAGTAGGCGCTTTACAAGCGTAATATGCTACATGGAAAAAATACAGAAACACAACATCCGGGAAATCGTTAACACTCTAAGGGAATTAAATATTAAGTAAAACGTCAAACACAAACAGGAACTAAATCGCTGACATGGATTGCCTTTTTACATTCATTATTTAGAAATCGATCAGTGTTTATGTCAGAATAAAGGGCATGACGTTAGAGCCCGATAAGGACCCGTTGCAACGTCCTCTGCGACCCTGGTGGACCCGGCCCATTTAAAGCCCTGGCTGAGGGGTCACTTCAATGTGAGATGAAGATCGTCAACAAAAGGGCCCCCCACATGCAGAAGATTTCTTGAGAAATCCCTGTTCTGGAATGGGGGCTGAGCAGGACGTTTGTGGCAGGGGAGGAGGCTCATGGTTCCTGCGTGGCTTGTAGCGTGTCTTTTCCCTGCTAGTGGAGGTGCGTGCTTCAGTCATGCTTCTGGGCTTCAGTACTGTCCAGATCTGCGCATCCGAGCGTTTCACATTGTAAGTACCATGGATGCGTTGGTGAATGCTTTGCAGACATGTTCGGGTGAACTCTGTACTTTTGGTGACGTCATGTGTGAACGCAGCGCCCCGAAGTGAACTCACCAGTTAATGTAGGGTGACCAACTGGCATGGTTGCAAATTCAGGACGGTAAGTAAAAATTCAGGACAAGGGGTCAAAATTCAGGACGAAAATTCAGGACAGAAGGTCAAAATTCAGGACAAATCTTCGGAACAAAAGGTACGTTTTACAGACACATCAGAGGAAGTTGCGCGATAGTATAAAGGTAAGTAAATAGACAACCACTTAAGTACAAGTCAAAATAAGTTTATATTAGGTTGAGACAATCGTGCACTTCACAGTTTTTCGGTTTGCGCACAGCTTTGAGCAACTGTGCAGGTCTTTTTGTGGTATTTCATATGATAATAATCTATTTATATGGTTACTGCACTGGGTTGTCCAGTCTAATATTTTGTTTACAACTCATGGTCGTGAGCAGAAATGTATGGTGAGAGAAGTGCTCAGGAAGATCTGCTCGGATGGACTTTGTTACTAGCATCTCATATCTGAGTGCCATTGTGAGATGTAACGCGGCAAGCATAGGTGAACTAAAGCAAGGATTGCTGTGATGAACCCACTATAGGGAACGCATTATGGGATTTTCAGCAAGTGGAACTTAAAATATGGAATCTGACTTTGCTTATGGAGGCTTCGCAGAGAGTTGCACTAGCTGACGGAAGTCACAAAGGTGCTTTTCCCTGCAGCTTTCTTAAAGAAGGCACTGTCAATACACTATTACATAGTTTATTTTTGACACCTTGCCTATTGTTACAAAGTACACAATATACATCTCAAGCACAGCTTATGGCACTATGAGGCTCTCCCTAAAACCTTACACCTAAAACAAAGCATGCAAACATTTACAATTACTAGTGTAACATTCAAGTAGCAGTTGGGTGTCACTCAAAATGTCGTAAGCATGATGTATGGATCCCACACATAAGCAAAATCGAAAATAGAGGAGAGGGGTCCCACACACCAAAGGGACAGGACACCAAAATAAGACACTTCTGTCAATGACAAGATCCCTTTGGGCTCCTTTTTAAAGCATACCAGTTCATCCAAATAACACACATGCGCTATTCAAATCATCAACAATCATAAGAAACCAAAACCATAATATAAAAATGTATTATATTTTATTGTATGTAGTCACTTCAGGACTCAAAATATATACAATTTAGAAACCAAATTCATATAAGAACATTGATATTATCAAGAATGATCACATAAAAACAAATATTAAAAACACATTCTAAAAACTGTGACACTTCTTGGAGATATAGAAAATGGTCAAATTGGCACATCCAATGCTGATATTGAACAATGCTCAATCAGCACTCGATCACATAATTTATTTTTCCTTTTGATAGACCATGAGAGTGCTAATATGTCCAACCAATATGAAGCTGTATTGGTTGGACATATTAGCACTCTCATGGTCTATCAAAAGGAAAAAATAAATTATGTGCTCGAGTGCTGATTGAGCATTGTTCAATATCAGAATTGGATGTGCCAATTTGACCATTTTTTCTATATCTCCAAGAAGTGTCACAGTTTTTTAGAATGTGTTTTTAATATTTGTTTTTATGTGATCATTTTTGATAATATCAATGTTCTTATATGAATTTGGTTTCTGAATTGTATATATTTTGAATCCTGAAGGGACTACATACAATAAAATATAATACATTTTTATATTATGGTTTTGGTTTCTTATGATTGTTGATGATTTGAATAGCGCATGTGTGTTATTTGGATGAACTGGTATGCTTTAAAAAGGAGCCCAAAGGGATCTTGTCATTGACAGAAGTGTCCCACACATAAGCACACAGCAAATACAGGTTAGTAATACATAGGCAAGGGAGAAGCCAGAAAATTGAAATACCTCCCACTTTGAACTAAAGCTCTTATGGCACCAAGAAAGCAAAGTAAGTCATCACAACCCTCTCCAGAAGAGCTCTCTTGTCCAAGGATCTAGCCATTCATCCTTCCATCAAACCCCTGACATCCACCATTTCAAATGTACTTTCTGTTATCTATTAATTTTTTCATCTACCATTCAGTCTTTCACCATTCATTCTGTCCTTCCATCTGTGTTCCCATCCATATCCAAACCTTTTCAACCATTTGCACACCTATCCAATGTCTATTCTTCCATCCATCATTTCACTCATCCATCCCTCCATTCACCCTTTCACCCAATCCATCCATCATCCATCCACCCTTTCACCGAATCCATCCTTTCACTCATCCATCCACTCTTCCACCAATCCATCCATTCACTCATCCACCCAACCATTTACCCTTTCACCCAAGCCATTCTTTCACTCATCCATCCACTCTTCCACCCATCCATCCACTCCTCCATCCAACCACTTACCCTTTCACCCATCCAGCCACCCTTTCACTTATCCATCCATCAACCATCCACCCTTTAACCCAATCCATCCTTTCACTCATCCATCATCCATCCACCCTTTCACCCAATCCATCCTCTCACTCATCCACCCACTCTTCCACTCATGAATTCCATTCACTCATCCATCCAACCATTTACCTTTTCACCCAAGCCACCCTTTCACTCATCCATCCACTCTTCCACCCATCCATCCATTCAGTCATCCATCCATTCATTCACCCTTTCACTTATTAATTCATCAATCCATCCATCATTTCTCTCATCCATCCACCCACCCATTCACTCGCCCTTCATCCACCCTTTCACTCATCAATCCATCCTTTTAATGATCTATCTTTCATAATTGGTGGTGTGAAGGGTGGGAACCCCCAGGACAGCGCACACATGCGCACACTACTGTTCTTTCACATCCCCTGCTGCTCACCTTTACTGGCACGATCGAATCTTTTCTACTGCTGCCTGAAGTCAGTCTGGTATTTTTCTAAATGGCCCTTGTATTTTTATTGGAGCTGTTTGTGTTTATTCTTGTATACAGACAGACATGCACAAACATTTCTCTATCTCTCTCTTTCATTACAGACAATTAAAACAACAGATTGATTTACATTTCTGTAACAGTTTCATAGCGAGATAAAGCGTCGTCCGTTCCTTTCACACTACAAAATGAAATGGCACCGGAGAGTAACAAGACCTCACAATTTATCGAACACAAGCAGGTACATTTGTTAGAAGATACGCGTCTTCTTATGAGAGAAGGGCGAGATTATGCTTTCAACTGCACGGATCCCCTACTTGCATTTTTTCCAGGACCGAAACCCCCAAAGGGTACCCCCACTGCCTTCACTGTGCGCCCCAACTGCCAGAGGAGACTTCTTTTAACCCCGCAGTGCTCTTCTGCTTCTCCTACCATTTGTGTCATATTTAAGCTTCAACTTTGAACTTTACCTTCCACTGGGCTCCTCAGTGATTTTAAGCTAAGGTGCTTTAGAGGTTCCAGGGTGGGAAGTATGCTTTAGCAGCTCAAACTGGCCATTGTCATTCTGTATGTGACAATCAGCCACAGACAGAATGACAATGGGCGGGGTTGGGCTGCTCTTGTGCTCCGAGGAGGAGTGCGAAGCGCCCCATCAGGGAGTTGAGGCCTCTGGCAGGGAACAGCTCTGCTCCCTGCAGAGCCCAGAATTACGGACAAAAGGCGTCCGTAAAAGCATGGGCGTCCACAGAGGGGGCAAGGAGGGGCGCTCCAGGAGGGGGCAAGCTCCCCTCCTTGCCCCCCCTGCGGACGCCCATGGATGTAACATTGATGGCAGCACCCCCCACTCTGACAGTTGTCCCAGCACCACTGGTGTGGGAGGGAGGCTTGCACGCTGCTGCTGTTTCTGCTGTGTCTGTCCTATGTGAGGAGAAGCTTGCACTGCTACACCCTAAACCGTGCACTACTCTAATGCGTGGGCACCATATGATGACATCAGAAGCAGTAAGTCGCTTGATAAGGTTGCCACCTACTTCCTTTTCATCAGGCACCAAATTTCCACTCCTAGGTTTCACTTGACAACCTTATGTGTTCTGGGAGTTGTGGTCTTGGTTTGCTTTCAGGGACCCAGTTGGACTGACATGTCTGATAACAATGATTTGTAACAGAAAAACCTCCAACTGGAAGCACATTGGTTCACAGAGCGAACTGACAACCCTACAAGGAGAGACCAGAGGCCTGCGGCAGCCTCGGGAAACTGGGTGGGCTACTCAGTTCTCGTCTCCTCCTGGTGTCAGCGGGAAAGAGTTATTTCAGCAGCACTGCTTGGTTCAGGGTAATCCCCAGCCTCCCATAAAACACAGACACCTGCCGGCAGAAAGATCTGATTTTATTCAACGACCTTCAATATTAATCCCGTTGGCTGGAATATCACTCGCCGCGCCCCCGCCCTGCTCCATTGTCATTCCGCACCTGTCCCCCATGGCTGATACAGCAGAAGCCAGAGGGTGCCTGATGTGATTTACACATGTGTGCCTACCATGGAGATCCACAGTTAACGAACAGTGCATACAATGTGCCACAGTGACATATTGTGTGCTGCAAAGCACAGCCTCATGCTGTAGCGCAGCATGTCACCTATTAAATCTGTGTTTCCTTAAACCAGTGAGAATATCCCTGCAACCCGCATTTTCAGTGTTTAATGACCAATTCAAAATGGCTTCATTGGACCTAAAACTGTGGCAGCGGCTCTTGATCCTCTGTCCATCAGTCATCTAGTTTAAGACAGCAGTGCCCACTTTGGAAAGACCCAGAGCTGCGTATCCAGGAATGATAGTAACCACACATTTGCCCTTGGCATTGCCCACATTGTACGTGTTCTACATTTCCTACCAAGGCCAGCTCCAGGGAGCAATCTCTGTTGGCGCCCCCACACAATTACCTCCACTTCCATGGATTCCCTCGCTACCACCCTCCAATGGTACCCCTTATCACTCCATAGCTGCTCTCTCACAATAATTTAATTTCTTTTATAGCGCTACTCGTCCCATTGTAAGGCGTGAGAGTGCTTTACATTACACACATAAAGCAGAGACCGTGAATCATACAAGTGTGTAAATCAATGCATTTCACTCTGAGTGTCAAGCTCCCACCCCATGGACATTAACAGTGCGGCAGCCTATCTTTTGCTGTGTGGAATATGTTGTTTAAACTAATGACATACATATTCACAGTTCTTTCTGGCACAAGCTGGGCCCACATAGCACTATAAAGATATGTTACTATTCCACCAATCATGATTCAAATCAGTAATCCTCTATCTACACACTTAGACATCTGAAGTGATTGCATCAACCAACCAAGCTGTCCTAGCAGAACAATCAATTTCCCACAGATAAGTCTAACTTGAATTATTTTTTATCTAAGGTGGGTGCATTGCATGTTATATACAGTTATGTTGAGGGAACGACGGCCAGTAAAATAGTTGCAGAATATTTTGTTCTTTCCCACGGCCATCACTCCCACTCTGATGTATGCCACCATATTACCACCACCCTGGTGTATGATACCACGTTACACCCACCCGTGTGCAGTACGACAACATCACTCCCACCCTGGTGTAGCACTATCACATCATTCACATCTAGTTGTATTGTGAAAACATCGCTCCCATCCTTGATGGTTATGCCCTATGAACTTGCAGGCCCACTATCCACCGCTCTCACAAGGGAGTAATGACTGGCACACCAGCCTACGTCATGATAACCAGTCGTGCCACAAGGCTAACGCAGCACATAAGACCACTGCATCAGCAGATATGAGGCCAACACAGCACACAACCATTATATCACTATAGGTAAGGCCAACACACACAACGCACATAAAACTACTACATCACTAGATGCATGGCCAACACTGCATACAAAACCACTACATAACCAGATGTGAGGCAAGGTCTGCACACAAAACGACTACATCACCAGATGCGAGACCAACACAGCACACAAAACCACTACGTCACAAGAGGAGCAAAAAGGCAAAGACCAGAAGGAGAGCCATCTCTACTCTAGCTATGCACTCTGGATCTGAACCAACATCCCACCAGACATCGGACTCACTCCTCCACTCTAAAAAGGAGCTCAAAATGCATCTCTTCAAAGAATACCTCAGTAAAAAAAAAACTCCCTGCTCCTTCACAGGCCATACCTCCACAGCCCTCCTCTGCCGGCTGATCTGTGCAGGCTGAACTATCACCTCTACCTCACCCACTAAGCTTGTGTACACAAACTTAAATGTGTCCCCTGCCTCTGTACAGTGCACATCTCCCTGGTGCATTCTAGCTAGGACCCAATTCACATGTGTATTTGAGCACACACTTACAAGCATAAATGTACCCCCACACACTCATATATTGACATAGAAGAACCCACCTACACATGCAAGTGATTGAGATAAGCAAACTTGAGCCAGACTCAAGAAGTGAGTCTAGCTTGGCCCTTGTCCTATAAGGACCGGCAAGCCAAAGCAGTGTTAAGGCTAGCATCCCAGGCACCGTCCTTCCCCTCCTAACACAGTTTAGTAGACCATCACAGAATCTGCTTGACGCAGGACAGTTGAGCACATAACCTCTATAATGGTGTGTTTCCCTTAAGTGACATTGAAGACGTGTAATGAAGAGCAAACTTGAGGATGTCAGAGCCCTTTGTTTGGCCGTCATTGCGCTACTGACCCTCTCCCTCTTTACTTTTTGTTATAACCGGGGAAGCGAGTGATATTAACATCCTTGGGTTGATTTCTAGCAGTAAATGGTAAACTCCGCTACGAGGAGTTTTTCTCATGCGTGGCTCGCCAGCGTTGAGTTGGCGAGCGCGAGCAAGAAAAAACAAGCGCTAGACCGCTTCTCGGTGAGATTTTTCAGCGTGGGCGGTCGCGGCAGGTCGCTACCACTCGCGTTCAGAAAGCTGCAGCTCGAATAGAAAATCTACTTGAGTGGCAGAAAAAAGCAGCGCCCTCTGGTGCGCTGAGGGGTGCCGTTTGTGCTGATTTTACAGCGCGGGACAAGCTCCTGGCACTAAGAAGCAGCCCGATGGATCAGAATTCCGCCACTCGCAGAACTCTGTGGAATCTCACTGAGTTTTTAGGAAATTCTGCAGAATTCCTCGTAGTAAAACTCTGCGAGTTTCACCCACCCCTACTGATTTCCACAATGTGTATTCAGAAAATCTATGTTCAGATACTGGCTTCACCACTTGACCAAATTGTGTGATCCTAGGCAAATCATTTGAGTTCACTGTGCTGCTTTTTGATTGAGTTTCAGATCAGAAAGCACTTTAACGGAATTTAGTTCATAATATGAGTTATATATAAACTTCACTTGTGTTTGTTTTACCAGACAATAATGTTGCTCTGCTCCATATATAACAATAATATTATGCCAACTATAAAGTGCACGTGGCAAACTGACATCTCTTGGTTAATTCATGGCAATAACATCAGTGCACGTGGGAGTTAATTTTTTTAAGTTATTAATTTGAACAAATGTCAATGTAGTGATATCTAATGTACTAAAGTAAAACACAAGCATTCTGGAACAAAATATGTTTATTTGAAGGAGTGTTTATTGCATTTTTACCTGACATTCACTGTGTCATTTACATGCCAAAACTTTTGATAACTCTGCTTGTGCTTTGGCTCTTAAAGCCAAGCCAGAGCCCTGACCTGACTTTCCCTATGAATTTGCTGACTTGCCCACCTCTAACACATGCATGTATTTGTTTATAGCGATACAAAAGGGGATGATGGACGGAACGTTTGAGCCAATCAAACACTCACCCCCAGTCAACTGATCTGGGTTTAATCCATCATCATTCTTTAGCTCACTCCACCACCCCAGTTCAGGCATGGCCATATGCAAATCAGTCTGACCCTGTGCCTCATGGGAACAGTCCAGCCCGAACTGCCAAGCCATGTCTTCCCTGGACCGGAAACAAGCATCCTAGGACCGGTTTCTGGCATTCCAGCCATCATCAGCCAGGCTTGCTTGAATCCAGTGGCAAAGTGAGCAAGGGACCCACGTCTGGGCATACCCCCGCCAACTTAGGGCGAACAAAGTGATACAAAAGGGGATGATGGACGGAACGCTTGAGCCAATCAAACACTCACCCCCAGTCAACTGATCTGGGTTTAATCCATCATCATTCTTTAGCTCACTCCACCACCCCAGTTCAGACATGGCCATATGCAAATCAGTCTGACCCTGTGCCTCATGGGAGCAGTCCAGCCCGAACTGCCAAGCCATGTCTTCCCTGGACCGGAAACAAGCATCCTAGGACCGGTTTCTGGCATTCCAGCCATCATCAGCCAGGCTTGCTTGAATCCAGTGGCAAAGTGAGCAAGGGACCCACGTCTGGGCATACCCCCGCCAACTTAGGGCAAACAAAGCGATACAAAAGGGGATGATGGACGGAACGTTTGAGCCAATCAAACACTCACCCCCAGTCAACTGATCTGGGTTTAATCCATCATCATTCTATAGCTCACTCCACCACCCCAGTTCAGACATGGCCATATGCAAATCAGTCTGACCCTGTGCCTCATGGGAACAGTCCAGCCCGAACTGCCAAGCCATGTCTTCCCTGGACCGGAAACAAGCATCCTAGGACCGGTTTCTGGCATTCCAGCCATCATCAGCCAGGCTTGCTTGAATCCAGTGGCAAAGTGAGCAAGGGACCCACGTCTGGGAATACCCCCGCCAACTTAGGGCGAACAAAGCGATACAAAAGGGGATGATGGACGGAACGTTTGAGCCAATCAAACACTCACCCCCAGTCAACTGATCTGGGTTTAATCCATCATCATTCTATAGCTCACTCCACCACCCCAGTTCAGACATGGCCATATGCAAATCAGTCTGACCCTGTGCCTCATGGGAACAGTCCAGCCCGAACTGCCAAGCCATGTCTTCCCTGGACCGGAAACAAGCATCCTAGGACCGGTTTCTGGCATTCCAGCCATCATCAGCCAGGCTTGCTTGAATCCAGTGGCAAAGTGAGCAAGGGACCCACGTCTGGGCATGCCCCCGCCAACTTAGGGCGAACAAAGCGATACAAAAGGGGATGATGGACGGAACGTTTGAGCCAATCAAACACTCACCCCCAGTCAACTGATCTGGGTTTAATCCATCATCATTCTTTAGCTCACTCCACCACCCCAGTTCAGACATGGCCATATGCAAATCAGTCTGACCCTGTGCCTCATGGGAACAGTCCAGCCCGAACTGCCAAGCCATGTCTTCCCTGGACCGGAAACAAGCATCCTAGGACCGGTTTCTGGCATTCCAGCCATCATCAGCCAGGCTTGCTTGAATCCAGTGGCAAAGTGAGCAAGGGACCCACGTCTGGGCATACCCCCGCCAACTTAGGGCGAACAAAGCGATACAAAAGGGGATGATGGACGGAACGTTTGAGCCAATCAAACACTCACCCCCAGACAACTGATCTGGGTTTAATCCATCATCATTCTTTAGCTCACTCCACCACCCCAGTTCAGACATGGCCATATGCAAATCAGTCTGACCCTGTGCCTCATGGGAACAGTCCAGCCCGAACTACCAAGCCATGTCTTCCCTGGACCGGAAACAAGCATCCTAGGACCGGTTTCTGGCATTCCAGCCATCATCAGCCAGGCTTGCTTGAATCCAGTGGCAAAGTGAGCTAGGGACCCACGTCTGGGCATACCCCCGCCAACTTAGGGCGAACAAAGTGATACAAAAGGGGATGATGGACGGAACGTTTGAGCCAATCAAACACTCACCCCCAGTCAACTGATCTGGGTTTAATCCATCATCATTCTTTAGCTCACTCCACCACCCCAGTTCAGACATGGCCATATGCAAATCAGTCTGACCCTGTGCCTCATGGGAACAGTCCAGCCCGAACTGCCAAGCCATGTCTTCCCTGGACCGGAAACAAGCATCCTAGGACCGGTTTCTGGCATTCCAGCCATCATCAGCCAGGCTTGCTTGAATCCAGTGGCAAAGTGAGCAAGGGACCCACGTCTGGGCATACCCCCGCCAACTTAGGGCAAACAAAGCGATACAAAAGGGGATGATGGACGGAACGTTTGAGCCAATCAAACACTCACCCCCAGTCAACTGATCTGGGTTTAATCCATCATCATTCTATAGCTCACTCCACCACCCCAGTTCAGACATGGCCATATGCAAATCAGTCTGACCCTGTGCCTCATGGGAACAGTCCAGCCCGAACTGCCAAGCCATGTCTTCCCTGGACCGGAAACAAGCATCCTAGGACCGGTTTCTGGCATTCCAGCCATCATCAGCCAGGCTTGCTTGAATCCAGTGGCAAAGTGAGGAAGGGACCCACGTCTGGGCATACCCCCGCCAACTTAGGGCGAACAAAGCGATACAAAAGGGGATGATGGACGGAATGTTTGAGCCAATCAAACACTCACCCCCAGTCAACTGATCTGGGTTTAATCCATCATCATTCTATAGCTCACTCCACCACCCCAGTTCAGACATGGCCATATGCAAATCAGTCTGACCCTGTGCCTCATGGGAACAGTCCAGCCCGAACTGCCAAGCCATGTCTTCCCTGGACCGGAAACAAGCATCCTAGGACCGGTTTCTGGCATTCCAGCCATCATCAGCCAGGCTTGCTTGAATCCAGTGGCAAAGTGAGCAAGGGACCCACGTCTGGGCATGCCCCCGCCAACTTAGGGCGAACAAAGCGATACAAAAGGGGATGATGGACGGAACGTTTGAGCCAATCAAACACTCACCCCCAGTCAACTGATCTGGGTTTAATCCATCATCATTCTTTAGCTCACTCCACCACCCCAGTTCAGACATGGCCATATGCAAATCAGTCTGACCCTGTGCCTCATGGGAACAGTCCAGCCCGAACTGCCAAGCCATGTCTTCCCTGGACCGGAAACAAGCATCCTAGGACCGGTTTCTGGCATTCCAGCCATCATCAGCCAGGCTTGCTTGAATCCAGTGGCAAAGTGAGCAAGGGACCCACGTCTGGGCATACCCCCGCCAACTTAGGGCGAACAAAGCGATACAAAAGGGGATGATGGATGGAACGTTTGAGCCAATCAAACACTCACCCCCAGTCAACTGATCTGGGTTTAATCCATCATCATTCTTTAGCTCACTCCACCACCCCAGTTCAGACATGGCCATATGCAAATCAGTCTGACCCTGTGCCTCATGGGAACAGTCCAGCCCGAACTGCCAAGCCATGTCTTCCTGGACCGGAACAAGCATCCTAGGACCGGTTTCTGGCATTCCAGCCATCATCAGCCAGGCTTGCTTGAATCCAGTGGCAAAGTGAGCAAGGGACCCACGTCTGGGCATACCCCGCCAACTTAGGGCGAACAAGCGATACAAAGGAGATGATGGACGGAACGTTTGAGCCAATCAAACACTCACCCCCAGTCAACTGATCTGGGTTTAATCCATCATCATTCTTTAGCTCACTCCACCACCCCAGTTCAGACATGGCCATATGCAAATCAGTCTGACCCTGTGCCTCATGTGAACAGTCCAGCCCGAACTGCCAGTCCCGAAACCGGTCCTAGGATGCTTGTTTCCGGTCCAGGGAAGACATGGCTTGGCAGTTCGGGCTGGACTGTTCCCATGAGGCACAGGGTCAGACTGATTTGCATATGGCCATGTCTGAACTGGGGTGGTGGAGTGAGCTAAAGAATGATGATGGATTAAACCCAGATCATTTGACTGGGGGTGAGTGTTTGATTGGCTCAAACGTTCCGTCCATCATCCCCTTTTGTATCGCTTTGTTCGCCCTAAGTTGGCGGGGGTATGCCCAGACGTGGGTCCCTTGCTCACTTTGCCACTGGATTCAAGCAAGCCTGGCTGATGACGGCTGGAATGCCAGAAACCGGTCCTAGGATGCTTGTTTCCGGTCCAGGAAAGACATGGCTTGGCAGTTCGGGCTGGACTGTTCCCATGAGGCACAGGGTCAGACTGATTTGCATATGGCCATGTCTGAACTGGGGTGGTGGAGTGAGCTAAAGAATGATGATGGATTAAACCCAGATCATTTGACTGGGGTGAGTGTTTGATTGGCTCAAACGTTCCGTCCATTATCCCCTTTTGTATCGCTGTATTTGTTTATATGCACACACATACACAAAGTGCATGTTAAAAATTGTTTAAAATTGTTCGGAGCTTGAGCCGGCATCTCTGCTGGTATGTTCCAATGTGCACATGACTGGTAGGTTAGAAGATAGGGGCCTATCTGCCATTGGTGAAGCAGGTGCAGTGGCACCTGCGCCCAGAGCCCTGAGGGGTCCATTAAGCCCTGGTAATTTCCATTTTTTACTACCCAAGAACAGTCAAATGTGTCATTTTCTTCGCTTGCACCAGGGCACGTTTCATCCTTACTTACACTCCTGTCAGAAGGCAGCGCGAGACAGCAAGGGGCCAGCACAAGGGAGCCACGGGAGGCCGCAGTGTGGCCTGGAAGCCTTATGGCAAAGTGTAGGGCTTGTCAACAAAGTGCTAGAGCTATACCAGTGGCGCTGTCTGACGTCACAATACGACTCTGACATCTGAGTAGAGCTCTCCGAAGACGTAAAGCTGTGACGTCACAGTGGCCCGCGTGGATTCAACAGTTCTGTAAATGTCATGTGCCTACGGGTAGCGTTGCCATATGCATGGCTGCTCTCGTGCGTGGCGGATACTTGTGAGCGGCTATTTTTGTGTGTGTTGCGTGTTTTTATTGGGCGCGGTTTCTATGTGTGTCCGTTTGGTCAGTGTTCTACCTCCCTCCGTGCTACTGTTTTGTGGATGACGTGTCCCTGTACGGGGCTGTTGGCTGGCTGCCGCGCCGGCGCGAGCGTGCGTCTGGTGAACCCCGACGTGCGGCTCACAGCTGCTTGTTGTCCCCACCTCACAGTGACCCAACGCTGTTCACCGTGGCTCGAGGATAGGGTCCAGGCTCCCCTCACCCGAGGGAGCCAGCACCACTCCGCTTGCCCCTTGGGGGCCACGTGAGAGGCTCGCCCAAGGACAAGATGGAGCGAGGAAGGCCATTCGACTGTGTCACCCCAGGTCTGCCAGAATCCAGACGCGTCACCCAGACGACCAGGATGAACTCAACCTGGTGAGAAACGAAATGAACACCAAGAAGGAAAGTTTAGCTGAGACGTAACAAAACCATGACCCGCACGCAGAACGTGACCTTGGACTATGCGAGTCCTTGCGTACCCATTAATCCCCTGCCACACCTTGTTCCTTTACATAAGCCCCAAAACTACCTTGGTCCAAAGGGCAGGATGTGAGTGAAGAAAACCCCAACATGGTGTCAGTCTGGTGGATTACGTGTGGTGCTTGATGGCCTCCGTGATGCCCGTTTGGTTCCATTATGCGTGTTTATTTGGCCCCATTATGCGTGTTTATTTGGCCCCATGGTGCTTCCGGAATCTGGGCGCCCTTTACTCTTCTGGGGTACTCCTACTTGTTGGCTAGAATCAAAGGGGTGTTTTGAACTTGGATTCTGTGTGTCTTTATTGTTTAGAGAGGAGTTAAGGGAGTGGTGCAGTACATCAACACACTCTTTAATCATGGGTTATATTGGATCGAGGCTGGCTAGATCCTTTCTGTTTGATGGAATCCTTGTCCCTGCAAGTAGTTTTTATTGGATTCTCTATCCCGGGTGTTGCTCCTAGTGGATTCTCTGTCCGCGAGTATATTCCTTTAGTGGATTCTCTGACATGTGCCTGAACCTAGGTGGCTTCTCTGTCCATGTGTGCACCTCTTGGGGGAAATGTCTGTCCAAAAATGTGGCTCTTAGTGGCTTCTCTGTCTCTGAAAATGGCTCCTAGAGAATTGCCTGTCCATGTGGATGGTTCTTTCTGGGTTCTCTGTCCTGAATCTGGCTCGCTAGAGGATTTTCTGCCCATCTTGATGGCTGTTAGTGGATTTGATGTCTCTTTAGTGTGGCTCAAGGTGGATTGTCTGTCCCTTGAATGTGACTACTTCAAGGATTCTGTGACAATGGTGGCACGTGCAGGATTCCTTGTTCCTGGGTGTGGCTTCTTTGCGGAATTTCTGCCCGGGTGCCTGGATCTTAGTGTGTTCTTGGTTCATTTGTGTGGTACTTAGTAGTGTCGCTGTCCCTAAATGTGGCTTTTAGTAGATTCTCTGTCCCTGGGTCTGGCTTTTTAGTGGAACCACTGTCTGTGTGTCTGTCTTGGTAGCCGCGACGTCCCGCTGTGTGTCTCTCTGCGTTTACAGCGATGGATAGGTGGGTACGAGGGCACGAGGACGTTCACTAGCGAAGAGGGGAATGTTGCAGGTGTGTCATGGTTACTAGACGGGGGGTAGGGGGCTGAAGAGAGCCTTCGTGCCACTGTGCCCCTGAACACCCGGTGCCCCCTCCCGTGTTGGCCTTTTATGACCTCCCAGGTGGCCCTACCTACCCAGCACCTGCCCTCTACCTAGGGGAGGGGGGGGGGGGAGCATTCGGCAGTGCACCTCCCAGCCCCCATCGGGTTACGATAATCCTCGGATCTATGCTGCCGTCTCCCCGGTGCTTCGGAGCTCTTGTTTCCACGGGAGTATCACAGGCCTCGGAAAATGTTCCTGCAATTAAATATGCAGAGAAAAAAAAAACGAGGCCAGCGCTCCACTCGGAGGAAGGAATATGCAAAGAGGCAGCAGCTGTTTGTCACCATAGAAACCGCCCCCAGCCCCCATCCTGCGCCCCCATGCTTAAAATTCCAGTATGGCCTGCCGCCATGCACCGGTACTCCACGGAGCTCCAGGGAGGGCGCACGCCAGTGCTGGTGTCTGTACCTTTGTGTTTGTGTGTGCAATCTCTGTGTGTAACCGTGTGTGTTTATGTTAGTGTGACCGTGTGTGTTTGTTAGTGTGACGTTTCTCTGTGTGTCTGTCTATGTCTGATCAGTGGTTGATCTGTCGGCGGGAGGGGGGGGAGTCATCGTGCGTCTCTATGTAGATATTTGTGTCGTGTGTGTGTGATGGATCTGTGTGTTATTTCTCTGCTAACCAGCTGTATTTTGTGTGCACGTGTGTCATTGATCTGTGTGTTTGAGGGCATCTGAATGTGTGAACGTGTCTGGACCTGTCTGTTCCACCTGTGTTTGATGTGTGCGTGTGGATCTCTGCGTGTTCAACGAATCTGTACGTTTCTGTGAGAGATCAGTGTGTGTGAGTAATAGATGTGCGTGAAGGCATCTATGCGTGTGTGTTCAGGTGTGTGGGAGATGGGCATTTGCGTGCCTATAAATCTGCTTGAGTTATAAATTCTCGATGTAAGAGGTAGTGTGCCTTGAGATATGCGCGTTTGTTTGTGGGTCTTTAGTTTGTGGGTTGGTGTGTGTTTATGCGTGTACGTGGTGTGCCCATATGTCTCTACACGTGTGCTAGTGCCCACCCTCTTCTGTAGTGGCCATAGCAAGGCACTGTTTCCAGGGGGCGCACTGTTTCCAGGGGGCGCTTGTCTTTGGGTGGAGAGGAAAAAAGCGGGTCGTGGTTTGTTGCCTCACCCATAGAAACGGATTGGCAGCTTGAGGCGCCCACCGTCTGCCAAGGCCTTGCCTCTTAGAGGGGAGACCTCCTCGTAGCTCCCACCCTTGCAGACCCCTGCTCTCTGCGCGGCCTGGCGAACGCAATGAGGCCTATGACGCAGGCACTATACTGCAATGCATTGCTTAATTTGAACAGATGGTTTCCGGTGCTCAGCACCGGCACTTAATTGTCAACATCGGCGCTTGTGACAGCCTGTCACAAGGTGGTGCTGTCTGGCTCACCTGGAGATGACCACAACAACAGTTAATTATTTATTCAATATACATTAACAGTCACTATTGCCTGCTGCCCAAGCCATTCTTATAGCTTTGGGGGCTTGAAATAGTCCGAATTGTCACACTTGTAGAAGTGTGATGGTTAGTAGTTGTGTTGTTACTATCTTTGGCAGCACTGGCACAGGCAATGTGTGGTGCAAGCTGCAGCGGCCTCCTGACGAGAGCCCTGGCACTTATGTTTTTACAGATTAAGCACTGCATGCACCCTCTAGATATATTTGGGCAGTGGCCTCGGGCGACCAGCAGCCCATTTGTTTAATACCCTTTCGGACCGAGCCGGCCCTCAGGGTGCTTGTGGCTACAATGTATAGTAGAGGCCGGGTGGCGCTCAACACCTGCCCTGGGCACCACATGAATCGTATTCAAATCGAAATCGTAGCCATTTTGAGCTCTTCCTTTCACTCCTCACACCCTTTAAGCTGTGGACCCTCGGTCGCCTCAAAAACCTACCGACAGCTCAAATAGTAATTTAGGACAGTATGAGTCGTATTTATTTACACAGGGCATTTGGGTAAGTTTTGCATCCACATTCTGCCAGCTACCTTCTGACAAGATAATCTTAGAAATTGACAAAATCAGCACACAATATCTTCTTCAGAAATGTGTACAAGCGAAAAGCTTGAGCGCAGCATTGCTCCAGCCCAGACCCCATTTCAGGTATTGGCCATGGAGTATAAATGCGTGACAGGATTTACTCACGTGCATCACTTGAGAAGTGCTAGACTAGGGGGACACCCTTGTCATTGTGCTCCAGTGGCCAAGCCGCCCTCAAACACCAACATTTTAGGATTGCTCCCGAGCAACCGTCAGTAGATGCCCCGACCCATTTCCCTATTTGCCGCATTGGCTGTCCTGGTGGGAGAGACAAAGATCATAAGCATCCCCCGTCATGTGTCCCCAAAAACTGCCAAACCCCTCAGTGGCCCATGCTAAGGGCAACATTGTCATGCAAGGCATTCACGCGTCAAACTGTGAGATGTAAAGTTCTCCAAAAATCTTAAAAATAAACTAGAGCAATACTAACCCGACCTCCTACCACCAAAAAGCAAATAAAAAAAATAGGCCAATAACTTTTAAGCACAGAGTTAACAAACACCTCAATATCACCTCAAAGGCGGTATTTAAAAGGATAGGATGGGGGGGTCAGTCAAGGCAGCCCTCGGGTCCTGGGGGCGTCCGAGGGGCAGGAAAGGGTTTTTTTTGGGATATCGAGGCTTGAGCCTCATTACTCCATATTCACTTTGAATTTTTTAAGTCGCAATTTTGTTTTCTTGTCGATTTACGACACATTGTCACAGGGGAACTGGTTCAGAGTCAGCGCTGTGATGGGCCATGGGTAGCTGTCGAAAACGTATGCAGAAATGTCAGCAAGTTTTTTGATCAGTGGTTTTTCCTTTTGATCAAGTCCTTTGTAGAATTTCTCATTGCAGAGATGTTTATCCAACATCTCAACGCCTACATCTCCGTGGAGGTCTGCTGTTCCTGTGAAGCAAGGACACCTGCTGCTATCCGAAGGGCCTAATTATGTAGTTTTTGCAGAAATGCCCCATGCTTCTACTGGCAACCGCTCTAGACCCGTGAAATCCGAAGGCCCCCAGGACTTTATGGCCCCCCGGATGCTCCCAGAACCACCTCTGATGCAGCCTTGGTGACCCATCGCAGGGTCCCCATGCTCAAATTGAAATGCGCCAGGGAAAAATCCCACTCGGTGCTAGAGCAGGAGGAACCGGAAGCACTCTACCACTCACACCCTGAGTTGTACATGCAGAGGTAAAGGGTACCAGTTGCCTGCCCAGCCTAATCACCCCGCCCTCTTGTTTTTTGGATTTGTGAAGGGCAGCGCAACCATCACCTCAACAGTACAACCTCTCTCCCTTTCCCGGCTGCCTGATGCCTGCAATGGAAAACCCACCATCCCGGCCCACAAATAATAACATAACCTCTAGTCTACTGTCTGCCACCCCTAGGAAACGTGTGGCCTCTGAACCTGTGTCCTACTCATACCATCACGTAGTCAAGGTGCCACCTGCTCCTTAATCATATGATGCTTTTAACATGTGCAAGCGTGAAGTTCATAACATGCCTTTACTGCAGGGCTGCTATTGCAAGCAAGGGGCTACTCCCACTGGCGTGCTAGGATGGAAAAGTGTGGGTCGTGTGCCCTTGTGAGTAGTGTTTCAGTGCTGTGTGTGAAAACCAGCACAAAGGGCACATTGACCCAACACGAAACAGCGAAGGTCATCCCAATTCTCCTGGTCCTCCACCTCTTAGACCCCTTGACCACCTGGTGCCTGCCTCATCCCACTTTTGTAAAAATAGAAGATGACTCCGGCACTGATTGGCCTGGGCTGTGGATTTTGAACATGGCACAATCTTACATTGGTTCTAGTTTCTATCTAGTGGCCCCCCAGGGTGAATGATAAAAGCTGCCCTCTAGAGCCAGTCCCTTGTACTGGGTTTACACTCCGCGGACTGTGCGGGGAAGGCACCTGACCAGGATGCCACATGCCCTTGATCCTCCTAACTTTGTAGTTATCCATAGCACTCCTTTACCAGCCTGAGACTAGCAAAAGGTTTTTATGTACTTTATCCTCAGGTCCTTGGTTGCGTCCTATTGGCCAAGACTCTTGTCATCTCCTCAGCACTGCTTTAACCATCTTCCACTTAACTGCAAATAAATACAATCTCATAAACCAGCTTTTCAAACCTAGAACATTCAAGGGGTTCATAGAAACGTGTATTGAATCTTATGTGTTAAGATATTTTTACCATCTACAAGATATTCACGGAGACCGTGTTTTTATATATAGGCATCTATCCATTCAGCAGCTGTATGGTTTGAATGGTGCCTCCCTCTGTGTACATTTTGCTGCTGTACTATCGGTATCTGTGACGTTTGTGTGAGGTACCAGTCTCCATGTTCCGCAACAACTTGTCGGCCATCTTAGAAAGACTGGTACTTTTAACGTTGTGCGCATCTACTTCTACTACTCCCAGGAGTTAAGTTATATTTCATCCTCTTAGCATGTACCAGGTGATTGGTAGGAGCACGGGTTGAATGCTAGTTGGGTTTTTGCTCTAGGAAGTCCTTTGTTTGTCCTCTGAGGTTCGATCTAGAAATGCTCCCCATTCTAACATTGTGATTTTCATCCTCATGCTAACATGTACCTTCATTTAGGTTGTCCTCAGTTGCTTATGATAATTATATGATTTGCATAATGAATTAGCTTTTGGGGAATTGAGTATTGGCTTGCTTCAGAATACCTTAAAAATGACTAACACCTTTTCCAAAACCATGATGAAGTTCCACACCATCTGCACAGTCTCTTTCTGGATCTGGGGGCTCATTTGTTTGCATCACCCTCTATGACTTTTTATGCCAGTAACATTAATCAAGACGTGTAACGTAGATTTTATATTTTGAATTTTCACTAGCACATTCTTCCTCGGAACATCATCAGCCATTTTGCCCGGATTCCAAATTTTTTTCATACTGGCTGGACGCTAAAGTGCCTCTGGATCTAGGGGTGCTGGTTGTGCTCAGGGGGTGTAACGCAGGCCCTTGCAGCCCTTGAGGTGCATGGGCGCCCACAACCCTCCAGGGGAGCCCTATTTAGCAGAAAATAAATGAATATATGTAAGATATAGGAAACTCAGAGGGCCATCATCCCATTCTGCAGCGGGCCCTGTCGTTTTGGGTTACGCCACTGGAGGTGCTGTATTATCAAAAAACGGTGGTCTATCGGAATAATAAACGTATACTTAATGCAAAAATAAGCACAATCGCATGGTTGAGACTGTTTGGAGGATGTAGACAGAGAAAGCAACACACAGCAGTCCAACACTGGTTGTGGCAAAAGGAATAGTAAACTGTATTTAACAATACTAATAAGTAAGATGCATAGTGCCCCACGTGAAAAAGGAACCAAACAAAACAATGTGGGCAACCAATGCAATTATACATACAAAACAGAAGAAGGCAAAAAACAGGCTTCCTAATTTTGACAAACGCCCAACAGCAATAATCATATATCCGTTGCATTCGAACACTTTTAACAATCAAAGGGGTCGGATAAATTCAAAAGAATGTCGAAGATGTTTCAACCCCCTTTGTGATGCGGGGTCTCATCAGGACCAATTGATATGGGGGACACTAGTGGGTAGAAAATATATTGGGTGACTATTCAGTTGCAGGAATTGCACAACTGCCGACTATGATGGAGGTTGAGGATTCATATACCGTATTGGTAATAGTTTACTATTCCTTTTGCCACTGCTAGTGTTGGACTACTTTGAGTTGCTTTCTCGGTCTACAACATCCTCCAATCAGTCTCACCGTTCGATTGTGCCTACTTTTGCATCAAGTATACGTTTATTATTCCAATAGGACCACTGCTTTTTGATAATACTTTATTGCCCTGGTTCTTATTGAATAGTGTTGTCTTTGTGTTTTGCTATTATAACTGGATGTGCTGTGGCACCCCCATAAAACGTGAAAGATTTTAGATGGAGAATGGACAATAAAAGGGTTTTTCAGATGTTTTTCTTCTCGCACGATGATTCTTCAAATTACAGTCTATTGTCTTTAGATTTCCTCTTTGCCCGACATCCTTTCACTTGCCGATCACTGCAAATAGGACTGTATAGAACTTAATACTGTGTGGAGTTCATATGTGAACACAGTGACATCCAGCTCATGTAACTATAGTCATTGGAATGCTTAAAAGCATCTTGGAATTATATGAAAATTTGCTTCAATTTTTTTTTCTTCTACGCAAATTAAATATTTGTTCGATATTCCTTTTTAGATGACCATCACTACCCCTTGAACTGCCATTTTTACTGCTGATTAAATGTCTTTGAAATGTCTACTGAAAAGTTTTTATGGGTTGTATTAAATTTCCTTTCATTCTGGATGTGCGCTGGAACGTTCTGAAAGGGGACAACAAAAGATCCAGGACGAGCATTACACCTGATACAGGAGCCTTGAATTTAGCAAATTTACCATAAAATAGCAGCGCGTCAGTCTTGCTTTCGTTTTCTGATGGGAAAAAAAATCCAAATAAAAATCTGTGGGAACAGATTAAATACTTTATGTTAAAAAAGCAGTGTCTTACAGTACCTTGAAGCGCGAGATTTAAAATCAACAAATAGTGAAAAACGTAACATTGGCCTATGACTTTCATTTCTTTGCTATTCAGAAGGGTGCCTGCTCATGGCCAGTGTGGTTACTGATGCTGCGCTCAAGCATGCTAGTCTTTTTCTTGGCACAGTCTGGAATTAACACCTTTTTCTCTTTTTTTTTTTCTTCCGCAGAAAATAGGTTTTTTATTACTTTCTACGGAGGATTGTACATACTCGACGTTCAAAAGGAAGACGCCTTGTCTACGTATCGGTGTATCACCAAGCACAAGTACAGTGGGGAGACCCGACAGAGTAACGGGGCGCGGCTCTCCGTGTCAGGTAAGACGGCCTGGTGGAGTGCAGCCTTCTTATAACAATGCAGTAGCTTTATCACTATAATTCGATTTTCCATGGGTAATGGGGGACATTTGTCCTTGTGGCCCACTAGGATGAGGTATTTTAGGGTAATGCTGCCATTTTGGCTCACTGCAGTGCAGTATTCTGTGGCACTACTGTGTCCTGATCACAGTATAGTCAATGCTTTATTTGTAAAATAGTGAGTGACGGTACCCAAGGTTTTGTTCCGACAAATGGCAAGAGCTATTGAGTGTCGGAGTGCTAACTATCAATGAAGTATGGTCTGAATTCCACTTCAAGCCTTTTTACTCCACTACTAGACTAACCCTGTCATCTCACTCTTCTTGCAGGTTCTTTTTCATTCAGGCTGTCTTTCTTTGTCACTGTTTTTCCGTCTTCCCCTTCTTTCCCCCTTTTGTGTTTTTCTCTCTCTTGCTCTGAATCAAAGTCTGATTAGGAAAAATAAGTGCGGGTCCCCAAAATTGAATGCTGGTGGGCCCCAGCTGCAACCACTGGCTCAAATTAAGCACTGACGAAATAGTGCAGCTTCATTACAAAACTATGGTGCATGAGCAACACTATTGTATCCGGTGGTAATGCTGTTGATTTGTCACACAGTGTTCCTGTGTTTCTACTTTAATGCCTTGTATTTGGCACACTGTGTTGCAACATCTCCATGGTAACGCTATTGGCTTTGCATCTAATTTGTTATCTTCTGATAAGGCACACGTGTACCTTCTGTTTCACCACAGTAGTCGGCTCCTTCCAATGACCTGGAAATTTCCAGATCAAGCGGTTTTCTTTGGCACTGTCGTACAGCCGCTTTTTCCGCCAGCTCACAAAGCTGGGTGTAGATAAAGTCCTAGAATCTAATTTGTATATAGGACTTGGAACATGGAGTCCTCTGTATTTAAAGAGAGTCCCCTGCTCCATGCCAGGCTAGTAAGTGGTGTTTTTTTTGTTTAGTTTGAATGGTCTGCATAGAGCTGAAATCCAAAATGGCTGCATCGTTGAGTATTGCCCAGTTCTCCAGGGTGCGTTCTCCTGATTTCAGAGTCGGTGGGATTGAGTAAATGTAAGGACCCTGGTTGTCTTGGGATGGTCATCAGTGAGATGAAGACCTCTCAACATTAGTGTTTGCAGAAGCGTGTGTTCTTGCTGGTCTAAGGATACAAGAAAGAATATGTGGGTAATTATATTTTTTCCATCCAGCTGCCTACACCGGGTGTCTGCTTTTTAGTGTGAGGACTTTGGAGTCTAGTCTTGCTGTAACCTGATGCTAGTGAATATGGAGGGGACACATGGATGACCTCAAACACAACCCCTTTCTCCCCAATACCTTCCTAACTATTCCAGAGGACATAGTCCAAATCAATATAAGGGAAAGAGAAGCAGAGATTCATTCAGCTTCCAGTGTTAATGAGCTAATAATCATAGGGGAATGAATCACTAGTGGCGAAAAACCAGCCTCACATGTGTAGTAACGGAGACCCTCAATCACACTAACACAGTGCGCGGTATATGTTTTCTCCACTTGTGCGGTCAGGTGGATAGTGTCATCATCGGGTCGTAATCACTTGAGTGTTCGGTTCTCCAAGTGATTTACCAACCTCCACCAGGAGGGAGACTGTCTGTGTGGTTCGCAGTCGTGAGGCGTGACTAGTGATTAAGAATATCTCCTATCCTGTATAAAGAAACTTTATTAGGTAAGGACAGGGACATGGTTAAAAGAAAAAGCAGTGCTTAAGTGGATTGGTAATTGGTCCACTGCACCTAGTGTGGGGTCGACATGTTTCGGCCTTAGGATTGCTCTTACGAGTCAGGTGGCCTTTTTCAGGACCGTAAAATGTAAGGTGGTCTTCAAATTTTGGAACACCTTTATTGCAGAAGGGGTGAGCACATTCACTTACCCTTCTTCGTAAGTGAGCGCAATGGCTCACGGTTTATGTTGTCATAGGTGCAGTCTTTACCTATGACTTGACAAGAAAAAAGGATGAAAATTCATAATGGGGTACATAACTTGGTGATTTGTACAGTGTATTATACAGTGTTAAAGATTCTTCCAAAAAGAACCCAGGTGGTGGCACCCAATTGCATACTCTGAGTATTTACAGGGTGTTCCAAAGTATCAAAAATAGGGAGGGGGGGCTGAGGCACGAGCAGATAGGTCAGTGGATATTATTTACATGTGTGTGCACCTCATCTCAAAGGTAAAGTCTCTGTTCTGGGTGTGAAAGAAGATTCCTACTACATTAATTGTTCCAAAGGACAGCCTAAGACTCAGTTTTGTTGTTTGGTTAGAGATATCAAATCTCAGCCCATATTTATTACATAAACATAATTGCATAACACTATATAGCACTGTTATTTACAAGGGTGTAACAGAATTATTTTCCCGCATACATAGTCTGCTACACATCAAGTCACCTACATATTGAATTCTTTTCGTGCATCAAAAACATTTTGTGAACTCATATTTTTACCTGCTATCTGGTCACCTAGCACCTCTGACCTTATTCCCCTCTAGGGGCCCAACTCCATAGGAGAACAAGCATTTGCAATGCAATAGGTCTCCCATTTACGCGAGTTTAAGCTATTGGCATTGTAAATGACAATGCCAATAGCTCAAACTTGCGTAAATGCGAGACCCATTGCATTGCAAATGCTTGTTTAACTTTAAAACTGAGCGCGGCGCCGCTTCAAGGACACCGCACTCTTTTTAGGTCTCGCCCTGAAGCCAGCGCTTGCGCTGGTCTGGGCGAGACATTTTGTAAGTGGGCTTTTAGAAATGCGACCACTTTTTTTTGGGCTTGCCTAGAGCATGCGGGTACGCGCACAGTAACGCGCATTCCTCGCATGCTCCAGGCGCCATATGTCTTTCCTCTCACTTGCTCCTCCCCCTCCCCCACCACAGAGCGCTTCTCGGGGCCGCGCGGCCGTGTCACTTTCATGGCCGCGCGTCACTTGCTCTCCCGCTCCTCCCCCCTCCCCCACCACAGAGCGCGTCTCGCACGGCCGCGCGGCCAATGCTTGTTTTATTTAGTTTTTGCGCGCGCACACAACTCCCGGTCGCGGCCGAAATTCTTGCTCGCGATCACTTTCGCGCGCACCATTTGCTTGTTTGAACACTTCTCGCCCTTTCCTTGCTGTTTTCTGTGCATCGCTCATTCTTTCATTACTTGTCACTTTTATGTGCATTTCTGTCTTTCTTTGCTACTTCACTGTGCATTACTCCTTCCTTCTTATTCCTTCTTTGCTGCTTTTCTGTGCGTTTCTCATTCTCTTTCTGCCACTTTCATGTGCTTTTTTCATTATTCCGCAATCTTTCTTTGCTGCTTTTTGAACTTTTACACTGATTCTGTGCCGATCTGCTGGGCATCTGCCACTCTTTCTCATTCATTCTTTGCTGATCTTCTGTGCTTTTGCCTTTCATTCTTTAACATTTTTCTCTGCCCTTTTCACTTAATCCTTGCTGCTCTTGGCTTCTTTTAGTCTCAGCTCTTCTCTTCGAGTTTCGAACTCAATTGCTCTCTTAACTCCTCTTCTTCCTTTTTCTCACTCTTTTGCTCTTCTTCCTGCCCTTTTCCTGAATTTGCGACCTTCCCTGCTTCCTCTCCCACGCCGCAGTCCCTTCTCGGGTTCCTGCCGTTACTTAGCCCAACCCATTGCCCCAGAGACCCCCGCTCCTAATTCATGTCCGCCGCAGCTTGGATGCACAGCCCGTATGCGCCCCTCCCGTGCCCAGCGCCAGACCCCTTGCTTTCACTCCCATCACTGCTACGTCTCTGCTTCCCTCTCCTCACCCTGAACCTTGAATGCACCTGCCAGTGCTGCTGCTACGCCTCGGTAGTCGACTGCGAAGGTGCCTTCCCCTGTTCCACCTGACACTTTTCCTGCACCTTCCCACACCTTCACACCACCCTCACATGCACCGCACACAACACTCACCTCTCCCTCGGCCACGCACACCTACACACCTCTCCCCACCCCTCCCTGTTCTGCCTTCTCCTCAACAACACCTCCCTCAATAAACACGCTACTGAAATATGGGACCTGCTGCACGACCACACATTAAAACTGCTCTTCCTCACAGAAACCTGGCTGATTCAATCGACATTACCACACCTATTCCCCAGGCACAAGGTTATAAGACAGGACAGAATTAACAGACCCAGCGGAGGACATGTCATCGTTTTCAAAGATCTCATCAAGTGTTCCACTGCCTCAGCTAGCACCAACAGCACTGATGCTGGATGTGTTTATTGTGTCAAAATGGCTTCTTTTGTCATCTTCAATGCAAGATGGTGCACACTCTGAAATCCGTAAAAGTGCACTCTCTTAATGCTTTATTTTAATAAATATATTTAGGGTGATCACCAACCTCTAGTTCAGTGTGGACACTTTCTCCAGTCCTTGTCTTCTCTCTCTGTACGTCACACCTCTCTTTCAATAAACCTCAGTGCCCCAGAGCACTTACCTCTCATGACCTCAACTTGCCACCTCTCTCCGATCCTACCTCTAGATCTCTAGCTCTCGGTCAGCTCTCTGCCCCTCTCTTCTCCTCAAGTGCCTCTCTCTCTCTCTCTACTTTCTCTTCTTTCTGCATCTTGCTGCTCTGTTTGCCTCTCATCCCCCTTCATTTCTCTTCCATTTACTTCCCCTCCCTCTTAATTTCATCTCTTTATCTTACCCTTTCTATCATTTTTGCCATCTATACCTTACCTTTCTCTACCTCTCGCATGCCTCTTTCTACCTCACCATTCTCTCTTTCATTTCTCTCTCTGCCTCACAACTCACTGCCTCATCTCTCTCTTCCCCACCTCTCATACACTATCTAGACTCTCAATTTACATCACCTATTGGCCTTCTATGTCTCTCTTTTTATTGATGTCCTCTTTCCCATTATTTTATTTCTTTCTCTCTACAATGCTCTCCCTACCTCTTCCACTCCATCTATCACTCCCTTTGCTTTCATCTCTCTTTCTATCTCCTTCACTGTTTCCGTTCACTCTCTCTGCTTCCAATGTCTCGCTCGTTTAATACATCTGTCTTACCTCTGTCTCTCCCTATTTCAACATTCTCTACTTCTCCCTCGCACTTACTCTGTATTAGCCTCATCTCTCTACCTCATCTGCACCTCTTTTTCTCTACTTCTCATATCTTTCTATTTTTCATCCCGCCGGCTCTACCTGCCTCGCTACTTTGTTTACCTGACCTGTCATTCTGTGCTTCACCTTTCTATTTGTGCTATCTCATTATAACTCACCTCTCTTCCTATCTTATTTCTCTCTAGACCTTGCCCCTCGGGTTGGCACCTTTCTTACCAGCCTACATTTAAAACTGCATGCCAGGCCTCTAAAAACAAGCATTGGCATAGTCAATAGGTCTCGCCTTTGGGACCTTATAAGTTTTTAGACATGCAACAGTTGATGTTATTGCGCCAAGGATATTGTGCTGCATAACTAAATACTTATAAGGTCCCAAAAGCGAGACCTATTGGCTATGCCAATGCTTGTTTTTTTTAACTTTAACACTGAGCGCGGTGTCCTTGAAGCGGGCACCGCGCTCAGTGTTAAAGTTAAAAAACAACAGAGCGCGGTGTCCCTGAAGCAAGCACCGCGCTCACTATGAAAGTTTAAAAAAAAAAAATTAAACAGAGTGCGGTGTCCCCGAAGTGGATGCCGCGCTCAACATGAAAGATAAATAAAATTAAAATTGAAATGATCGCGCTGTCCCTAAAGCGGGCGCCGCGCTCATTATGCAAATTCCCAAAAATGCAGCCGCCATTGTCCCCATCAGTGCCAATAACAAAAATAGGGCTCACCCCCTAGATAAAGCAGGCCGTGTAACGAGCCAAGTAAAAGGTCCAGTCGTTATGGGCCGTAACAAATGGAGACAAGGCGGTACCAAGGCGGGACTAACAAGCCCATTTACGAATCAGAAGCCACCATTTACGAAGGACAATGACACAAAGCCAATGACAAATATGGGCGGGGAGTGGTCGGGGCTGCCAGTGCATACCCTAATACAGCATGCCTCGCAGAGCGAGCAGTGCATGCGCGATGCCGCTAGGCTCGACCTAAAAAAGGCAATAGCTCTTATACAACTCCTTGCTCTCTTTACTTGTGCGGGAGGTTTGCTCACCCCAGAGTAATGCTACCTGGGGTACCCCCAACTTCCACTGGAGAGCTAGTCTGGGTAGCTGGCTCATGTCTTAGTCTCTCGGAGCAGACCGCAAACTCCAACCACACCAAAGGGCCACTGTCCCTTAGCGCGAATGAACCTCCATGGAAAGGTGGGCTGGGGCTGTCAAAGCGACCAACCCAGCCCCCGCAAAGTTGCAGATTCTTTAACAATTGCTACAAGCACCCCCTTTGAGGTCCATGAGACACTGGTGTTCTCTATGCCTTAATCCCTGAGAGTTGCCATGGGGACCTGAAGTGCCCCTGCCAACCATGAATTTTACCCACCAGTGGCCAGCATGGTTCTTCTACCTTCTGCCCCCCTCTCACCCCCAAGGATTCAATAAATATTTACAAGCAAATGAAAATAAATGATTTTCAAAGAGGTTGTTACCCTCCCACAGACAGGTAAACCCCGTCCGGGAGAAACAAACTTCCTCCTCTAATGCAACCATGGGAGATGCATTGTTACCTAGTTGACTTCAGAAGCCTCCAGACTTTTCTGTACAGATGCTTCACAGGTCTGTTAAGAGCCTGAACAGATAGCCCTCCACGCCATGCCCGTCTTGGCACTCTGTGACCAGGGAATCATTTCTGCTGGGAAACGCTTAGTCAACCATAGCACTTCAGCAAACAGCAAATCAGATGTGTCCCTGCACCCATGTTCCACTAGATTATTGCCCCCCCCCCCCCCAATACAAGATCACCAAAACTGGTGATGGAAGCCCCCTTGGTACCTTTTTCTCCACCACAACCCTTAAGTTCTTGACCTGCAAAACTCCTCGGCTATAACACTGCATATTGAAACCCGCCTTCCTGGCATGCTCAGTCAGATCAGTGCACCTCGCGAGCCCTCCATATGTAAGAGTGGCTCAACATTTTATGAGTAGACAGGGCACCTGATGTATAAACAAGAAAGTGTGGGAGGTATAAACAGTTAAATCATGTAAATACAAACCTACCGCTTGTAACACCCAGATCTCCATCTCCCAATTTTTGGGGATGACCAGATACTGCAATTTTTGCCCTATCTGGTCATCAAGATCTAAACTAGCAGCCGACGTGGCTGCCCCAATGTGAAAAGAGTGGGAGCTAAAATCCACTGGGTCGATCCCATCCACCATGAAAACCATCTTCAACACTTTCATGAACTTAAATCTGGACAGCGGAGTTCCATCAGCATGGAGGAACAATGCCCTCACCTCTCCCTGTGGCTGGACTGCTGTATACTTCTTAAGTGGCTGGGCAGCAGCGGCACACAGGAGCCCTATTGAGGATGCTTTGCTCACACTGGCACCCACCAGTCCATCTTTGAGAAGAGCGAAGTCACTGCCAATGACTCACCTGGTCGGCTCACCCCTCTATACAATTGCCCCCGTGGATGTCCCTCTTGGATCTCACCACCAGCTTTCCTCCTTTGAAATCCCCGTAGAAAGCCAAACCGAGAACCACAATGAAAAGTAGGGCTTCAAACTCACATACCCCTGGGAGCCCAGCCACACGAATGTCCAGCATGACTACGTGAGTTGGTTGCATAGAATCTTGTCTAACTCCAAGCCTTTGCCAACTCCTCAATGCACTCTTCTTGAGAAAGATCTGGCCAAGTCCCTGTGTCCCCTCACTTTGGCAAAGAAGGACCATGCCACCAGGTGCCACCTCACATAGGCCACAGATGGGCTCCCGTCTCAGTAGAAAGAGGAATGCCACCCAGGATGCATCAGAGAAAAGATTCCCCTCACCCCTTGACACATAAAAAAACAGATAACACTGAAATGTCTCCCATAGGCTCTTTTGTAATTGGGCAATATGTTGGCTGTCCCTAGGTCTGATAGGGCAGGGCACCGAGGTTCCATAAATTGCCTGTGAATGGTGTTAGTAGTTCTGAAGCCACCGGATGGAGTGCCTGAGTTCCTGCAGTTTGAATTGAGATAGTCGGCAGCATTATTCAACACTCCTCTACCTGCTTATACTTAAATGTGATGTTATTCTTTAAGCAATGAGAATGATTTTTTTAGCACCCCAAGCACCATTTTGCAACTAGCTCACTGTTGGTTTATGTACTCACGTACTGCCAGGTTGTCTGACCAGAATATCACTGATTGGTCACAAAACTGTCAAGGCAGCCAAGATGGGAAACAGCTCTAAAAAGGCTACATTCTTCACCAAGCCAGACTCAAACCAATCTGCGCACACACCGCTCTTGGCCAAGAAACACAGCGAAATCTAAACTCCGGCCGCATCAGTAAACAAGCCCATATCCTGCCTAGATCTCAGGGGTGCTGGCCACACCACTGATCCACGGAACTGCTGCAAAAAAAATATCCCAGATTCGTAGATTCTGCTTTACTTTGCCAGATAGCCTAGTTCGGTGATGCTTTTAAATAAGGTGAGAAATTTGCTTGCGCAAGGGATCTTGAAAATGTACTCCCCATGTGAAAGATGCAGAGTGCAATTAAGTCCCTCACCAGGGCCTGAAGTTGATGGGGTGTTACCTTCCTAGCTGCCAAACAAGCACTTGTCGATTCTTTGAAAACCATTACCTTCTTTTGAGGAAACATGCACAAACCTGCCAACGAATCCAACTCGACACCCAAAAACGTTTTGGGCCAGCATGTCTTTCCTTGCACCAAAGGGTCCCCAAACTGTCCAAGCAGCTTCACAAACTTATCTAAGGCTTCCCTGCAATGTGAGGGTACTGGGGGGTTCCAAGAATAAAAAGTCATCCAAATAGTGCAACACCAAGGGTAAATACCCTTTCCAGGACTGAGCTGATCTTCTCAAAGTATGTACATGATACTGAACACCCATTAGGAATGCACTTGCCGAAGTAGTATGACCCCTTAACCTGGAAGCCGAACAGGTGGCAGTATCCCCGGGTGGACTGGCAACCACCTGAAAGTTGACTCAGTGTCGGCTTTGGCCAACAATGTCCCTGGGCCCAAATCCTCCATGGTGGAGATAGGCTGGTCAAGGGAAGTGTATTTTACTGATCATAAGGCATGATCAATTGCATCTGTAACACAATCCCCCCCGGGCAGATAGCTTATGGATGAGTCAAAACTCTCCTGGCTCCTTCTTGGGTACTACCCCCAGCGCAGAACAGACGGACTTGTCCAGTGGCAACATGCGGATTGGGCCTGCTTTCTGGCTCAACCTCCTCTCTTTCTCGATGTGTAGCCTAGCTTCATCTATGTTTAGTTTCAGGGACCGCTGGTTCCTGTAAAATGAGACCGTAACTGTGTCCTGTTCTGGGATACTAAAACAATATCTAAAACCATCATAAAGTACTTGATTTGCCTGAGTATTGCCATAGCTGTTCAGCCAAGTGGTCAAAGCCTGTAAATTAACTGGGAAATTAGCTTTCTAGGGAGAATGCACTTTGGTGTTTCTGTTGACCTTACCCCTTCCTTTCTTGTAACATTTGAATACAGGATGAGAGAGATACCACAAAAGGAGCTATTGTGTTTGTACTTGAAGGTACCTGGAGGCCTGCTACATATTTTTTTTATATATATATGCCCAACATGCCCCTCCTTTCCATCACCTCCCTGTGTTGAACAAAAGGGTGGTGAAAGGGGGCCCTCTGGCTTCCTAGGCGTCGTCATATGATGCAACCATGCATTCACATCAGTTTGGTCCCTAAACGATCTCGGGCATAGGGCCTTTTTTCTCTACGCGGATGCACCCAAATTCGTCATGCATGCACACAGTCTTGTTTTGGTAACAGGACAGCTTCCGTCCCAACTCGGAAATTTGTCAAACAACACAGCATGGAAAATCGTGAACCCTTTGACCCAGTTTGCTAGATTTTCATCAAATCTTTGCTTGTGTGAACAATCCCTAGATTGCGAGCTCTCCTTGCAAATCTTGGCCTCATCCCTCGGTGGCGCTTACAATATTAAATAAAACATTTCCGCAGTGGTGTCCTTCAAAATCTTTCATCTCAGCTGACACATACAAACCTAACTGATCCCACTCAGGCCGCACTGACCCGCGCCCCACACTAGGCAAGGGTAACAGAGTACCTGACGGACCAGCCCCATTGGCCATGGTTTTCTGAACTGGTGCTGGCCTCCCACAACGCCTGTAAGATGGTTATTGGCCCACCAATGGCTGGGAGGACTGCACTGCCAGTGCCCCATCCCTGGTGTGGCCCTCGTCAGAGATGGAACTTTAACTGAAACCCCCTGGACCCCTGTTCAGCGCTCCTAAACAGCGTCACCGGCCTCCTTGCTTGTGCTAAACTCTGCTCTTCTGGCAGTCGGTAGCCGTGCAGGGCGGTGGACAATTGCACCAGCCTTAGACTGCTATGGTAAGACACTTGCTACACTGGCCAGCTGGGCTGCTGGCTTGGTGAGGGCGCCAGTTGCAGCTCCTCTGTGCCGCTGGAGTAGGAACAGCTCTTTTTACTGCCTTCTGTTGTTGCCACTCTGACCAATACTATTAGTAACTATGGTCTGAGCCGGACTGGCTGTAGCGGGCATTGGTCATTTCCCCAGGAGGCTGGAACGGTGAGGGCTGGTTTTGCAATGGTGGGGGACGGTTTTGTTACTGGGTGCCTTTTTTGCAGTAGTTCTTTAATATCGACCCTCTGTAGCAAAAGCAGCAAGCAAGCGTTTCCATCCTCCCGGGGCCAAGCAGCGTTTCCCCAGGGCCAGGTCTAAGAAAATTGCCAGGGCTGGTTTGGGTTCCCAGTCCGGCCCTGACTACGGTCCCCTCACGAGCCACCAGCAAGTCCTGCGGGTATCACTCCCTCTGGGCTCTGTTCACCCATCCCCATTGCACCTGTGCTTACTCTCTGCTGTGACCCTCTGTAAATCCTGTAGGGCTGGGCCAACCCCTTCCCTTGCTTGACTCTGCCTTTTCCTAGGATTTTGGGTAGGAGGGGGTGCCTTTTGGGCACCCATACCTGCCAACTCAGACTGTGCCACCGTGTGTCACACGATTTCGGCTTCTTTCGCACGGTCACACGGTGAGGAGCTGAAGCAGGCAGTTAAGTGACTCCCCTACCAACACCCCCTCCTCCACCCCCCTACCCAGCAAGGATTGCTGGGTGCGAGTCAGTACTTTCAACAATAACAGCGAGTAGCAATATTTGAAGTATTATTTAAGGCTGGGGTGTCCAACATAGTTCCAGAAGGGTTGACTCTATTTTAGATTTTGGAAATGAGATTCATGTAGATGTACTTCATGTAAATTTCGGCTATGTAAATATCCTTCAAATCTTGCATAGATTGGCCCTTCCCTATCCACACTGAACACCACCGAAAGGACGAATCTGAGTGCCTTTGCCACCAGTGCCATTCTATCCAAATCAGTGTCACCAGCAGGACCATGGTAAAAGGAGGGTTTTGCTGTCGGGGTTTCTGACCTGAAGAAACCCTCAGCCGGCATAGGGAGTCGAACTGCGGGCCATCCTCCTCACTGCCACGCGCTGTGACCCATAACTGCAGCTCGTGGCCAACACGCGCCACATGGAAGCGTTTCCAAACTAGGGTCACTTTGTCCACCGCACATAGATCCGCGTGCTTTCTGTGTGGATAAGCGCTTCGATATTCAACGGAGGAGTAGTAAGCACTAAACAAACCCCACAATACATCCCGATACAAATGCCTCTCGAGTCATTTTACCTACTTGGTACAGAACCTGCGTTTTAAAATTCAAATATATATTCGTCTGATCAGCTGTTTGGACTCGGAATATGTGTGGAGTCCAACACTGCATTAAAAAATGTTCTCCTGAGCCTCACATTCATTTTTTATTTTCTTCGAGTAGTTGGATTTGAAGGCCGTAATTCTGCGCTTCTTTGCGGTCAGGAGAAACTCATGCATAGCAGAGCCGAGCATTGCAACAGTGATTTTCGCGCCTCCCCCCTCCATGTTCGCGCGCTGGTTACACCCGGCGCCTTCGGATGGAAGACTTACATTATACAATATTGACCCGTTATGGACCGCACACCGCAAACGGAATTGTCTCCTGGGCGCTTCAATAATTGGATGTTGTTACCAGCAGCGGTATTCACAGAAGTAACTCGAACTGGCGGTGGTTAATCCCAGGCTCCCGGCCCACCTCAGGCGCCATTGATAAGATAGTCCGAGTGTTATCCCCGGGTCTTGACTTAAACTGTATTGATCGGCTGTCCCTATATTGCAATTACTTGTCTCGAAGATGTTCTTTTGAGTCGGGCAGCATTACTTGTGTAAGGGCTTCCTAGAGACACACTGGTTTATTACATTCAATTTCCAATGGAAGGGATCGGGGATTTCAGTTGTTTTGACTGTTGATATTGAATTTGTCAGTTTCTGTATTATCTCGGTTTTCAACTTCAGTGTGGAATTTTTCACCATACTGAATAGAAAGCTCTTAAACATATTGAACATGGAGGGGGCCAGTGGGGTGAACCAAAACAGAAAAGGGGGATACACAATTCGATTGATTAAAAATTCTATTAAACTATCAAGATGTCGTTGTTGAACCTTTTCATTATCTACAATAACGGGTGTATATATCCTCTCTGCTTACTGTGTCAGATGTTTGAGCGATATAATGGACCGTCTAACAGTAAATGAAAGCCCAATGGTGACATGGTCCTGTGAGAGGCCTCCCAGGCGGGCAGTACACCTTTCAACTCATAGTTGTAAAATACAGACCGAGGCAGTGTGCTAAAGACACACAATTGATGGACGGAATGCGGAACAAATCAAAACATTCACAACATGGAGGGGTGTGGTGCAGCGGCCAGGGCAGCTGACTTCGGAGCACAGGGTTCACGGTTCGATCCCCGGCTCCGGCAGCAGCTCAGCTCAGCTCAGCACCATGTGACTCTGGGCAATAGCTCACTTAATTTCCACTACGGCCCCCAGCGCCTTGAGACCCGTAAGGGTGAGTAGCTGCGCTATATAAAAACGGACTTACCCCCAGTCAAGAGATCTGGGTTAAATCCATCATTCTTTTGCTCACCATGCCACCCTGGCCATATGCGAATCAGTCTTGACCCTGTGCCTCATGGGAACAGTCCAGCCCGAACTGCTAAGCCAGGTCCTCCGTGGACCGGAAGCAAGCATCCTAGGACCGGTTTCGGCCCTCTTCAGCCAGGATAGCTTGAATCCAGTGGCACAGTGAGCCTGGGACCCACGTCTGGGCATACCCGGCGCACTTAGGGCGAGGAAGCAAAAGACAGACAATTGATGGACGGAATGCAGAACAAATCAAAACATTCACCCCCAGTCAAGAGATCTGGGTTAAATCCATCATTCTTTTGCTCACCATGCCACCCCAGTTTAGACCTGGCCATATGCAAATCAGTCTTGACCCTGTGCCTCATGGGAACAGTCCAGCCCGAACTGCTAAGCCAGGTCCTCCCTGGACCGGAAACAAGCATCCTAGGACCGGTTTCAGGATTTCACCACTCTTCAGCCAGGATAGCTTGAATCCAGTGTCACAGTGAGCCCGGGACCCACGTCTGGGCATACCCGGCGCACTTAGGGCGAGGAAGCAAAAGACACACAATTGATGGACGGAATGCAGAACAAATCAAAACATTCACCCCCAGTCAAGAGATCTGAGTTAAATCCATCATTCTTTTGCTCACCATGCCACCCCAGTTTAGACCTGGCCATATGCAAATCAGTCTTGACCCTGTGCCTCATGGGAACAGTCCAGCCCGAACTGCTAAGCCAGGTCCTCCCTGGATCGGAAACAAGCATCCTAGGACCGGTTTCATCATTTGTTTGCATAGCACTTTTCACCCTAAGTGGGATGGGTATGCCCAGACGTGGGTCCCTTGCTCACTGTGCCACTGGATTCAAGCTAGCCTGGCTGATGAAGGGTAATACCCAGAAACCGGTCCCAGGATGCTTGTTTCCGATCCAGGGAGGACCTGGTTTGGCAGTTCGGTCTGGACTGTTCCCATGAGGCGCAGGGTCAAGACTGATTTGCATATGGCTGGGTCTAAACTGGGGTGGCATGGTGAGCAAAAGAACGATAGATTTAACCCAGATCTCTTGACTGGGGGTGAAGGTATGATTTATTCAGCATTCCGTCCATCATTTGTTTGCGAGGCAGTGTGCTTGGCATTGCATATAATGGCACTCGAGCAAGATTTTTTAAATGTATATCACGTGCCGTTATTTGATTTTTTTAAAATGTATATCACATATCGTTATTATTATTTTTTTAATGTATATCAAGTGCCGTTATTTGATTTTTTTTAAGATGTATATTACGTGCCGTTATTTGATTTTTTTAACGTATATCACGTGCCGTTATTTGAAATAAGATTGAGATATTGGGGTGATGTGCACAACACATTTGTTTGTATTTTTATGTATAGTGCATGCTGAATGTATAATTTTGTGGATTTTCTAACTGTTGAATTGAAAAGTTTCACAAGGCTGAAGTTCTAAATAACAATGAAGAGTTTACAAGAGTTTACAATGCAGACCTGAATCATGCATTGATCAGTTAAAACATTTACAGAAATTAGAGAAGCATGTATAAATGATTACTGGATCAGATCCTAATTCTGAAGTTCTCCGAGTGCACGTGGGACTGTCTTACCTATGGAAGTCCTACCTCATGAGCCCATCTCTCTTGACGTCACAAACCTTAGCATCCAGACAAGATCATGCCTAAGGTCCCTTTTTCCCACCCCTTCTTGCTCTCTGGCACCACGCCTTCCTCCGGTGCCAGCCTAGACATGCATAAAGTGTTGAGCAGCATACTCAGTGCTTATGGTGTCCAGGACATGACTCCATGTTTCTTTCTCCTAGACCCTTCCGAGTCCAGCCCCACCATCCTTGACAGTTTCAGTCCACGGGAAGTGAAGGCGGGGCAGGAAGTAGAGCTTCCATGCATCGCTTCCGGGTACCCGAATCTGTCCAGTCGCTGGATCAAAGATGGCCGCCCCGTGCCCACAGACAGCCGCTGGACCAAGCGCAGCATGGGCCTTACTATCAGCGACCTGCGTGTGGAGGACAGCGGCACCTATATCTGCGAGGTCATCAACAACTTTGGGTCAGCAGAGGTCAGCGGCACCCTGACTGTTATAGGTAAGAGGTTGCAGCAGTTGTCAGGATGGCTCTTTGAGTGCAGGAGTGATGTTGACAGACTGACCAAATCTCAAAGAATAGATGGTCCTGCCCATAGTGAAAATTCATCAAAAAGCGGCAATAGACTTATATAGTGTTATAATGTGACTTTAAAACACATATCAAAAACCATCAGGTTGCCTTTCACCGGGCGCAAAGCATGCAACAAAAAACACCCCTCTTTCATCTTATTCAACCACACATAGAGGAATACCCACTAACTGGTTAACTTCTTGGTCAGTGGCAGAGATGCCCACTTGTTTATGTATAGATCAGCAAACTCAAAACCTTTCCATGCCCCACTTTATAGATTGTTAAAGTTCTTTTAGTTAGAAGGTTATTATTATGGGGATTAATGCAGGCCCCTGTGATAGAAGAATCTTATTGTGGGAGCTGTCTTATTGTGGGAGGGTCTAATAGTGTTTTTTTTATTGTTGGGTGTTAGTATTGTGGGAGTTTTATTGTGAGGGTTGCTTTCTGGAGGCTGTTGTCATTTTGCATGTGTATTGTTTTGGGAGGTTCTTGTAGGAGTTGTTGTTGTTGTGGGAGGTTCTTAATGCCAAGGCTCTTATTTTGGAAGTTTCTTATTGTTGGTCTTATTGTAGAGTTTCTTATGAGATGTTCCTATTGCGAGAGCATCTTACTGGGAGGTGTTGCAAGATTCTTGTTGTTTGAGTTCCTCTTGTGTCAGGCTCTTTCTGCGGAAGGTCTCGTTTTGGGAGGGTCTTGTAGCGGGAGGTTATTGTTATGGGAGGTTCTTGATGTGGAAGCATCTTATTGTGGGAGTTGGTATTGTTGTATGCTCTTACTATAGTAGGAGCGAATTCTGGGACTTTATTATTTTGGGATATTCCATTATCAATGATAATTGTAGACGTTATATCATCTGAACTTAAGATCCACCACCCCTAACTGCGGTCCCATGATCATCTTCTCGCTCATGACTTTCTTTTTCTGTCTCTGACCCTTAGAACCCCTGCGAGTCACCCTCACACCAAAGAAGCTTAAGACGGGCATTGGCAGCACAGTCATCCTGTCATGTGCCCTGACCGGCTCGCCAGAGTACATCATCCGCTGGTATCGCAACACTGAACTGGTGGTACCCGATGACTTCATCTCCATCCGGGGCATTGGAAATGAGACCCTGCTCATCACTTCAGCCCAGAAGAGCCACTCGGGTGCCTACCAATGCTTTGCTATCCGTAAAGCTCTGACCGCCCAGGACTTCTCCATCATCGTCCTGGAGGGTGAGTGGGGTGGTCTAGAGTAACAAGAGGCTAGGTGTGCAGAGGGAGAGGAGAAAGGGGGGAGTAATGGGATAGGGAAGGGTGATTATAGTCTGAAAAAGAGAACGGGGATGTTGCAAGAGGTAAAAGGATTGCAGATAACAGGTTCGAGACCTAGAAAAGACATACCGGCGAGGAAGGAGTGAAGAGGTATAGGAGGCAGGGTGGGAAAGCGAAGATAGACCTATAAGGAAACAGGCAGGATGTTTAGTTGGAGTGGTAAGGGAGCGATGGCTACCAAAGACTCCAGTTTAACACGGAAGGAGAGGTACTAAGGAAGAGGTGAACTAAGAGAATAAAAACGTAAATGTGGACAAGTCATAGTGGTGGATAATTGAGTTTTAATAGGAACATCAAAATGTACAGATGAACCGAGAGTTTTGGCATCAGTGTGTAAGGGCTGGGCATTATATGCAAGGTGTTGTGGACAGTGACGGGGGACTCAAACCCCCCCATTCCTACAGGGTGTCAATATTGTGGAACCACCTGATAACCATTTGATAATTTTCCAACTCTGGCTGATCAAGCAATAAAAAGGAATCTCAAAATGGTAACTCATTATTAAAAGTGGCCAACTAACCCCAAATGCCAGCCTGGATAAAGCCAGCTTTAATTATCTGGGCTTCCTGCCAATCAAAGAGAAGGGGATCAATTTACCCTTGTTTTTGACTCTTGGTCTCTAGAATTGAACCCCAATCATAAAATGGCACCCAAGCACTCTAATATTAGTAACTGTCTAAGCAATCTGATGTCCTCCTTGTTGAGTTCTGCAACAAGTGAGAGAAACAGCTGCCCAAGAAACTTAATAACTGCCCATCTCTGGAAGGAGCTGCTGCAGGGAGAAGAAGTTAGACATTGGGGGAGTAGTAGAGGAAGGGGACGTGTACAAAAGTCACGAGGCAAGGGGTACCAGGACGCTCTAACGACCATTCATGTCTGTGGGCCCCAAAGCCTTACTGACTTGGGACCTCCTTGTTTCTTTGTGCTCTCCCCACAGACGGCACCCCTCGGATCACCTCATCCTTCAGTGAGAAGGTGGTGAACCCTGGGGAGCAGTTCTCTCTTATGTGCACGGCCAAAGGTGCCCCCCCACCCACCATCACATGGACCCTCGACGATGAGCCCATCGTGAAGGACAACGGGCACCGCAGCAACCAGTACACCATGTCAGACGGTACCACTGTGAGCCACATGAACGTCACCAGCCCGCAGATCAAGGACGGAGGCGTGTACCGGTGCGCCGCGCGCAACTCAGTGGGCAGTGCGGAGTACCAAGCGCGAATAAACGTAAGAGGTGCCTGTCCTACTTTAAATATCAGAATAGGATTGAATTTTGCTTCTGTTTGGTGAAAATGTTCACAATCCCTCCCCATCCATGCTCCTGTCATTTTCAGGTCCCTGCTCCTCGTGTGGCTCTTTATTCTCATTTAGTCCCACATGGCCCTCACTATAAATCTACCCCTCTTTGCTATTCTTGTGTTTCTTTTGCTCTTAATCCCAGAGATACTTGCACTGATTGTCCCCCAAAAGATTCTGCTTTCCTTTCTCTTTGCTCATTTCTAAAAAAATTTAATTGCTACTCAGTAATGTCAATACATTTCTCCTCACTCTCTGCACATTTTTCACTCTTTTATTTTTCTCCTTGACAAGACTCCCTCTGCATACATTAACATCACCCATTTCCCTGTTTGTTGTTACCCCCCTTCTTATTAGAGAGTACACCTCTCTTTCTACTCCTGTCCGTAAACACTCTCTGCCCCTCCTTTTGCGCAAAGTTTATTTTTGGCACCTTTTTATCTCTAGATGTGTTTTTCAGGTCCCCCACTACCTGATTACCAGTCCTTTTTCTGACTTCCTTGCCCTTATAATGAGAGCCAATGGCCCTGCTTCCTTTAATTGCATCTCCTTGTTAGACTCTCGCTCGTCATGCCAGGGCAGTACTGCTTCACACACCACCTTTCTTCTTCCCTCGCCCCTTTCCAAGAAAACCGGACTTTTCTAATCTCCACTCACTAAACCATTGCACCTTCTACCCTCCATCCAACTTGACCTCCTCACCACAGAGAACTCTACTCTCTTCTCTTCCCCTTGCTTTCATTTTATAGTGCATACTAAGAAGCCCCCATGCCGCACCTTATCTCCAGGTCATGGGACAGTACTACAGTCAATGCTGTCATTTCTCTTTTCTGCCTCAGAGTCCTGGATATTGTTGCTTGCAAAGTTTATCAAGCCTCTGTTAGAGCCCTTGTGTGTGCGGTATAGCTGAGGTGGAGCAGGCAAGGCCTTCTCCAAGAAGCAGTTGAGCGTTTGGGCTCATATACAATGCAACACAAAAGTTAGAGATATAATGAATGCCAAGGCAGATATATATACACACCGTGTAGTCCTTGGCAGTTACGAGGTGGCTGAGAAGATTTCAAGCCCACCCCAGTGTTATCCTATGGGGTAAATCGCAACACAATGCAAGTCTGTGGGGTCTTTGTCTTCAGCCACTTTCAATGTTCTTGGATTCGTTATCAGAATGATACTTTCCAACTAGGGAGCAAATCAGAGAGGCGTAGATTATATCTTTAGATGCCATCCCAGTCTAGCCCAGCAGTCTGGTGGAGCTCAGTGGGCTGAGGGACACCACTCTACGTAGGGGGGAAAAGTCCAGTTAATTCCTGGAAATTTCACAAAGGTTTATTTAGAGTAAAACAGAGCATGCTTTGAGTCTCTCTACTATTGGTGTTATCAGGAAACGTTTAGAGGCAGTATCTTAAAACTGACTGATTATCAGTGAATTCTTTGGTGCCCACAGGGAATTGTACTGTATTGTATTGCATTGTAATTGCATTTACATGGTGCTTCATACCCCACAGAGGCGAGCTGAGGTGCATTATCGGACTGATAGCATGCTACACTGTTCAGGAGTGCATGGTTGGAAGGATGTTGTGCTTGGTGTGAGCCTATGAGGGAAAGCATTTTGGGGTCATGTGTCAGTGGCCAGAGTGGTGACATTATCTGGTCTTTGGTCGCGGCACACAGCGGTGCAACAGACGAAGGAGGAGTGAGAGAGGTTGCGCACCCAAGTTACATTAGCTGGCTCTTACGTCTCACTCAGCAGGTTCCAATATCGATTTAGTGGTGATTAGTAAAGATTTTCCAATCCACCTCTTGTGCTGTGTGCAGCACTTATGTCCTCAACGTTATAAGTATTGTGGGTCTGGATACGAAAAGGATGGGTCAGAAAGAAGACAGAGGAACAGAGAGAGGACAGAGATCTGCCTGGATGGCCTCTGCAGAAGTCAAGCTTACATGAGTACTACTTTGAGTTGTCCCATTTTGAGAAGGATGAGGTTTGTCAACATGACTTGCAAGTGTGGACTTTGTTAAAGTCCTCTTGGATGCCAGCTGTACACAGCAAATATCTTCATGCATTGGATGCTTGATTGACTTGGTTTAGGTGGATAGATTCTGGTTTCCTGACAGTGTAAGCATGCCCTATGCCAGTTCTCTGCTGTTTTGATAATCACCAGTAGGGCTTCAAAGAAGCTGTATCAGGCCCACCAAGAGTATAGTTGGCACACAGCCTACCCTGATTACAGTCTGCCATGGCACTGTCCCATATGGTGATTTCTGTGGTATATGAGCACCATCACCATCTAGCCTGCATTCATTTGGACACTTTTGTTATCCAACCTGTACTGATTACAGCCAGCCATGATTATGTCCACTCGGGCGTTCCAGTTTTGGATTTAACACTGTTCTGTAGCCTTGTTGTCTTATGTGCAGTCATTACAGCTGGGCATAACAGGGCCCCGTTGGGGTGTTCCTTAGGGTGTAGGGCACTCTTGGGTAGTCTCTCATATTCTGGTCTTGAATGTTGTTCCGTTTTGGTGTGAAGGAGTCCCAAGTTTTTTACACTTTAATCTTGGGAAAAGCCAGGTTTTCACTTCCTTCCTGAACTTTAGATGGTCTTATATGTTTCTTATCTTGGTTGGCAATATGTTTCAGACTTTCACTGCCCATGCTGACAATTGTGTTTCTTATAGGAGGGGTGATGGGCCAATGTGCAGGTGCATGCCTGTTCCTGGAGTACCATTGAAATGTTGCTTGTACGTACCGCAAGCCTATCTCTTGGATGGCTTTCACAAACCATGCAAAGTGCCTATAGGCAATGTGTCTCGCTATTGCCAGCCAGTCTGATGGTTGCACCACTAGTGTTCTGTCCTTGGGTGTGGAGATGTGACAGCAGCCATACAGCTATGTTTTTGATCGATGCTTTACATTTAGATCCTTCATAGCTTGTGTAGTAGGAAGCAGTTGCAAACCACTGGTGTAACCTACTCGTGCTATTACGAAGGTGAGACTGGCCTGTTGTTTCTGACGATATCTCAAATGAGGAAAGATGCATCTTGGTGTTCGCATTGGGTATAACATGCTTCTAGCGTCTTAATTGACATGTGGGCCTAGGGGCGGGGTTTGGGGTCAGTGGCCACTATGAAGGCTTCTGACCGCCCATGCTGTTGCTGGTGGAGCCTCTGCTTCTTTGGACCAGATTCTTGTAGTTTGGCACATATTCCATTGTCCACAGCTTATGATCTTGTTTTTTGCGAAATTGAGTTTAAGATCACTGGTCATCATCCATTTATCAGTGATACATAGAGAACCATACAGATGAGATGGGTGTATGTTCTTGGGTTTTTGCAATTTAGGATAATCTGTGTATCATCTGCACAGTTATAAAATGTCAGACTGACTGCTCTTATCAGGTCTGGTGAGGTAGAGGCTGAACAGGAGTGGGGAAATGATTGAGTCTTGTTGGATGATGCAGGGTGGGGCATGAGGTGGAGAGGCGTTCAGTGGTATTATCACAATGCTTTGCCAGTCTCCAAGGGAAGAGGAGATCCAAGGGTAAGGTATTTCCTTGTATGCCAAGCTTTTTAGCTGCAGTCTGAGGATGAGTAATGTCAGGGACAGCCGATAAGTCCAAAAGTAATAGTGCTGCCACTTCATTACCATCCACTGTTCATTTTAGGGCACTCCAGATGGATATCAATGCTGCCTCAGTGCCGCTGCAAAAACCAGATTGTTGGTCCGAGAGTATGTTGTTCACAACAAATATGGAATTCGACAGAAGGCACCCTTTCTATCAGTTTTCCTAATAATGGCCCTTTGGCAATTGGTGTGTATATGACACGATTAGATGGTTCAAGGTTGGTTTTCTTCAGCAGTAGTCAGATGAAGGAGGTCTTAAGTTTGGATGGGAATGTGAATGTGCTTAGGACATTGTTCAAGATGCTCTTTGCCACAGACTCTGAATCTCATTCTGGACTGTTGCGGTTGAATTTCTCCGCCCCCTGGAGATGTGGAGATCCCAGAAGGCTTGTTCAAGATGTGATGACTACTTGTGATACTTCAATGTCCAATATCTCTGGACCACTGGATGTGGTTGAAACATGTCTTTGCTGAAAAGTCGCTGGAGAAATATAGTGTAAGTCTCATGGGGGAGGAATTTCAGGGTAACCAAAAGTAGTCAAAGAAGTCTTCAAGACCAGTAATTGGGGAGCTCTTGTGTGCCGACGGAGACCTTTACTTGTACGACTGCTGTGGACAACACCAAGTCAGTGTTTCTATATAATCAATAATTGTGCGAATAGCCCTTTATTCAGATCCATGGCATGTAAACTTACCTCATGAATATTCATTGTGGAAATCGTGTATGTCCACCTGGATTCAAGCCAAAGCCCCTTTGAAAAAGGGAGGGGCAGTAGGAAGATACAGATTGAATTGAAAACACTGATTGCCAAACGCTAGCCGACAGGTTATGCTGGGCAGATACGTCACATTGCTGCTCCCAGCAGAAAACGCACAGCGAACCTACAAACACAGTTCAACTCCCTGTCCCCGGCTATACGTGAGCCTCCGTTTTACCAGGAATAACTGCTACACTCACAACAGCCCTCATTGAGTGGCATCTTCTTCCTTACTCTTCTTCCCCTTTTAATGCTTGTTCCATTCTCTTTGTCTCACTCCCTCCATGTAGTGTTTCCTTTGCCAGACATGCCGCTGAGTGTGTGTGTGTGTGTGTGTTTATGCACTTGCCTGTCTGTCTATCTGTATGCTTGTCTCTGCATTTGGGTATCCCTGCTAATGTGTATTTTATCCGTGTTGGACCACACTGTAAATGCATTCCAGTGAAGGTGGAAGCATACATCCAAACAGCCATTAGAAAGAGAGTGAGAATAAAATACTCCTGTAGGCTGATCCAAGTTGGGATTGACAATGTCTCAAGCCCACTGCTGAAGGATTCTGGGCCAAAGAACCAATGGCTGAAGGAGGCTGACCCAAAGTCTCATAGAGTACGTATACAAAACAATATGTTTGCCTCGAATGGTACAAGTGCAGTTGCACGCCACCCTAACAAAGCCTTATATAGGAAAGGTGCACACCGACATGCGCACCCCATGGATTTTGGTCCATCAATGTCGCAGACCTTTTACAGCGTAAAGCCAAGAGACTGCAGTGATGCCCTTTATGTACATATTTTCAATGTACTGTAAAGTGCCCTTGCAGTGTAATTCTGGAGTATCTCAGCACTAGAGGTGCACTTGGAATGCAACTTCAGTGTATTGCAAGGTGTACTGGCAGTGAAGCTCCCATGTGCTTCTGCAATGCAACTATACTTGTAATCTAACTGCATTGTACGTGAACTGCAACTCCTGTACAGTGACTCGCAGTGTTTTTGCAGTGTAACTTCGGTGTACTTTGATAGTGTGAAACAGATCTGCCCTGCACCTATATATGTACTTCAGAGCAAAGCACCCCTCAGTTCTGCACAGAGTATACTTTAGTTCAGCACAGTGTTCCTGTTACAGTATTTTCTGTGCTGCACACTATTTGCTGAATAACTGCTGTCTGTTTCAGTGCTGCTGCTCATCTGCAATATACCATCCGCGGATGTCAGTACTCCTCATCACAGTTCCTGGTTTTCTGTAGAGCAGCTTCAGCATTGCAGTGTATCTACATTTCAAGTCCAGTGTACATCAGTACTGCACAGTGCATCTGCAGTGAACGTCCAACATATTTAAAAGTATTGTACCTTGCATCTGAATTGGAAGCCCGGTGTACTTCAGTACCCACGAAGTGCATCCACGGTGAAAGTCAAGTGTATTTCAGTACTGCACAGTGCACCTGAAGTGCAAGCCCAGTGTACTTAAGTGCTGCAAAGTGCATCTGCAGTGGAAGTCCTTGAACTCAGCACTGCACAGAGCATCTGCAATGAAAGCCCATGTATTTAAATTCTGTATAGTACATCTTGAGTGGAAGTTCGTATATTTCAGTTCTGCAGTGGAAGTTGATTGTGATTCAGTACTGCATAGAGGAAATACAGCGAACATGCAGTGTAATGGAGAACTGCACTGTTTATCAGCATGTGCTTCCTTAGAACACAGTTGCTTTGCATCATAGCCACAGTGTGCTTGACTGCACCATGTACCTGAAAGGCACCTTCGGTGTGCCTTATCAGTGCACAGAAGCAAAAGGAACAGATGGTGGATGGAATGCTGAATAATGTGAACATTCACCCCCAGTCACATCTGGGTTAAATCCATCGTTCTTTTGCTCACCACGCCACCCTAGTTTGGACCCAGCCATATGCAAATCAGTCTTGACCCTGCTCCTCATGGGAACAGTCCAGCCCGAACTGCCAAGCCAGGTCCTCCCTAGAACGGTTTTGGGGCATCACCCCTCATCAGCCAGGCTAGCTTGAATCCAGTGGTGCAGTGAGTACGGGACCCACGTCTGGGCAAACTGGAATGGCATGGGGAGCAAATAACAATGGATTTAGGCCCAGATCTATGACCTGGGGTGAATGTTTGACATTGTTCAACATTCTGTCCTTCTATTGTTCTTTTTGCATTTGTCACCCAGAGTGAGACGGGGATGCCCAGACGTGGGTCTTGTGCTCTCCATGCCACTAGATCTGTGACTAGCTTCAGCGCTCCATCCATCATCTCCTTGTGTTTGCTTTGTTCGCCCTAAGTTGGCAGGGTATGCCCAGACGTGGGTCCCTTGCTCACTTTGCCACTGGATTCAAGCTAGCCTGGCTGATGAGGGGTGAAACCCCGAAACCAGTCCCAGGATGCTTGTTTCTGGTTCAGGAAGGACCTGGCCTGGTAGTTCGGGCTGGACTGTTCCCATGGGGAGCAGGGTCAAGACTGATTTGCATATGACTGTGTTTAAACTGGAATAGCATGGGGAGTAAAAAAACGACTTAAGCCCAGATCTCTGTACTGGGGTGAATGTTTGACATTGTTCAGCATTCTGTCCATCAATTGTTCTTTCTGCATTTATCAGTGTGCAGAGCATCTGTAGTGGAACCCTAGTGTAGAGACCCTTTCCCTCGAATGTGTGGTCTTTCTCCTGCAATCCTGCTCCACAGACCCCACACCCGCCTAACGTGTGCTGTCTCTCTTCCACAGACTAGCCTCAGCACTCCACCCATCTCATGCATGGCTGTTCCCTTCCATTCCCGTTCCACACACCCACTCCTTTCTGATGTATGTCTTTCTATTTAACTGTTGCTCCACTAAAGCATCCCTGCACTCCTGCCTCACCTAATCTCTGTCATGTATTGTTAGTCTTTGCCACACACTCCCCCCGCATTGATGACCTATCCACTCTTATGTCAACAGACCCACTCTCATATATGGTCTCCCTCCTCCACTCTTTGTTCAAAGACCTCAGCACTCGCCACCTCTCTTATATGATCTCTGTCATCCACTCTTGGTTGAAAGATCTCCCCACTCGCCTTGTCTCATGTATGGTCTCTTTCATCCACTCTTGGTTCAGAGACCTTCACTGCAGCCCCCGCTCTTGTTCCACAGACATCCTACATCTTGATGTATGATCTTTCTCTCCAGTCTTTCTCCACAAACACCCTGCCCTTCTGATGTTTGGTCTCTCTCCTCCATCTTGCCCCAGATACCCTCCCCTCCTCCCACCTCCCCTAATGTCTGGACTGCTTTCTACGAGGGGCGGTTCCAGAGTCCACCTAACGTGCTTGTATCCTGCTCTCTCCTTCTGTCTCCCTAGGTCCCCCCAGCATCCGGACGATGAAGAACATCACGGCCGTGGCTGGGCGGGACACATTTATCCACTGCCGGGTCATAGGGTACCCCTATTATTCCATCAAGTGGCTGAAGGACGCGCTGCTGCTGCCTGACAACCATCGGCAGGTGGTCTTCGAAAACGGCACCCTCAAGCTGATGGACGTGCAGAAAGTGATGGACGAGGGGGAGTACCTGTGCAGCGTGCTGATCCAGCCCCAGCTGTCCATCAGCGAGAGCGTCCACGTCACCGTAAAAGGTAGGAGTACCTTCAGGGCAGGGACCACGATTTCTCCTTTTACTTCGTGGGGTAGTATCCGCTGTTGACTCTGAGAGCCTTTCTCTTGGGTTCCTGAGGTAGTCAGGGGTTACTGACAGTGTCACGTGGGGTCTTGGGGCAGCCAGTTGTTACTGGGCAGTATCCTGTGCTGGTACTGTAAGGCCTTCTCTTTAGGTATTGGTTACTGGGCGGTGTGGGTTCTGTGAGGCCTTCTTTTAGGACACCAGGCAGTCAGTGGGTACTGGATAGTATTCTCTGAGACCTACTTTTGGGGACCTAGGGCAGTCAAGAGTTAAGGGGAAGTATCTTGTGGGGTCCTGGGGAAGTCAGAGGTTACTGTGCAGATTCTGTCAGGCCTTCCTTCTTGGGGCCGTGGTGCAGTGCTCTGTGTAGCTCAATGAAGCCTGTGCTTGGGGTCATGGCACAATCATTGATTGCTTGGCAGCATCCCTCGTGGGCTCGGTGAGGGCTCCTCTTGCTTTGGGGGCCGTGTTCTGACCACTTCTCTGGGAGTCCTTGGTTATCTGTAGTTAGTGGACAGTATGCTGCGGGGATTCTGGGATCCTGGGGTTGACCGGGGTTACTGAAAGTATCCCGTGGGATCCAGGGACAGTTGGAGGTTACTGGGCAGCGTCATCCTAAATGGATTTTCTGACACCTCTTGGAGTCCTAGGGCAGCCGGTGGTTATCAGACCATATCATGGACCCCTACTGCCTTTTACAACAGGTATCCAAAGGTCTCAAAACAATATTAATTGACCCCAAATGGACAACCAAGTTACCAGCTTTGGGCAGGTGCCTCTCGGGTTAACACCGTCGAGCAGTAGTAGAGACTCTGTGTGACCCAGTAAACAACCCTCAGTAGCATCAAGATCCAGTGGTCGATTTGATTTAAAAGGAGTACAGGGTTGAACACAGGCAGGGTCGAACTGGCCTATAGGGCAACCTGCCAGTGCCAGAAGGGCTGGTCTAACCGGCCAGTGTGTGAGACATCCCTTTGGTTGTTTGTGGGCCTCTTTTATGGTTTTGTGGGCCAGTTTTTACCTTTGATTTTCATAATATTGCCACAAGCATTACACAAATGCATCCAGTCCCTAACACCCGCTTTTTAAGCTATGCGAGTTGCTAATTGGAGCCAATTTTGTTTTGATTCCTGGCATACTTTCTGTCCCAGTCCAACAGAAGCACAAACAAGCACACACATGTCCGACAAATATTTATGAGACTAAGAAATGACCCCAGTTCTGAGGACCTGACTCAGATTTTGCTGAAAGGGTGACTAGGCAGCTCCCCACTAGGGATGCAGGTGAATTCCGCTATAGCCCTGATCTACAATCTAGTGCCAATACCACAAGGCGCTTCATCACCGTATACGAGCCGGATCTGGTGGCTTAGTGGACTAATGCGTCCACTGTAGGGCCCGGTGTTCGACCTCATGGTCACAGGTTCAAATCCCCGGGGTTCCATTCAGCCTTTCATCCTTCTGAGGTCGATAAAATGAGTACCATTGAGTTGGGTAACAATAAACTTGTTATTCAGCACCAAGATACCCTTCTGGGTGAACGTGCGCTTTACAAATACACATGTTATGTTATGTTACGAGGGGCAGCAGCAATCTTCTTCAAGGTTGGAGGGTGCCTTATTTCAGAAGTACTAGGCTGCGCTGTTGTGCATCTTGTGTTGAAAGGTGGCGATTGTGGTACAACTTTTTCTAAGGCTGTGTAAAGGTCTTTTGTCCCAGCTTTGGCTCCAGGCTTGTCATGAGCCCACTCTGCCCCTTACCTAGGCACACCAGCCACCTGTTTCCCTCACAGTATGCCCTGTCTCAGTCCAGAAAATGGTTAGCCCCATCTCCCCCCCCCCCCCCCCCTCTTTCTGGGGGTTGGATCGTCTTCACCACGTAAAGGCTGCAGGAGGCAGAGCAGACACTCTCCTAGAGGGAACAGTCCATAACTTCCACAAAGCCTACTTCCGATAAACGACTGACGGCTCATAGATGGAACCCCAGTTCTAATAGCAGATCAAGGCATTGTACCCCAGGCTATGCCGCCTAGCCCTGCAATGACAGGATGTGTAGCCCCGCTCCATCCAGTCCTGGTAGTGACAGGCTGTGTAACCCATCCATTCTTGCTTACCCCGCTCCCCGCTGACCCAGGCATGGATCAATATCCCTCTTCAGCCCAAAATCACAGGTTTTCCTTGTAAACACGGACTCTTAAGTGCCTGACCTGTACCCGCCTCACCTCCCAGTGCTGTACCAGTGTTTTTGTGGGCTTTTAAAGACTGATGCCCAGGGGCCTCGCAAAGCTCACTGAACACGCTAAAAGCATCAACCCGCTATCAATAATTGATTGGCAGCAGGGGAGTGATTAAACCCGATTGAGTGAGCTGCCGGCTTTTAGGCTGCAAATGTTCACCCCTCTCCAGTCTGAGACAACAGAGCTGTCACTCGAGTAGCACAGGTCTCACAGGCTCATCTCTCAGAGGGCAGAACTAGACTTTGTTAGCCAGATCATAAAAGCCCGGTTTCATGACAGCTGAGCAATCGCTCAGTTTACACAGCTCTCCAGGCTTAGACTTGTGGGTTTGTTCCTGTGTGGTGGGAGGGGCAAGAGGGTAGAGGTAGCGAGTTGGGCTTCATTGCACCTTGCAGGCTGCACTGCCAAGCTGGTGCCACTTGATTGGTAAAATTACAAAAAAACAGAGGTCGAGCAGAAAGGCATAAGCCTGGCACCGACTCTCCGCTCCAGAGAGCAAATCTATCCCACAGGTTACACAGATCTCGCAGACTCCGATCTCGGAGAGTGGAGCTAGCTTTAAGGTTAGGTTGAATTCTTAGGTTCAGACCTCAGACAGCAGAGAGGTTACTTCCGGTTGCACAGCTGTCACAGGTTTAGGCCTCGCACAGATGAGTTGTCCCTCATGTAAAAGCTGTCCCGGGGTCATGCATCGAACAGCAGAGCTATCTCTCAACTAACTGGTGAGTTAGCCCAAAGTAAGCACAGATGGTACAGGATCGGATAGGAAAAGACCTGGCCCTAAGGTACACCGATATTTGAGGTTCAGAGGAGGGCTAGTTTTACACAGACTGTGTGCAGTTCAGATATTTGATAGGCACTTCTGTCTCTTTGATATTGAGGGGTCTGCAGCAATTGTCTAGTAAAGGCGAGCAATTATTGCCTCAGTAGAGCTTGGAGTCCTTGGTTTTGAAGGATCTGCAGTTGTTCGCTATGATGGACCTGGACTGATTGATTCGGTGTGCCCTCCTATGATTGGTTGTTAAGTATGCATATTACTTGGTTCTGACTGGAGTACCTTGATCAGAGCTACATTTCTTCATGGTACCCAATGACTTTTTATTTACTCTCTATTTAAACCTTTCCCTGTTTCTCACAGTCCCACCTCTTATCCAGCCCTTCGAGTTCCCACCAGCATCCATCGGCCAGCTGCTCTACATCCCATGTGTGGTGTCTTCGGGGGACATGCCCATCCGGATCACCTGGAGGAAGGACGGGCAGGTGATCATTTCTGGGTCAGGGGTCACCATTGAGTCCAAGGAGTTCATGAGCTCCCTGCAAATTTCCAGTGTGTCCCTCAAACACAATGGCAACTACACATGCATTGCCAGCAACGCAGCTGCAACCGTCAGCCGGGAGCGGCAGCTCGTTGTGCGAGGTAAGGCTTCTCCGCACGCCACGTCTGCATGATTGCAATGACATGAGCGAGTAGGACCCTTGTGATTCATTGCGTACAGTCACATAGATCATACGAGTATTGTAGTTGGCTGTCTGCAATTGCTCGAATAATTAGTACAAACTCATTGGCTGTGTGCAATCATTTGAAGGCCAGCAGAATTCTGATTGGCTCTCTGTACCTCCTGTTTTATTGGGTTTTTTTTGTAATGGGCAAACTCTAGCTGAATTGTCTCCCTACGAGGCCATCTGGAACATTCCCTGAGGGTGACGCAGAAGAGGGAGTCAGAGAATGAGTTCAATACACTGCAGAGTACAGGACGTTTGGGTTGGTTCAACAGAGTGAACCTACGAAAGAGTATTAAATTGTTCTGCTTATGGCAAGCTACACCCAGCTGTGCCGGAGAGTGAATCTGTTTTTTTGCAAGCTGAGTATGTTATTGTATTGTATTGGTATTTCAACAATATAGTGCTTTCCTACCTCTTTTATGCATCAGGAATGTTACCAAAATGGGTCCAAGCCATCACTCACATGCGGCTTGCTTCTTCATGAGGGTTGCCTCTGTTGTGTGTCTATTTTATGAAGTCACAGGTAGGGCTTGTTTGTCTTGGGTGTTGGTGGTTAGTGGGTGCATAAATCCTTTAAATCTTATTGGCGATCCGTCCCAGTGCTGATGTTGCCACTTCCAGTTGTACAGCCTATCTATACAGTTTCAGGCAACTTGGACTGTTACTGCTTCTAAACTAATTGAAAACCAGAATGGCATTTTTGGAACCCTATCATGCACCAGAGCCAGTACTCCCTATGACTCAAGTCCTTTCTTCACAATTATGGTGCATGTAAGAACCAACTTTGTAAATAGTTAATGTAACTGTAAATAGATGTATATTGCTCTCGACTTGAAGGATTTGCAACAATACCCTCTTGGTTTTGATTTTGTCAGTTGACCCACTTTTCAAAACTTTCAAAACGCAGGCTCACTTTTCAACACATTTGTCATAAGCAGAAGAGACTTTAATGCTGTTGGCGTGCCCATCGAATCTTGGCAGGATGTGTTCTGGGCTCTATAATCCTTCCCTCTGACTCCCGAATGTTTGTGTAGGTGGCTGAACAGATGCATGAGAAGCATAAGACCCTTTTGATAGGCTGACACCAATTACTTGCAAGGAAGAATCATTTTGGTTGGCGAATGAGCCTTTTGGTTTGGCTGTGTCGAGTCACTGTGCACAGCAGCACAGGCAGTGTTGTGATGACTGAAACCCCTTAGTGAGAAGCAGTGCTTAACCAGGCAGTATAAGGACACAGAATAGATTTGAATGAAAATCACAATTCAGCAAACTTACACAGGCTTCAGGCAATGAGGTCATTTGACAACCGCTTGAGAGGCTCTTGACTTCTAGTTTTAGGCACCAGTCCTAGTCTTCAATATCCTTTGCTGTTCTGTGGCCTTTCAATCAAAATGGTAACCTCTTAACTTAAACTCTTAGCCATTCCGATCTTCTCTGGGATCAAACAACGCTAGATGTTGATGGTCATTTACCAAGTCTTACATATAAGACTTTATAGTGCCATGGTTTTTTTTTTAGAAAAAAAGTAACACAATTAATAAAGAAAAGAAATAAGTGGGCAATATAGGGTAAGAGCTACTAAGAAAACCCTAATAGATTGCATTAGATTTGAGAAAGCGTTCAGTGTGCTTTCAATGTCTTGCTGCCACCAGCAGGACCTGGAGTGGAGATTCTCTCCACCAGATGACTTCTCTACTCTTCCTGTACCTCATTTACTAGCAGCAATGGCATACTTCTTCGGTCAACTGACTGACCTACCATCCTCTCGCTCTCAATGTTTCTGAAATCATGGTGCCTGATCTTTTCCCAGTATGCAGTTTTTCAGCGTGGACAGTAGTTGTTCAGCATGGGCATTTATTCAGCGAGAGCAATCTTTGGGTAGTGGTTCAGTCATCATGGGCAGTATTCAGTGTGAAATGTTCTTCAGAAAGCATGTGGTAAAGATTCTCTTGCTGTGCCGCCTCCTTCCTTCAAATGGATGGGTCCAAAAATGTAAGTTGTCTTTCTGATGGAAAAGAATTGTAGAAAGCAATCATTATCATGGGGGTGTCGTCTAAGGACCCCCAGGATGCCCCACCCCGCCTGTAGATTGTGTTTTTTCCATGTACTTTTCAGTGTGAAGCAGCAAAGTTTAAAATATCACAGTGCAATATCTTTAGTTTAGGCTAGAAGCACTATTTATTCTAGCTCCTGCTGCTATGGTTTAACATCATCCCGAAACGTGTTGGCAGGAGGTACTTCAGGCCACTAAGTGGAATTATCTGGTGAAACACAAGAGCGGGGCAACAAAGACAGGCCCTTATTCCATGTTTTGGTTTCACCAAGTCAAGAGACCAAGTTTTTGGGAGCAAAGATGGATGAAAAAAAGGCAATGACGTACCCATCGCAAGAGCAGATTCTGTATCTTCAGAGCCTATTTCTGCACTACCGGACATCACAGTCTAAAAGTGTGTAAGGTGATGAAGCCAAGAGCGGTGATGGTCACCCTCCAGCAGTGGATGGTCAGTTAGTGGATTTGTGATCCAGGTGAGTGGGTCAGTCCAGGGGTTGTGAAACAGCAGGCGCTTCAGGAGTGGCACAGGAAGCTATGCTGGCAGATTGCATCATTCTTTTATACCACTGCCAGGTCCCACTGGAGCACTGGCCTGCCTGGGGGTGTGGTCAGTGGTCTCGCACTCAGCAAATTTGTCAAGTTCCAGACGTAACATTACTAGGTGAAGTTCTGACAGAGGGGAATGATGAAGATATCTTGAGCGTTAATAGCTTCATGCGTCTATCTCCTACTCATTGCCAAGTCACACTAGATGGGACCAGCAGTGGTTGGGCGACTAATGGTTGAGTGTGAAATCCTGTCAGGGAGGAAGGTGGTAAAGCTGTAAGGAATGATAGGAACATGCTTCATGCCTTTTACCAGGGCACACTGGAGAACACTTCGGCAGTGGATGGACGATTGATGGTCAGTCTCCAGGAGGCTGGTCAGATCCAGGGTTTGTTGCACTTATGATAATAAAGCCTTTACCATTGTAGAACTAACATATAGAGTCTGACATGGGAAAGACATTGAGGATTGGATACCAAGGAGCCCAGCAGCACTGCACATGAGAACTTAGTGGGTTAGAGCACACAAAGAGGCACAGGCATGTTAACCCTGGTACAGCCCACACTTGAGGACAACAGGCTTAACTTCCTAGGCTGTGAAAAGCTATAAAGTAATACAATGGTGCAGATCAGGGAGGGTAACATCATGTCTGTACTGTAGAGTGAATCTGTATGACTGCTGTCTCCCTGGTTTTTGGAGCAAGATGAGAGCTGTATCCAAGAAATGCTTCTAACATCGGGGCACACAAAAGGACCAGATGTAACACACACACCCAGAAGCACTTACTTGCTCTCATGCACCCAGACAAACTGAAGCAAAAGTCACCATGTCCTGCAAGGGGAACTAAGCAAAAGAGAAGTGAAAAGTTCTTTAAATAAGTGGGGAAACCCAGAACTGCGCGCATTTCTAACGAGACAACGCTTTTCCACCTACGCCCCTGATCCCACAGATTGTGATGCAGTTAAGAATATCCACAGTATCGGCGATACTAATAGCACTCCCCTTATTAGTAGGGTCCCCACATAGGCAGCTCAGACTTTGCTGCCTTATTTTAGGGTGGTGTTCATTGCCTCTTCAAGAAACGTCCTTGAACCAGATGATAGGATGTTCTACAGTGCAGCTGTCCAGAGTAGGACCTGGAGGGCCAATCCATGCTAGATTTTCAGGCTGTACAAATTAGATCAGTTTACATACAGTGCGCACACAGGTGTTTCCTCAACGCAATCAGTGGTTACCCTGAAAAGGGTGGCCTGGATTTGGCCCTCTTCGACCTATGTTGGATGCCCTTGTTATCTACCGGGTCCAGTTAACTTCACTATATAGGCTCCGAAATCCACATGTTCCCAAGGTTCTCGAGGTAGTTCACATTTCTCCCATCAGGTTTCTTGCATGTTCTCCGAGATGAAAGAAGACCAACCACGAGGGTTCTCCCAACAGAAAGGCAGGTGTACTTGAAGCAGGTGGAGTTTGAGGCCTATTTGAGGGCTATTTTGAAGGGGCATAAAGCAATTCAGCTTTACAGGTGTGGATGAGAGTGTGCCATTGTTGAGGTACTTGGAGCGAGAGAACTTTGAACGTCGAGGAGGTGCAGAGGGAAGATTCTGGGATGATGAACCACTGTTAGGTTCATGATGGAATTTGGTTTGATTGTGAAGGAAAAGATGATGTAAGAAGGGGAGGGGTCAGATCTGGACAGAAGTTGTAGAAACTATGCATGGCCCTGCCGTGCACTGTGACTCGATCCACTTCTTGCCATAAGACGGATGTGGAAGTAGATCTGGGAAGGTTGATCTGGGAAGGCTGATGGAGGTAAAATGCTGTTCATTCCCAGGGAGTTAGACGGAGTAGAAGCAGACTCCAAGAAGGAAGCTCTTGCCTGACATTATGAACCTGAAGGTTACAAGCAATGGGTTTAGAGAAAGTGACATAAATTGAAATTGGAAATTTAATAATTTTGTGTAGGCTGGAGGAGGGAGACACGGTTGTTTCTTCCATTGAATGGTGGATCCTTGGGTAGTGTATGAAAATCAAGTGTAGATTGGCAAAAAGGCAGTTGTGATGTGGGTCATGAGGTGAGGAACCTCAAAATACTCTGGAATAACTACTAGACAATGTTATTATATTTGCTGTGCTTGGCGGGCAAGAGGTCGATGCATGCCCTCGTGTGCACTTGGCAGTACAGACTATGAAGTATGGGACTGATCACGAGTTTAGGTGTTCTTTATCGCACATCATAAATAATGATACCACTGGGTACATTACTTATCGTGAGCGATAAATAATACCTAGCACTAGTTTGTCGGTACTAACAGGCGGATTTTGGTGTTTAACACGCCAAAATCTGCATGGTACGGTAAATACCGTATAATTTCCCCTGTTAAATTTCGGCAGGTTTAACCTGCAGAAATTTAATGACAGCTGAGGTATTTAACACATCCGATAATTAGTGAATGTGTTAAATACAGCCAAACTCATAATTCCGATCAGTTTATAACCAGGGGTTTACCCACGTGTCGGACTTTACCGGACCACTCGTAATCAGGTCCTATAAATGTATCTTTAGGGTTTCTTTTGTGCATCTTTTACCAAAAGATGCCCCTAGTTTTGGCCTTAGTAGCAAACTGCTAGATTAATGTGGTACCTACGAGTAGGAGTGTGCATAGTTGCTGGAGGAAGCACATGAAGTAATCTGTTTTGGACTTCCAATTGAGTCACAGAGACACATTCAAGAACTTCCCATTTTTTTTTAACTTTAATACAACCCTCTTATAATTTCGTACCCACACAGTAGGCCACAGGATGACGTACAGCATCTGATCCTATAACAGATAAAAATCTGCAAACATATAGTTACAGGTAAGTAAAATGTTTCTTGCATTCTTCTGAATGGGATGAAGAGCCCGAATTGCCTTTCTTCTGTATCCGCGCCACAAATTCCCCTCTTCATGTACTTCACTCAAATGCATTTTGTGACCAAGCTGATCCCATTGAGGTGTGTGTTTTTTTTTCTCTGTTGCCCTGGATCACTGTTTTTGAAGTCAGAGACCTGTTTAACAATGGAAGAGCATTTTCTACAAGAAGTGAAGGAAGAGGGGGCATTGTTTTGAGAGATCCTTCATTCCATAGGACTAGTTGGTCACTGAATACTCTGTCGTGAGCATCATTCTATAGTGAAGAAAACACGTGTACACATTTGTAATCAATCCTCAAATGGAGGAGTTGTTTCCATCCCATATGTCCTCTGCTGTGGTTATTAGTTGAAGGGATCAGGGGATGAGGGTCTCCAGGTCAGTCAGGGGTCATTGACCTTTAAATGGGGTTGGTGGTAGTCCTTTACCTTTGTTACCAGGGTCTACTTTTTTGTTTGACCCAAAGCAGAACTGCAAGTAGATCCCTTTAGCACTCACCCCTCAGGAAGCTTGACTCCGAGCTCTAAGGCTTACTCAGGGGATGCTGTGGTCTAGAGATGCAGAACTCAACACAAAGCAATAACTGTAAATCAATGTTCAGTCGGTGCTTTCTCTTAAAGTAGAGTACCTTATACTACACACAGCTTATCATGACACACAGAAACAAATGCACATGGAGAAAATAAAGGCAATGTAAAACCATGTAAAAATCTTTACATGGAAAACATTTTCAGTCTGCTGGTTTTAACATGTAGTTTTTACAAAGAACAAGCCTCTGCCTATGTGCTTGGACACACTATATATTATATTACTATCAGGCCTTTCTCAAAAGATCTCTGGGAGGGTCTCCTCCTGAGAGCCACTGAGATCCACTTTCAGGCTCCTCTTTGTTGCTCTAATGTTTTCCGGGTGATCCGAGGATCACGAAGCCCTGCTATGGGGTGGCATCTTCACCAGTAGTCCTCTGCCTTGCTACCGGCACACAAGCGGAATGGAATCATGTGCGCACCACAGCCTCCCATGTCCAACTCCAAGCCCTGCACTGCTCTCAGGAGTCTCAGTGCCACTTCTTCGGGCCCACTTTCGTCCACCCAGACAAAGTGGAGTGCTCGCCCCAGAACACACGAAGACACTACTCAACAATGGAGTGGGCGAGATCTCGGATGAGAGGGAGTCTTCGATGGAGGGCTAATGATGTGCCCTAGTGGCTGCACACAGGCTGTCCAGCCTTGACAGGGGCCCAGAATAAAAGTTCCACACTCTTTCGGAAATGGCTGAGCATTGCAAGGCTGCATCAAAGCCTACAAGTTCAAAGGCGTATTGCAATGAACCTCGATTAACTTGTTATGAATCCACAGACTTACAGGGAACCTGGCAAATTCTGCCAGGTTATGATGCACATGGACGCCCACGGAGACATGGATGGTGTGGCAGGGACCAAGAACTGGGCTAAAAAGGTATATCTATGCAACTGCTTGGCAGCACATTTGAGTGTGGTTTGTGGGGCTTTGCAGTTTAATACTCACTAGTAATGCCACTGAACACTCCTAGACCAGGCAGAGGGACCATGCAAGCTTTAGGTCCTGTTGTAGGCATCCAGGGACACACTGAGGATTTTAGGGATGGAGAATGCTCGTCACAGTTCCTTGTAGGAATCATCTTCCATCTAGCCTTGCCACAATTCTGCTGAGATAATGTTTGGGTCCCTCTGCAAAGCGTCCTCAGCGGGTCTCTGATCTGGCCTAGACAGCCTTTGCTCCTGGTGAGGTGTCACTCTGGCACCTCTTTCCACAGTAGTTGGCTTTCTCCCTCAAGGATATAGTCAAGTAGCACTTCTGGCAGAATTCAGGATCCCCAAGTCTGTTCCCGACTTCGCGAGGGAGCTCGCAGGCAAATACTTCAGGCCTGGAGGGCTGCCTTCCTTATCTAGAGTATCCTTGCTCACTGATGTAGAGTTCCTACACCATATACATACCTGACAGGAAGACGCAAATGGAAATTCCATAGTTCTTCTTTGTTTTGAGGGGTGAAATTTGGCGTGCTTTGACACATGAATGAATGAATGAATGAGGTAGCATTTCTAAAGCGCGTGGTTACCCGGAGGCATCCCAGCGCTGGCGGGCACTAAATTGAACTGCAACAGGGTTAGATGGGAAAAAGCCAGGTCTTCAGACCCTTCCTAAAAATATTATGACTGGGTTCCCTACGAAGCTGCAATGGGAGGGCGTTCCAGAGTTTAGCCGCATTATATGAAAACAGTCGGCCACCACTTCTGGCCCTCCGCATTCTAGGAACTGAGACTAAATGGAGGTCATCCGAACGAAGCCGCCTGTTAGCTCGGTAAGGATGGACCAGAGAAGAAATAATGGCTGGTCCCTTCCCTCTCAGCACCTTGTGGGAAATGCACAGGGCTTTGAAGTGGACCCTTTCCCTGATCGGGAGCCAATGGAGGGCCTTTAAGGCGGGTCTGGCCGATTGACGGCCTGAGAGCCCTACAAGGATCCTGGCAGCACAATTCTGTATGACTTGGAGTTTCGCCAGAACCGAGCTAGGAGCGGCCAGGTATAGGGCATTTCCATAGTCCAGTCGAGACAGTATAAGGGCCTGAACCATCAATTTTTTGCTTGAAAAGGGAGTAACGGTAGCACCTTGCGAAGTAATCTTAACATGCCAAAGCAGGTGGCAACAACTGTTCTGGCTTGTGTTTTAAAACTGAGCTCATCATCTAGCCAGAAGCCTAGGCTCTTTATTTCCTTTTTGGGATGGGCTTTGGGCCCATACATGCTGGCCAGATGGAATCTATTTCAGTGGGGGAATTATTGCCCAGGAGCATGAGCTCCGTTTTGTCGCCATTCAATTTAAGATGAGACAGTGTCATCCATCTGGTGACTTCTTCGAGGCAGGGCAACAGACGGGAAGAGGCTCTATCTGCATGGTTCAGTGAGATCACCAGTTGAGTATCGTCAGCATAAGTGACGATTTGCACTCCGAAGGGGAGGACACTGTCGGCTAAGGGGGCCATATAAGCATTAAAAAGGGAGGGGCTTAAGGACGAGCCCTGCGGTACTCCACAATGGAGGGGCCGGGGGTTTGAGATGGCTTCGCTCTCAAAGATTTGAAAGGATCTATCCTCTAAAAAGGAGCTTAACCATTTCAGGGCAGCTCCGGACACACCCAGTTTGTGGAGTCGTTGGACCAAGATGCGGTGGTTCACCGTATCAAAGGCCGCGCTTAGATCTAAAAGTATCACGGCCACCGATCCTCCCGCGTCGAGAATCTTTCTAGTTTCTTCGACGACAGCTAACAACGCAGTCTCAGTTCCTTGGCGTGGGCGAAAGCCCGTTTGAGACGAGTGGAGGAGGTTGCCATCCTCCAAATGCCTAGAGAGCACCAAGTTAACGTATTTTTCTGCAACTTTACTGACCCATGGAAGAAGGGAGATGGGCCGAAAGTTGCTGAGACAACTGGGATCTAAGCTTGGCTTTTTCAATAGAGTTTTAACCATTGCGTTCTTCCACGAGGGCGGCACCACCCCAAAAGAGAGCGAGGAGTTGATCAGGTCCAGCATAACAGGGCCAACTGAATCCACCGCTGACTTCAAAATTTTAGGGGGGGGCCGGGTCGGTGGGTGAACCACTCCTGACAAGTGCAGAGATGGTCTGGAAATTTTCCTCGTTTAAAGGAGGAAATACTTCTAACACATGATCATGGCTCTGAACAGTAAAATCCTCACGAGACAGGTCTGTGTCAGAATCAATCATGGGAAAGGTGCTGCAAATAGTTTGAATTTTATTGAAAAAAAACTCTGCAAGCTCATTGCTACGATGGAGTGTTGCTTCGGGAGTAGCAGGGGGGGCGGGGGCTTTTAAAAGTTTTTTAGCAATGCGAAGCGTTTCGCGGGGGAGTTTGCCGCCAGGGAAATTTTCTCTTCAAAGTAATGGGCTTGAGCCTTTCTAATCTCGGTCTTATATACCTTGATGGTTTTTCTATACTCCTTTTTCTTGGGAGAGGAGAAGTCTTTCCTCCATGATCTCTCAGCTCTTTTGCAAGTCTGTTTTAGCTCACGGAGTTTAGGTGTATACCAGGCTGTACTATTGGTCCCAGTTTTAATGTGAATGATCTTCTTCGGAAGAGTCAAATCTAAGGTGCCTTCGATCCAATTGTTGAATTGATCGTTGGCTAGTATAGGGTCGGGATCAAGAGATGGTCTCGTATTATCCAATACAAAGGCCCACTGTTCCATAGGGAGTTTTGACCAGCAACGGCTTAATTTTTTAACCGGCCGAGCGGTCGGGAGAGCAAACCTGGGGGACCATTGGAGGGAGATCAAAAAATGGTCTGACCAAGGTACAGGGTGGGGTTCCAGACAAATTAGCTCCTTCAAGTTGGAAAATATGGGATCAAGAAGATGGCCTTTAGAATGAGTAGGAAGGGATACCATCTGAGTCAATTGTATGGCTGCAAGGTCGTGAATGAGATCTGAGGCAACCCTCGATGCCAAATTATCCAGGTGAATATTTAAATCGCCCAAGATGGTAAAATTAGGGGCTGTTCCTGCCAAGTTTGTTGTAGTTTCAAGTAAAGATTTAAGGAACTGGCCCATAGGTCCGGGAGGTCGATAGACCAAAATTCCTGAAAGGGAAAGAGTGGCCGAAACTCCTATTGAGAAATGAAGATTCTCACAGTCAGACAGAGGATTGCCGAATATTCGACAGGTGAGGTGGCTTTTATAGATAATGGCGATTCCGCCACCTTTTCCAGACACTCTGTCTAACCTCTGTACTAAGTAATCAGAGGGAAGAGTTTGGGCAATGTCCGGGTCAGAGCTGGGCTGAGTCCAGGTTTCAGTAAGGAACAGGACATCAGGGCTGTCGTCCGTTAATAGGATAGACAGTTCTGTTGTATGTTTAGGTAGAGACCGGCAATTAATTAAAAAAAGTTTAAGAACTTTGACCGGAGGGTCAGCAAGTAAGGGGAGAAAGGGGCGTGAGCCAAATTTGAAAGAGCAATGCTCGCAACCCCGTTTCGGGCTCTCAATATTGATAGAATGTTTACAATTCTGACTGAGGTCATGGTTTAGGAGTTTTAATTGATGCGCGCTGTAACAGTACCTTGCTTGACGCAGAGAGGCAGGATTCCTGGCCCCTGGTCCCGGCCGATCGTGGACGGGCGCAGACGGGCTTGCCTTAGGCGCGCCTTCGGCGCGCCAGTGGCGCGCCCGCTGTGCGGGCGCGTCATCGGGCTCCTAAGTAGCCTTGTCGGGATCCAGCGACTAGAGCGCTGACCCCAAAATGGATGCCGGTACAGGAAGTGTGCAAAAAGGCAATGAGCAGCGTGTCCCCCGAGCTATAACACAGCTCGATAGCAGCAAGTAAGTCAAACAATACAGTACACAATCGATTTAAAATTCTAGATTTCAAGATTGTTAAAATTCTAAAAAATGCCCCCCAATCGATTTCTCCAATAATTTTTTTTAATTCTAAAAACACCCTTCTGTTAAGAAGAACATGCGGCTGATGAGCCTACTACCGCTCTGTGGCAGCTTCAGCATCCGCTGCGCGGTCGCGTCATCGGGCTCCTAAGTAGCCTGGTCGGGATCCAGCGACTAGAGCGCTGACCCCAAAATGGATGCCGGTACAGGAAGTGTGCAAAAAGGCAATGAGCAGCGTGTCCCCCGAGCTATAACGCAGCTCGATGGCAGCAAGTAAGTCAAACAATACAGTACACAATCGATTTAAAATTCTAGATTTCATGATGTGATGATGTGACAGTGCTTGAAATGGAATAATAGAAGTGCAGGTACTCTGTAACAGAGTACCTGCTTGGTTCTGAGAAGTGCTGGTACTCTCCATTTAAAAGTATTGCATTTCTCTTGAGAAGTGCTGGTACTCTCCCTCTTAAAATAAAAAAGTGCCGGTACTCCGTACCGGACAGTACCGGCCCATTTAAAGCACTGGATGTGAAACAAAAGCACAACTGAAAGAGAGACACACCCACCCAGCTACTACACAAAAAAGCCTGGGGAAAATGGAAGTGGGAAGACGCAAGAGTCTATTGACAGGTCCTCCCCTCCCTCTAGCCACAGGGGCTGGGCTGACTTCAAGGAGGAGGCTGGGAAATGTTCCAGGGCTTTCCCTCAATCAACACAGTATCTGAGCAGGTACATTTCCAGTCTCCTTTTTGTCCATCACCCACACTCACAAACTTCAAAATAAATACATATATCCCCATATTTTAAAGCACAGCAGACACTCCACACTTACACTGCCTCGCAAATGCAGAATAAAACTCCCCACAAGTGTCCCACATGGATGGAGCGGCGGACCCGGCTAAGGGAGGCCAGCCAGGCCTTTTAGCAGTGGAGGGTAGCAGGCATCTCTCCCTCTAAAGGCGATGGACAAAAGGGGCTTATCCATTCCAGTATATCTGAACGCGGCCACCACTACCAGCCCCTCTCAGTTAAGTGAGAAGACAGTAGTCCCTCTCAAAACAAAAGGTGCACTATGGATACCCCCCTTTGGCCTCAAGCCCAGACTCGGGGGTCTGAAACCATTACACAGGAGCCCTAAATAAATATGCATCGTTGTGTTTTTATGGAAGTGAAAAAATAAAACACCTACTGTGACTTTCACACTCTTGCACAAGTGTGGCACAGGCAGGGGTGTGTGTTACACAGACCCATGCAGGGGACATTTATGGCCCAGTCCCTGCATTGCAGATGAACTGGGCTGAAGTGGGTAGGAAGGTTAAACAAAGCTTCATTTGAAAGGGAGAGATCACACATGGTAAAATAAAGTTAACATTTTATTTTCCACACGGACCATTGCTTTTGGCATTTTTATCCCATGGCTCACAGCAGAGCATGAAACACAGGATATCAGGCATCATGCTGGTAACAGCAGAACATATTCACAAAAATGCTATTGGATTGCATGGAAAAGCCTTCAGCTGCTAGTACACAAAAGAAAAAACAGATTTTGAAAGGCCAAGGGACAAAGTGGAACAGTAGTACTCTGCTGAAAGTAAGGGTAGAGCTGGAGACCATGTACAGGCAGGCAGTATATGTGTGGTTCACCTGGTCCGAGGTTCTGTGCCTGCCCTCAAGATCATGTTTGAGTGATGAAGGTTCGTGCTTGTCATCCCGCCTGACTCCTCCGCCCTCTGACTGTCACTGATTTGTCCATGTCTTGTACATTGTCACATCACTCTTCATCTCCTTTACAGTGCCCCCTCGCTTCGTGGTGCAGCCCAATAACCAAGATGGCATCTATGGCAAAGCTGGGGTGCTTAACTGCTCGGTGGATGGGTACCCTCCCCCAAAGGTCATGTGGAAGCACGCGCATGGTGAGTATTGCTGCCCATCTCTTCCTCATCCCTCAGTGCATGCGCATGGTGAGTCTGAGGTGCTGGCTCTGTGTTCTTAAAACAGTTTCAATTGGCAAATCAAGAGCATTATAAGCAAAGATCAGAAATCACATACAGTTTTTTATAAAATGGAATCCGAGGAATTGCACACACAACTGGAGACATTTGCAACAGAACACAATAAAATGCTTGAAATGAGAGCTTCAGTGTAATATCACCTTCTACATGAATACAAACATTTTTGTAAATGCTAAGTCATTGAAAGTTTTAGCAACAGTGGTGAGTAACCAAGTGCTGACATGTTTCGCACACCAGCTATTTGCCTTCATCAGGCCACATCTTGGCAGCCTATCTAATCGTTCTGGAACTCAGAAAAAAACTTTGTGGGTCTAAGTGGTAGATTAAGTAAACATATAAGTTTCACAGGTTAATTGAAATTATATTACTTGGACAAATGAATAAATGAGACCAGTCTCCCCGTACTAACTGCTGTCTATTTTCTGCAACTCACACCAGGAAGTGGAAATCCCCAGCAGTACCACCCTGTGCCACTTACAGGGCGCATCCAGATCCTGCCCAACAGCTCACTGCTCATCCGGCACGTCCTGGAGGAGGACATCGGCTTCTACCTGTGCCAGGCCAGCAATGGCGTGGGCCCCGACATCAGCAAAGCCATGTTCCTGACTGTCAAGAGTGAGTACATCTGCACTGGAGGCCTCGGGCCCTGGGTTTGGAGCTTGTGGTTTCAGGAGGGGAGTGGGGACTCAACTAGGGACGATTGATAAAAGATGGATAGATCATAGTTTCAGTAACAACGCTGGCCATAATCAGAAGGCCCGGTTGTGGGGAATTTGACATTAAGAGAGTGTTGGAAGGGGGCGCTTGTCATGATGGTGGGAGACTGGCAGAAATGTGAGAGGAAATGGCAGTCCCTCTGTGGGTCAGATGGGTGGGATGTGTCACTTAATTGGCCAATTCCTTCTGTCAATCCCATTTCCTGGGTAAATGTATCCCTCCACACCCTTGTCACCAATGACAAACCTCTGATCCTCGAAGAGGCCCTGGCCAAGGTGCTGCCACCAAAAATAACCAACACATAGGTCGAATTACCACTGCCATGGTCATTACACATCCCGCCTCCACAATAGGGGAGAGAGGAAAATAGCAGGGATGAGAAAGCAATTGTAAGTAACTGATAAACGAAATGTAAGGCTGAATGAAGAGGCTGATTATTAACATTAAAACGGAAAATTAAAAGTGTGAAGATGACATGAAAGTCAAGTTTTGGGTCTTTGGTTGTCGTCTGGCGCAGTGATAAAGTCATTTAGAAGTTCTGATGGCCTTCTGGCTCTGTAAGTGAGGTCATGTTTTGGGTATTTGGTCAATGGTCGTCACCTGTCGCAGTGAATGATGACCTTTTCCGGTGTGTTTGTGTGGTCGTCTCCGGTCGGAGTGAGTGATGTCATTTTTTATCAGGTATGTGTGGTTGTCACCTGTCGCAGTGAGTGATAACCTTATCCGGTGTGTGTTTGTGTGGTCGTCTCCGGTCGGAGTGTGTGATGTCATTTTTTTTCAGGTATGTGTGGTTGTCTCCGGTCGGAGTGAATGATAACCTTATCCGGTGTGTGTTTGTGTGGTCGTCTCCGGTCGGAGTGAATGATGTAATTTTCTTCAAGTATGTGTTGTCGTCACCTGTCACGGTGAGTGATAACTTTTTCCGGTGTGTGTTTGTCTGGTCGTCTCCGGTCGGAGTGAGTGATGCCATTTTCTTCAAGTATGTGTGGTTGTCACCTGTCACGGTGAGTGATAACTTTTTCCGGTGTGTGTTTGTCTGGTCGTCTCAGGTAGGAGTGAGTGACGTCATTTTGCCAGCCCGTGTGTGCGCTCGCGCCTTGAGTGCTCCCTCGGTCTCTGCGGGCGAGGTATCGGCCTCCCGCAGCTTGTACGATGTTGTGTGTTTTTCTCGCATATAGGATTTCCCTGTAAAAGCCTCGTTGGCTGCAACGAGTTCCAGAAATCGATAAGCGGATTGATTCCGGCTCCCCGGGGCCTCCTTCTCTCTCACTGCCTAAACTAGGTTTGGCTTAATAAATCCAGAGGATCATTCAACATGGAGGGAGGGAAGGGGTAGAAATAACCGGAGCCGAGGGTTGGTCAGACGCATACCTTACCCACTCACCATCGTTTGGGATGATAAAGTAAATTCAGACAGGCGGTATAGGGCTGGGCCAGAGTCAGTTGCATGTCACTTTTGAAAGGTCAGCAAAGTTGGTGACGGAGACCAAAGACGTGGTGTCCTTAAAGGCCAGGAGGACTGGGGCCGAGTCAGTCGTAAGGCATGCCCATATTGGAGCGCCTCTGAAAAGGTCGATAGATAATGCTGGACCAAAGTCACTTACATATTGTGGTGGGGCAGCGTATGTGAAATGCCAGGAGTACGCGCGAGGCCCTCGGTGCACACGCTGTGCCCAGAAGCGTAGCTTCCATTGGTGCAGCAGGTGCAGTGGCACCGGAGTCCCGAGGGGCCCACTGAATCCTGATTATTGTTGTAATTTATAATTAAAACAGCAGCCTGGAGGGGGCACATTCCCTTGCAATTGGGCCTATGATGACACACTGGCTACGCTACTGGATGTGCCCAGCACTGTCCCACACTGGGGCGCACCCCACTGTTGTGCAGTCTGAGGGACCCCCAGAGAAGTGCACTTAGAGGATGATCTGTGCCGGCAGGTGGGCGCACCCTGGCTCAGTCGGATAAGATACAGAGAGGAGGCGGCAGCTCAGGAGTGAGTCGCCCACACAGTCCTAGCTCCCTGGCGCAGTGCTGCGTTTGTTGGCGCTTCGGTGGTAGAGACGCCCTCCGCAACGAATCCCATCTCTGGACAACACTCAGGCGCCTTTCCTTGTCGGAGTCTTGTTAACAATAAATGGGGTTACGCAGGGGCGGCTAGGTGGCGTGCTCACAGCAAGGACGTGATGCGCATGCTCATGGGGGAGCCCAGGGCGGTGCACGTCCTTAGCAGAGGTGCTGTACTTGCTCATGTCTTCTAAGTGGAAGCACTGACTTCGGGAAAAAGTGGTCGACCAACCACCAAAGCTTGTAAGAAAGGGAGGTGGATCCCTGGACTGGCACCAACAAAGACCAATGCGATCCAGCTACAGACATAGTCCTCACGTCATTTCATGTGAAGGGATCGCCTTTGATCTTAGTTGGGCTGGTTTTCACAGTTCTGTCCCCTATTGTCTCCACTCCTGTTATCCCGCTCACTTTGATTTCTCATTGCTTGCCTCTTGGATCCCCCCAGACATCATCCTTGGCCCCCACCCCCTCATATCTTTTATCCTCTCATTTCTTCTGTCATGGAACGCAGCCCAGGTCCTTGGGATCTGCCTCCCTTGGTCTCTCATCTCTTGCTCGTCGGTTCTTCATACACTGTTTACTCACCCCTCCATTCTTAAAACCTTTTTTTCCTGATCCTCATCTATTATGGAACTCCACAGTCCCAATAATCACCTTTCCGATCTTGAATCGTCCAGCCCTAATCCCTCATCCCTCCCCGTTTGGACTGTCTGGCCCCTCATGTTTCACTTTTAGATCCTCTCACTATTCCCTACCTCATCTCTTATCTCTCCCATCTTGAGCTGTCCGTGCCCCGGCCCCACACCTCTTCCCTCTTGCATCTTCCCCAGAACTGATCCTTCATCTGTCCCTCTTAAGGCCTCCTTTTCCTGGCTCCTCATCTTGCCCCGATACTCTGTCCTTCATCTATCTCTCCCATCTTAAGATCACATTTCTGTGATCCATCATCTCTCCCCTTGTGGATGATACTCTGGTCCCTCATGAAATCTCTGGGAGTCATTTGGGGTGAACACCTGATGGTGTAATTCCGTATGTTTGAAATACCCAAAGCTACTACTTAGCAGCTGCTTCTCCAAAAGAAAATACAAAAAAAGATCCTCATGTGGGGAAAGTCTAGAATGCTGGTCAATTTCAGGTAGCTAGGGGTAAAAGGTGGTACTTCCTGGCTTGTCCTTCAGTACTCTGGCACCACCTTTAGTCCCTCATATCTGAGATGTCATCAGGGCAATAACAGGCACAGATAACCAGATGGGCTCCAAGAATCCTGTTCACTTTCTGTAGTTTCCGTTACTTGGCCTTCACTTTGCCGATATACACCAAATACAAGACTGTTCTGGGGCGAGAAGTGGGATGGGGTCAACCTTGTAATGTCATCTCCATTCAAAGAGCAAGCAATGTCCCTTTTGCTACCCCAGGCATTTTGGTGAAGACTAAATCTGCTGCTGTGCTGGAGATGGTCCAGGCACATATTGAGGGTGGCAACAAAGTGCCCTCAGGGCATCAATAGGGTTTTGCGGATGCTAGGAAGGCAAATTTACTATTCTGTCGCCAGTCCTAGAATATATGGGGAAAGTGCATCTTTCTGCAAAATAGTTCAGGAGTCTTATTTACTATTGAAATCCCAGTCCTGGAATGTTTTGGAAAAAAATTTAAAATTCCCGAAGAGTTTTAAAAAAAGGTTTGAAAATATGTAATTTTACAATAATGGTAAGTGCTGCCCTGAGCGCGTAATTCAAGATGACATTTTTTTTTAAATACCATGGCGACGTCAATGTGACATGCATACCAACATCACTGCTGGTACTTGGTGGCTCTAACCAGTCATCTGCCCAACTGTTCCCTGGTGTTAGGGAGTCTGAACATATCACTCCTCTGCTAACTCCATTAGCTGGCTTTGTGTGTTCGCTCACCTCTAAACATAATTTAGAGGGAGACATATCTCCAACCCGTTTGCTAAAAGCGCCATGTTTTTTTATTTTTTATTTTGTTGTCTCTTGTTTGTGTTTTGATAATTCCAATGGGTTTCTTACCAAGGCATCCCGAAGCAGGCCTTCTAGGTGAATGGAGTGGTGAACCCATAACAACTTAACTTAGATTAACTTAATATACACAGGCCTCTCCACCTGGAGAACCGTCCAAACTGAAGACCACAGTGACCATCCAGGCTAGTAGATCCCTTAAATACACACTTCTAGACTTCTGTTAAGTTTGTATGAGAGCCGAGGCGCATGTCTTTTACGCTCCTCTTCCTGCCCCATGTGCCATGTTCCTTTCTTCCCTGACCCCTCCTTGTACTTGCAGGAGAGCTTTCTCACTGTAATGTGAGGATGACTTTCCTACCTAGGGCCACATTCACATAGGGTTACGTTTAAGAGTCTGAAACTGGCTCTCTGAGGCATGCACATTGATTCACCAACTAGCCAGCAGTAGTGGAAGTGACATCACTCACCCTTTGTCCATGCAATGACATCACAGGAAGTCAATCCATCAATCCTAATTTGTATAGCGCTGCTTATCACCCACAAGGGTATCCAGGCGCTTGGGGGCTACCGCTGAGGTGTTTCTCGAAGACCTTGTTTTTCAGGACTTTCCTGAATTGTTGTAAATTGGGGGCTGTTCGGAGGTGGAGGGGGAGATTGTTCCAGAATTTGGTGGCCAGGTGAGAGAGAGCTGCCACCGCTCCTGCTCCTGTGGATGTGAGGCGTGTGGGACATGGAGAGTGATGCAGAACACAGTTATCGAGTGGGCTTGTGGAAGTTCAACCTTTGGTTGAGGTATGGTGGTCCTAAGTTGTGAAGTGCCTTGTAGGCGTTAGTGAGCAGTTTGAACTGGCACCGTTTGCTGACGGGGAGCCAGTGAAGTGCCTTGAAGTGGGGGGGTGGTGTGGGTCCATCTCGGGAGGTCAAGGACGAGCCTGGCTGCAGCATTCTGGATGGTCTGGAGTCTGTTGAGTAGTTGTGAGGTGATCCCCACGTAGAGGGCGTTACTGCAGTCCACTAGGCTTGTGATGAGGGCTTGGGTGATGGTGCTGAGGGGGAACCATTTGAAGATTTACTCCAGCATGTGCAGGGTGAGGATGCAGGCGGATACAACGATGTTCACCTGCTGTCACATATGATGCTGAGGTTCCTTGCGTGTTCTGTGGGTGCCGGTGTGGGCTGAGTTCCTTTGAACACCAGGAATTGTCCCATGGGGAGGTTTTGCTCCCGAATATTAGTGTCTCGGTTTTGTCTGTGTTTAGTTTGAGGTATCTGTTCTTCATCCGGCTAGCGACGCTGGTCATGCATCTTTGGAAGTTTTCTTTGGTGTTGGTGGGGTCTGAAGATGGGGAGCGGATGATCTGAGTGTCGTCAGCATAGGAGATGATGTTCATACCATAGGATCTGACCAGTGTGGGCAAAGGGGCCATGTAGGTGTTGAACAGGGTTAGGCTCAGTGAGGATCGTTGTGGGACAACGCATATGATGTTTCTTGGGCCTGAGGTGTGTGGTGGGAAGCGGACCCATTGAGTTCTTCCGGAGAGGAAGGAGACGATCCATTTGAGGGAAGTACCCTGGATCCCCATTTGGTGAAGTCCATGTAGGAGGTTGTAGTCGGACGCAATGTCAAAGGCAGCGGAGAGATCGAGGAGAATCAGGGTGGCTGTTTCTTCTTTGTCTAGGAGAGTCCTGATTTAATCTGTTGCGGCAATCAAAGTGATTTCCGTGCTGTGATTTGAGTGGAACCCAGATTTGGAGGGGTCCAGTAGGTTGTTGGTTTCTAAAGGGGTGGTCTCTTGGAGATTTATTGCCTTTCTTAGAACTTTGCCAGGAGCAGGGAGATGGGACGGTAGTTTTTGAGCTTTTTGGGGTCTGTAGTGAGTTTTTTGAGGAGCAGTTTAACTTTCGCATTTTTTATTCCCTCTGGGAATGAGGCTGATGCAATGGATGTGTTGATGATGGTGGCAAGTTCTTTGCTTATGATGCTGTTCCCCAGGTTCAACGCGGTGGGGACAGGGGTCCTTATGTGCTCCTGAGTGGATAGTAATTATGATGGCATCGGTTGTTAGCACCGAGAGAGATTCCCATGCGGTTACAGAGTTTTTGTTGGGGTCGGTAGGTTGAGGAGTCTGTTGAGTTCAGCATGTGGATGTTGAGGGGCAAAGTTTTCCTAGATGGTGGCAATTTTGCTGTAGAAGAAGTCTGCAAGGGAGTCGCAGGGAGCCTGGTAGGAGGTGATCTTGTTCTCGGTGGCTGTGGGGCTGGAGAATCCCTTGATGATGCAGAATAGTTCTATGCTGTGGTTGGAACTGCTTCCAGGCGGGTGGTCAGGGCTGGTTTCTTGGCGTTTTGAGTTGTTGATGCTACTTGTTGAGGGCTAGTTTGAAGGTAGCTCGGTCGGCAGGTGTTTTGCTGGAGCGCTAGATCCTTTCAAGTTGCTGGCAGTTGCGCTTGTTGGATTTGAGCTCTGGGGTAAACCAGCTGGAGTGTTTGGAGGATCTGCTTGCTTTGGTGGGTTTGAGGGGTGTGACCTTGTCGGCGCAGTTTGTGATCCAGGTGTTGAAATTTTCGACTGCCTCCTCAAAGTCGATGGTGGTGTCAGGGGGTGAGGTGCTGAGGATGGTTGTCCAGAGGTACTCAGTTACTTTGCTCCAGCTCCTGTGGGGGGTGCTGAAGGGTGGTTATTATGTGGAAGTGGACAATCGAGTGGTCGGACCAGGTCATTTTGGTGGCGTGGCTGTACCTTATTCTTGCACTGGCTGAGAATACGGAGTCCAGTGTGTGTCCGGCGATGTGTGTGTGGGGTCTGTGACTAGTTGTGAGAGGCAAAGGATGTCCATGCTCTCGAGTAGGTTGGTTGTGTTGGTGTCGTTGGGGTCCTCCAGGTGAAAGTTGAGGTCCCCGAGGAAGAGGAGGTCTTTAGAACTGATGGCTAGCAGGGTGGTGAAATCGGAGTTGGCCTTGCAGAAGACCGGGCAGGGTACGGGGGCTCTGTAGGCAAGGGTGCCTCTGATCGTTGTGTTGCTGTCTGTGTTGATTTGAACGTTGAGGTGTTCCAAGATGGGAGTGGTGCAGTCGGTGGTGGCTGTGCAGTTGAGAGATTCCTTGTGGATGATGGCTTTTCCACCTCCTTGTTCGTTGATGCGATCCCAGTGGATTATCTTGTAGCTCTTAGGTGTGGCGGTGGCGATGTTGGCTGCCGATGATGGATTGAGCCATGTTTCTGTGGGGAAAATGAAATCTGGCATGAGACATGATGGTGTCCCAGATTTCGATGGCTTGCTTGTGGAGTTGATTAGCAGGCAGTGGAGTTGTTCGGTGTTGGCGGAGGTGGGTGTGGGCTCCAGAGTGATGAGCTCTGCATGCCATTAGAAAAGGCAGTGGCGGCAGGTGAAACGTCCTGCTGTGGATCAGGGGAGGCGAGGCTGCAGTTGGTGCTTTGTCCGGCGTTGAAGGATAGAAGTTAGGCACTGGTGTATCTGCGGATGAGTAGGGGTCCAGGGGTCTGATCGTTGGGTGCGGTATAGGCGCAGAGGGGCGCGCCGGCTGCATGCTCGCAGTGTGCAGCCACACAGCAGATGTGCTGCGGCTTCCACTGGGTAGGCTCTGGGAGGGGGTGGGGCACTGAGTGTGGTTAGCAGAAGGTGGGAATGTGGGAGCGCGAAGCGGCGAGTGAGGCAGGAAAAATGAGCGGGAAAGAGGAATCAACAGCGGAAAAATGGGCAAAATCTAGAGCAACATTGGTTAGAGGAAAACAATTGGTCAGGAGGCAGAATAAGTGGTTAAGGGAGAAAAAGGGGTGTTTATAATGAAAACAAGTGTTTTAGGAGGAATACGCGTGATGAGGGAGAAAAACTGGTGGTTGAGTGGAGGAAAACATGAATTGTTAAGGCTGGAGGCAAAGGAATGAAAAGGGTTAGTGTGGAGAAAAAACAAGTGGTTAAGGCTGGAGGCAATGGAATGAAAAGGATTAGCGTGGAGAAAATCAAGTGGTTAAGGCTGGAAGCAAAGGAATGAAAAGAGTTAGCGTGGAGAAAAACAGTCAAAAATTCAGGGTCGACGTGGGGAGCTCGGGGCTCGAGCTTGGCAGCAGCAGGTGGGAGCTTGGTCCTGGGAAGTTGCATCAGAAGAACTTTGACTGTGATAACATGGGACATTTCACCTTGATCCCATCATAAGAGGTGGCATCACTTGACTTTGAAAGAGCAGCCAGCGTTTCTTCAATGTAGGCTTATTTCTTGCAGTTACCACTTTGATATGATGGGTATGGTTTTCTTTGCAGATTTGAGGTCTGAGCACTTACTTCCTCAGTACGTGACAGTTCTATTTTTGCAAGTTGAGCAACAGAGCACAGTTTACATACGAGATGTGCAATATCAGCTCTCTCTAAACAAAGTAAGACATTTGCACGTTTACTCTGCCACAGGGGGGGGGGGGGGGGAACAACCATTGGCAAAGCCAATTGGTCTCGCATATGTGAGAGCTATTGGCTTTGCCAATGTCTTTTAGCCATGTTGCAGAGTGGCACGGCTGCTGTGCATCATGGCTAAAAGTTAGAAAAAGGGATATGATGTGGCCAACACTGGTCATGCCATAGCCTTTTTATTCTTATGGCAGGTGGGCTTGGGTAGCGTGAACAATGGGAGGGAGGGCTGGAGGAAACGGGCAACACAGACAATAGGAGGGAGGCTACAAGCAACACAGACAGACAAGAGGGTTAAAACAGCGCTATGATGTGGCCAGCACTGGCCACGTCAAAGCACTTTTTTCCCTTATGGTGGGTGAGGGGTGCAACAAAGACAACAGGAGGTTAAAAAGCAGGGTCTACTCGGCCACCACTAAACGGTCTGGGGGTGTTTGCCTCTACTGTCCTTCCGTCCGTCCTAATGTGACTCTGCAAAACTAGGAAAGTGCAACCACTTCAGCACTTGACTCTCAGCGGTAGCAATGGAAAGCAGTCACACGCTTCTCAGGGACGTTAGTGTGGGGGTATAGCAGGTTCAGAATTCAGCAACGCACCCAGCAGAACAACAATATGATGGTCCATCTCAGTGTATGTCTTTAGAAAATATATTTATTCTTCAATAAGGCAAGCTATTACACAAAGCACAAGAATGCAGTAAATACCAGATGTATGGATGCAAGTCCAGTATGCTAAAAGGCTGCCTCCGCACACTCTACCCTCTTCCCCCGTCTTAGAGTGTAGGACTTGGTGGTGTAGCAGCTACAGCAGGCGCAGTGCATCCCCTCTGTTAGCATATAGTCTCACTCTGGCTCGAACTGCCAAATAGTCTCTCACTCATTCATATGGGATGCAACAGGTCCCAGTGGGACTTCTGCTCAAAACCTGGCTCACTGTAGTTGTGCTAGGTCGCGGTCAAGTTACGCAGCAGAATCACTCAGCTCAGGTGGGTCTAGGCTTCTCTGCATTATCCTGAAAACAGTGCATGAGTGTCTGGCTTCTGATGATAGCCTACTTCCACGCTCTTGGTGGTCTCAGCAGGCTCAGATCCTCCGATCTTCTGAGTCTCATTGGAAGTCACGGTGTGCCACCCTGGGATGCGGCTATGCTGTAGTCCTCCTTCCAGGCACAGGGTTCTAGCAGCAACTTTACAGCTTCGTAGTGCTTGGAGCACTGGTGGCCAAGTCCAATCAGGCACACAGATCTCTAGCACCACGCCAGCCAATCAATGCTTTGGCACAGAGTGCCTCAAGGCAGCAGCTTTGTAGCTTTGTCTTCTGAGTGTCGTAGTCAGTTTGGCACTGATGGGACCAGTGGCAGGCTTGCCACTCAGACACGTCAATAGGATACCCAGGGGAGGGCTCCATGGGTTTCTAGGATTCTTCGGTGGCAGGGACTCCCCGGGCACAGGTCAGTTGGTGCCATGGTCGAGCCAACCATAATCAAGGGCACACAGCAGGTGTGACAGGAGAATGTTGATCTCTTGTGCAGTTGTGCAAACCGATTTGGCATATGTAGGCAAGTTCTACGACTGCAACGACAGGGATGATGGTGGAGACCACTGTGGCATGCTTCTGAAGTGCAATAGTTCTTTCAAGTAGTTTAGTGTCTGGCTCCTCCCAGGCTAGAGTTCAGTAGTAACATGAGTTGTACGTTTCTGGTGGAAGGACCACAGCACAAGGTTCAACCATTTCTATACCCAATGCTTAGCTCCATTTATAATGTCTGCTTGCTCCTTCCCTCTTGCTCATGCAGGACTCCAGATCAGACTCCAGGAGCTGTTCCCTGATCTCTGAGAAGCTGGCTGTCAGGTAGACACCAGTTTTGGTTGTGCAATTGTCCTCTGGGTACTCTGTGGCGCACCCAAACTACTTCGTCAGAGAGAACCAGGAACTGTAGCAACAAGTGGGTCAACAAGTCCCATTCTTATACAAGGGTAGCAAATGGGATGTGGATTCTCCGTCTGCACTTCCAGAACCGGTTTGGGTTAATTCTCCTTTCAAGTGTACTACTCAGACAGTCTTCCATTACAGCTTTTTTCTTGAGTGGTTATCTTCACAGCAGTGTCCTCTCCAGGCTGGGCCACCCACAACACAGACCCCTATCAACAGCCACGCCTTACAATGATCAGAAAGAGGGACAAAGGGCTAACCCTCTTCTAAAGGATACTTCACACTAACAACAGAAGCTGAGCTCACACCCTTCACCCCTACTATCCAGTTTCTGGAAGATTAATCAAAAAGGACTTTATCAGAAAGGACCTAATCAAATTTCTAAGGGAAAGCCTGTCCCCTCTCCCACTCAGTGTTTGGATTCTCCCCCTCCATTCTCAGGGATGTCAATAATACACATCTGGGAATGCAACCTCCCGTCTATCTTGTGCAGATGGAAAAGATTCCAAAATGGAAATGCCGGCGTTTGTCAATCAAGCTCACTCAAGCACTCATACAGTGTGTAACACTTCTCCCTCACAACACACATTCATCCACGTCCTTTGGATCTTGGCACCAAGATTCCATGTCCATTGTTAGCAGCAGAAATATGTACGAGTGAGCCAGTAGGCTCGCACTCTTGAGATGCTGGTAAAAGAACTGTTCATGCTGAGATCACTACAAAACACGGTTTACTGCCACCACCTGCCTACTCGCATTAATCTGTGACAGGTACAGTATTCCTCTGCAACTACAGAGGGTACACTTGGTGCACCCCTCCATAACCAGCACTGGTCCAGGGCCACTCTTGTCAAAGGCAGTCCTAGGCCTACTCGCGCATGCTAGATTAGCGTGACCCTGTGGTGAAAAATCCAGGATACCAGATATTCCCAATCTGATAGAGACATCTAGCCGCAGATTCCTTAACTTAGAATATCCCCAGGCGTCAGACTGGATCCGGAAAAAATTCTGCAGAGCAGTACCTCTGCGCGCAGGGGGGCGGCGCCGCCTAGCTCCGCCCTGACGTTGTCCCCGGACATGACGTCAGTGGAGCTATATAGGACCCCCCTGGCGCGCTGACGTCAGTTTCCTTCTTTTCCACGTTCCAACGCGGATCCGGGATTCAGCTGTTCCTCTGGCCTGTTTTTCTTCCGGCCCTTTTTCGACGTCTTTTGCGTCGGGGAACAGTGTGCGATGCCTTCGGGCTTTAAATTGTGCGAAACTTGTTCGCGTCAGGTGTCGGCGACGGACCCGCACGCCATTAGTATGTGGTGTCTTGGGTCGCACCATGACTCCTTGGAGTGTGACGCCTGCCGGCAGATGCGCCCAAAGTCCCTACGTGAGCGTCGGATGAAGCTCTTAGCCGCCAGGATTACCCGCGCGGCGTCTCCCCGCCGTTCTCCGGTTGGGTCTTCTCTCCGCCTCCGCTCCCGGAGTCGATCCCGCGAACGTCGCTCTACAGGTAAGTTGAAGAAAAAGTCACGGAAGTCGAGGTCCTCCCTCCACGTGACGATGGGGGCCATGGTTCCCGTTCCCACACGGAGCCGTGCGCCCCGGAGTCCGCCTCCCTTTACCCGCCCTTTCCGGGTACTGGCGCGACTCGGCCCCAGATGGAAGCCTACTACAAGGCTCTGCACTCCATCTTCGGGTCACCTCCTCTCCCTGGCGCGCCTTCGGGTCCCACAGTGGAGGTAGGCATTCAGGTCGGATCTCCGCCGGCGGGTTCGCCCTCGGCACCGACCGAGTGCCTCGGCTCCGGAGCCGTGCCGGCATCATCTTTGGTGCCGGCGGCTGAGTGCCTCGGCTCCGGAGCCGTGCCGGCGTCATCTTTGGTGCCGGCGGCCGAGTGCCTCGGCTCCGGAGCTGTGCCGTCGTCGGGTGCCAACGCCGATGGGCGTTTTAGTCCCGTGCCGGGCCATTCTGTCTTGTCTCCGCATAGCCCCTGGCGGCTCCCTGCGTCGACATCAGCGTCATCGGCGGTCAAGTGCCTCGACTCCGGCTCCGGAGTCGTGCCGGCTTCAGACAGCCCCCCGCCGAGCCATTCTGCCCTGTCTCCGCATAGCCCCTGGCGGCTCCCTGCGTCGACCTTGGCATTAGCGGCGCTGCCGGCGCCGTGCCTGTCGCCACCTGGTCCTCAGGCTCTGTCTCCGCGCCTCTCCATGGTGGGTTCAACGCCTTTACGGCGTCGTTCGGCGTCGGAGCAGCGTCGTTCGATGCCGGAGCGGTCGCCAGCACCTGTCGGTTCTCCGCTTCCGGAGGACACAGGCCGGGTAGGCCCGAACTTGTCTCCTCGCCAGTTGCCTCCAATGCCATGGGGGCAGTGGGCCCTTGTTCCTCCTCCTGTGGGACGTGTCAGCTTGCAGCCGTCCCCTACAGATGGGCTGTTGTCACCCCCCACCACGCCCACTGAAGCTGGTGCTTTGTATTTGAGGGGTGTTCGTCGGGCTGCAGCTGTTTTACATTTGCACCCTTCTTCTATGCCCTTGTCTTCCGACCCTTTATTGGATCTACTCCACCAGGGTGTGGTAGATATTGAGCCCTTGCTACCTTTTAGCAGCCTATAGTTCAATGCCCTTCTCGGGACATGGGCACGGCCCTCTTCCGGGGATGCTGTTGACAGGGCTGTAGCACACCGGCACCGTCCGGCTCCTGGGAGCCCAGCCTGTTTGTCCCTTCAGCCTGGGGCTTATGGCCTTGTAGTGCAGGTGTCTTTGGCCATGCAACCTTCCTCTCCACCTCTTCTGCAGCCTCCTACTAGGGAGTCTCGTTGGTTGGAAGCGTGTGGACGCGGCATTTTTGCGTCCTCTAGTTCAGCCTTACGTGCTCTGAACACAGCTTGCGTCTTTGCCCGGGCTTCTTCTGCCCTATGGGAGTCGGTGGAGTGTCTTTTGCCTGCCCTCCCTGAGTGTCTTCGCGCTGACTTAGCTCGTCTTCTTCACGAAGGCCGAGAAATGGCGCGGTTTACCGTTCGGTCCGCCGTAGACGCTACCGATTCGGTGAGTCGGGCGATGGCAAGGTCCGTTGCCTTGCGTCGCCATGCTTGGCTACGCGACGGGGGTTTCCCCGACAATGTCCGTGACAGTCTCCGGGACTTACCATTTGATGGTCTGTCCCTGTTTGACGCACATGCGGACTCTGCGGTTCACCGCCTACTGTCTACCCTTCTGTAGTGTGTCTTGCTTCAGGTTGGCCCTGGGTTCCTGGTAATACCTCAGCGGCTTCTCGCCGTATTTGTTTTCTTTCATGCAGCAGGTCAGCTGCTTATTTTTTCTGCCTTGCACGCCCCTACTACAGGGGTTATATGTTCGGAACCTGTGGTTTCTGTGTTCCCACTTTACGTCCTCGGTCTATGGGCTCACGCTCAAGAGGTACCCGTTCTGCGGGTTGATGCTTACCCTATGTGGGGTATTTGTTAGCTATTGTATAGCTGCCTTCTTCCCACGGCAGTCTTTCTACGCTTCTGTGGGGCCCTTTTTACTACGTTGTTCGGCAGCTGTGCCTGTGCGCTTTACTGCTGCTGCATGCCCTCCCGGGTCCTTCTTGCGGTCCATTTGTTCGGCTCTCTCGTGGTTGCTGCTGCTGGTCTGCGGCACTCCCCTGCATCTCACTACTCCATTTCTTGAGGCCGGAAGGGCTTTCAGGTCCCTCCCGTCTCATCCTGGTTCTTTCCCTGCGGCCGTTCCATCTCTGGACTGCCTATCACAGGACCCTGTCGCTGTGTTCTATTACGTACAGCGACTGCTCCCTAGTGTGCTCGCTCTCACAGGCTGGTGCATTTTCCGGCACCTTTCCGTTGTACGGTTCTACTCCTACCAGGCCTTTCTATTTCCTGCTGCATTCCACGCAGGTGTTGTCCTGTTTTTCCTTCCAGCTGCGGTTGCTGCTTTCAGCGGGGGTGTTCTCCTCCCAGCAGTGTTTTCTCTGGTGCAGTATTGAGCGTGTATTCACTCTTGTTCCTTCCAGTGCTGTTCGGCCTCCCTGTCTGTTTCACAGTAGCCAGTGGGTCTTTCCTACCGCCTGTGGCTGTTGTGTCTGGCTCTGGGCCCGTACCACTGCTACTTAGCTGTTGGTGCTATCATGGTCTGGTTCCTCACTTTCGTGAGCGCATGTCTTCCATGTGTGTTAGTTTTGCCGGCTCTCTTTCACACGATACCCCTATTAGTGAGTCTCTTGTGTCTCAGCTGTTGCTCGTGGCGCTTTATGGGGCCTTCTCCTCTCTATGGTGTGGTTCTGGCGGTACATACGGTTTCTCTTGTGTACTTCTGTTCCCCACATTCATGGCGCTGGTTGTTGCCATTCTTCTCATGCCCGCCTTTCACATGTCCGGTGCATGGGCCACAGTGCATTAGCCGGTCTTGTGTTTCCTTTAACACTGCCTCATCCTGGGAGTCATCAGCATCCTTCCGCTGCTGTTCTTACTTCCACTGTGCTTCTGCATGTCCGTCCTGCCTGCTCGGACTCGGTCCATTTTTGTACACCTTTCTCCTTCCAAGTCCATTCGATCCTGTGGATCCCTCATATTATACACTTGGTTCCTCTCCTTTTTCGGAAGGTATCCACTTTTATTCCGCACTGTCCTTCTGGTTCTGTGCTCGCTTCTCCTCTGTTTCACTAACAGGGATTTCCTGCCGGCCTCGGCAGCTTCAATGCCATTGCCTCTCATTGTTGGCCACTCCCTATGGAGTATTGTACTCCGGTGTTGGCCACTCTGACGGTTCTGCCCCCACTGTGTTTAGCCGGCTGCTTGACACTTCTGTTCCCCTAGCAACTTAGTGGGGTTCTCTCGCAGACCCGCCTCCTATGGAGTATGGCTTTGGTATCTATTCTAAGTTAAGGAATCTGCGGCTAGATGTCTCTATCAATGTACGAATTACTTACCTTCGGTAACGGTGTATCTGGTAGAGTCATTGTCTAGCCGCAGATTCCTTAACGCCCACCCATCCTCCCCGATCTGCGAGGACCTGTTCAGGTGGGGTTTTCTACATTCACTCCCTTGGAGTGGTTTATCCTTCTATGGGGCAGTATCTTTCGCCACCCTCCCCGTTAGGCTTATTCTGGCATTGCTTGTTCTGCTTCTCCCAATCTCATGCTTGGGTGATAGGTTCAGGTGTCCTTCTGCGATTCTCACATCAGTTTCCTCCAGTATGGAGCCTACGGGTGTTTTCTACCCTCCCACCCACCTTCTCCGTTGCTTTGAGGTCTTTCTGGCCTGTTCCTCAGTCCACTAGTTCTATCATACCGGACACAGTCTCCCTATTTCTTTCTTTAACCCTATGGGTTGGGGCTTTCTTGTTTGTCACAGTTGGCTCAATTCATTACTCCTTTTGCCTCAGGAGAGAGCATTCTGTCGCTTTTGTGGAGTTACTTTTCATTCCCTTCATCGAGTGCTGACTTTCTGTCGTCTGCCTCGGTCTTCTTTTTATACATCCATTTCCCTTGGGGGTAACATTCACTTCGCTTACGCGCAATAGCTTCTCCATGTATTGCTCTGCTCTTTCCTTTTCAACACCTTTCCGTCAACAGTGCTTCTCACTGTTGTTCATGGTGCCCTCTCACCCATTTTCTTTTTTATTTGCACACTGTTCCCATACTCTCACGGTTTTGCTGGGTGCTCCGCGTAGTGGCGCAGAAAGGTTCTTCCGAAGAAAACTGACGTCAGCGCGCCAGGGGGGTCCTATATAGCTCCACTGACGGCGCGCAGAGGTACTGCTGCGCAGAATTTTTTTCCGGATCCAGTCTGACGCCTGGGGATATTGTAAGTTAAGGAATCTGCGGCTAGACAACGTCTCTACCAGATACACCGTTACCGAAGGTAAGTAACTCGTACGTTAAGCATACAGTGTAGGGGGCACAACTGTATATCATGCAGGGGGAAACAGCCTTTACAACGCAGCTGTTACCAAGCAACATCATTACAATGCATCCTTAACAACGCATCCTCTCTCTCTCTATATATATATATATATATATATATATATATATATATATATATGTGTTTGTGTGTATATATATGTGTGTGTATATGTGTTGGATATGTGTTGGATATATATGTATGTATGTGTGTGTGTATACATATATATATATATATGTATTCATATTAGGGTATGGGAGTGTTTAGGGTGGGTAGGAGTATTGGGATGCAAGGGTATTTTTAGGGTAGGTAAGGGTATTAGGGTGGCAAGGGTATTTTTAGGGTGGCTATGGTTTAGAGGTTGGGGGACGATGAGGTAATATATGTATAAATAGATATGCACACACATACATATGTGTGTGTATATATATATATATATATATATATATGTATAAATAGATATGCACACACATACATATGTGTGTGTATTATCTACTGGCGGTCGCCAGTAGATAGTTATAGTTAGGACCTATTTTCCATAGGAAATCCGCAACATTCTATTTGAAATAACGTTGGCGCCGGTTGACGAATCTTCGCGAAAGTTTCCAACTTGTTGGGGCGCTCCGGTCCGCTCCTATCCTGAAAGTCTCGGGGTGATTCGTCAAGCGGGGGCCGAGAAAAAGGGGGGTCCCAAAACGCGTTTTCCCCATTCATTTTTCCATAGGAACCGTTCATCGCGGCTACAGCCCGAACTGCTGAACGGAATTACACCAAATTTGGCAAAGAGGTAGCCCTTGGTTCAGTGTCGTGCCTTTTGCTTAAATGGTGTAAATCCGTTCAGTAGTTCCTGAGAAAATCAAAAGTAAAGTCACATATATATCTATGGCCGAGTAGGGTCCGCGTACCCTCCCGATCACGAGCTGCATGCTAATTGGCTGTCAAGTGGCTGTCAACACTCCAAATCAGGAAGTGTTGGCAGCCATTTTGTCCCTCGGTAGAACCGAGGGACAGAAACAAGTGCGCAAAGCGCAAAAAGGGGGCAGGGTAGAAACACCCTGACCCCCTAGGTTATGTTATGTTATTTTATTTTTGTATAGCGCATATACACCGACAGGTCTCTTAGCGCTTTGGAAGAAGCGGGACAACGTCAAGGCTCAGGGGGTCCCACAAAGACCCCCTGGGCAGAAAAAAGCATTTTTTTTTTTTTAATCGGCGGGATGCGCTTAGGGTGCGCGGATCCCGCCGATTAAAAAAAAAAAAAAACACAAGAAACAAGTGCGCAAAACGCACAAAGGGGGCAGGGTAGAAACACCCTGACCCCCTAGGTCTGCTCAGGGGGTCCCACAAGGACCCCCTGGGCAGAAAAAAGCACAAAAAAAACAAAACAAAAAAAAAGACTGGCATCGTGCTGGAGGCCCCGCCCCCTCCCTGCAGCAGTCTGCAAACGCGCCCCCTGGCGCGTTTTAAGAAGGGGAAGTAATTCCCCTTGAATACTGGGGTCAACTAGCCCACCAGGAACCTCCGGTATGCGCCAGGGGCTGCGTTGCAGAGAGGTGTACAGAGGCCACGCCCCTTTTACACCTCTCTGCAACGCAGCTCTGTGGCGCTTTTTGGAGGTACATGGTGGGCTAGTCGGACTCCAGGGACCCTCAGTATTCAAGGGGACTTAATCCCCCAACTTAAAACGCGCCACGGGGCGTGTTCGCACAGTGGTGAAGGGAGGGGCGTGGCTCAGGTGACATGTGTGCAAACAGGCCCCGTGGCGCGTTTTAAGATGGGGAATTAAATCCTCTTCAATCCTGCGGGTCCCTGGGGGCCAACTAGCCCACCAGGTACCCCCAGTAAGCGCCACGGAGCTGCGTTGCAGAGTGTTGTAAAAAGGGGCGTGGCCTCTGAACACCTCTGCAACGCAGCTCTCTGGCGCATACTGGAGGTATCTGGTGGGCCAGTTGGCCCCTAGGGACCCTCGGGATTGAGGAGGAATTAATTCTCCAACTTAAAACGCGCCACAGGGCGTGTTTGCAGACATGTCACTTCAGGCCCCACCCCTTCCTTCACCATTGTGCAAATATTCCTCTAAAATCAGCCGAACTACGAATTCCGATTTACTCACCTGTTATCAGGAGAGACCTCAGTGCTGCATCTTTGAGTCCAGTACTGATCCTGAAAAGTAATTTTAACCGTACTTACCAGTAACTTGAATTTCCTTCCATAGGCTAACATTGACTGGTTTCACTTGGAAATTCTTCTAAGTGTGGAGTTTTGGAACTTTATAATATTCCTCTAAAATCAGCCGAACTACGAATTCCGATTTACTCACCTGTTATCAGGAGAGACCTCAGTGCTGCATCTTTGAGCCCAGTACTGATCCTGAAAAGTAATTTTAACCGTACTTACCAGTAACTTGAATTTCCTTCCATAGGCTAACATTGACTGGTTTCACTTGGAAATTCTTCTGTTTGGAGTTTTGGAACTTTATAATATTCCTCTAAAATCAGCCGAACTACGAATTCCGATTTACTCACCTGTTATCAGGAGAGAACCCAGTGCTGCATCTTTTAGCCCAGCACTGACCCTGAAAAGTAATTCTAACCGTACTTACCATGAACTTGTATTTCCTTCCATAGGAATCCATTGTCTGGTTTTCAGCAGAAAAGTTTCAAAGTGTCGGTTTTCACAAACTACAAATATTCCTTAAAAATCGCCTGTATAACTAAAACGCATTCTTTCAACTGTTTACAGGAGATGCACCAGTGCTGGATCCAGGATCCACCACTGAGTAAGAAAAAGTAACGATAACACTACTTGCCTGCTAAGTGAATTTCCTCCCATAGGATAACATTGGTGATTCTATGTGAAAAAGTTTCTAAGTGTCAACTTTTAAAATACAATAATATTCCTTAAAAATCACTACTGTAACCAAAACGCTTTTACTCAACTGTTTACAGGAGATGTCCCAGGACTGAATCTAGGATCCAGTCCTGTGGTTAGAAAAAGTAATCCATAAAGTAACTAATTGCATTTAACTTGAAATTCACATTGAGCTCAATGTTGCATTGTTTGAAATTGTGTTGCCCATTGCAACAACTGTAACTACTGTACTTAAAAGTTTTTTGCCTATTTGCAAAGTATTTAAACTAAAGTAATTCATTCTGAGAAAGTATATTTTGTAATGTAATGTATAATGTAATTACAATGTATTTTAAAAAATAAAATATCTAAAAATAAATAGTTTAAAAAAATGTAGTAAATCAGTATCAAAAAAATAAATATAACAATTAATACATTTAAAAATAGTCATTTACAAAACCTTTGAAATTCACTGAAAAAAACCATAGGTTTCAGACATGTTATAGTTAGGAATTAGCATTTAAAAAACCTTTAAAAGTCACTGAAAAAACCATAGGTTTTAGGGACAGTTATAGTTAGTTGGACATTGCACTCGTACAAAACCCGTGAAATTCCCCCGTTATAGTTAGTTCAGGTAACTATAACTCGCGCCCCACAATGCACTGCTGATGACGTCACATATTACATCACTCATGACATGGTCAGTGACATCACTGATGACATCACTGATGACATCTCAAATGACATCACTGATGACATCACTGATGACATCATCCATGTGATAATTTGATGCATCTTCTCACACCCTAATATAACTTTTGATACACCCACTGTAAATTACAGACTGCCATTGTCAAAACCATAGACACTCCAACACCAATTACTATATACACACTCACTGATTCTTAGGTCTACACACACACATCTACTCACTCACCCGTACAGTCACTCATACTTATAGTCACTCAGTACAGGACTATTATATGCACTCATACACCTATATAAACACTCACACACCGCCACTCATCCATAGAGGTACTCATACACCTAGTCAGTCATGCAAAAATTAAGCACACACCCATTTACTCACCTATACAGTTATACACACACCAGCTCACTTACTCATACAAATACTAGCACATTCTTACGCTCTTATACAATCTCTGATACAAGCACACACTCATCCATACAGTCACTCTCACAATCACACACTCTCGCTTATAGCTATTTATATACTCCAACACACATATATACTGCCTTTCACATATGTAGTTACTCACACATGTACCACTGGGACATACATTCACTCACTAACACACTCTTACACACATTTACCCACCCATACAGTCTATCACAGATGCACTCTTGAAACCATCCACCCAGTGAATCACCCACTCACACATCTATGCACAGAGTCGCACACACCCCACCCACACAAACACTCAGGCACCCATACAGATACTCAAGACAACCAATCAATAACTCATATAGACACTCATGTAGCTATTCACAAACCCATGCAGCCACTTACACAGCAACAGACAGACGGATACAGACATTCACCCAGTTTAGTCACTAACCCATGCATTCAGTAAGATACGTTTAATCACTCACTTATTGAGTTAGTCACGCACCTACTAAATCATCCATTCAGACACTTATACACCCACTCATTCTTCAATACGCCTTTCCCTATATATATTAAACATATTTAAACTTTACAGAAACACACAGTCACTGGTTGATGTCATCAGTGATGTCATTTGAGATGTCATCAGTGATGTCATCAGTGATGTCACTGACCATGTCATGAGTGATGTAATATGTGACGTCATCAGCAGTGCATTGCGGGGGCGCGAGTTATAGTTACCTGAACTAACTATAACGGGGGAATTTCACGGGTTTTGTACGAGTGCAATGTCCAACTAACTATAACTGTCCCTAAAACCTATGTTTTTTTCAGTGAATATATATATATATATATACATACATACTTACCTGTGAAATGCTTACATTTGTGTTGTAAAGGCATGCGTGGTAAAGGTACATGTGTGGTAAAAGTTTGTGTAGTAAAGCCATGCATAGTAATAGCATGTGTGGTTCCGTCATACATCCCATGCAGAGGACATTCCTGTGTAAATAAGGCCCACATGCAGTTTCTTACATTTGAACTGATTCTCAACAGCTGTACATTACATGGAGTTCATCAAGCTGTAAAATGTGTGAATTAGGAGATCATTTAGACTCATGGTCGCTATGCCAAGAGGGTGGAGGCCTATCAGTCCTAACCAGGGATTTCTGCCTACTCGGCAGAATTTCTGTGCTGTGAAGGGAGCCGTGGCTGATGGTTTGCAGAGTGGGCGCAATGTTTAAAGTGCCAAGTCAGCAAACTTTCTTGTTTTGAGAAAATAAAGTCCCAAAACATGAGTTTGTTTTCTCAGTACATATGACAAGTGGTCCTGTTGCACGGGGAGTTGTCTCACAGGCAGATGGGCCACCAGGTCAAAGGTTTACACCGGCGGACAGTCCACCAGTGTAAGCATAGAGCTTCCCCGTGCTCTAGATAGAGTGGGGGAACTGAGTTTGGTGGGACAGGAGTACCACCGGATTACAGGCCTGCTCCCGACCCGCCAAACTCCAAATCATGCCCTTAATCGTTTTCACCAGAGGTAACATTTTGCAATCGTAAATATTTTGTAAATATGCCCTGTATCAATTTTTTTCCTGGCATAAAAATATTTTTGGCCCATTAAGAAATGCTCTTTCCCCAAATTCACATTAAACGTCTGGGATGCCCCTTCTTACAACATCATTTCCGCACATTTACATGTGTTCCCAAGGTGGGAAGCTACCTACAAGAGGTTTATTAACTTAGGAGTTTGCGATACATCACCTACTTTTGGAGTATACCCCCCCCGGCCCGAAATGCCTACAGTTCTAATCCAAACCCTTCAAATGCACAATTTGTGCAATAATAAGTACACCCTCTAAGCCTAAAATGTAACCAACCCAGGAAGCAAAAGGCACTTTTGAAAATGTATTCTTTGTACATATCAGTTCTTGCGCAAATTCTTTTGAAAACCGAGTCGAGCCCTTTGTTAATTGTAAATCGATCTGCTGCCACTGGGCTGGGCCCCCTAGTTTACTTCCCAATTCTCTAGTGCCCCTCTTTGCTCAGGGGCTGGTTGGTGGCGCCCCCTAGCTGACTTCCGGATTCTCTAGTGCCCGTCCTTGCTCAGGGGTTGGTGGGTGGCGCCCCCCTTGCTGACTTCCTAACTCTCTAGTGCCCGTCCTTGCTCAGGGGTTTGTGGGTGCTTCGTGCGTGCAGTAATGCCCTCTCTATGTGTTCAGTGAGTGGCGCATGCGCGCTGTAAACCCTCTTGGCTACGCAGTCAGTGCACGAGGGGCGGGCATGGCCGGCCGGCTGGCAGGGAGTTGTTGAGTGAGTAATTTTACAGGCTATAACAGGTTGCGTGAGGTCTGACAATGGCTCCTGTCTGCAGAAATCGATAATCCCTCGCGGCTCTCCTGAAGGGATCCCCCTCTGGTTATTGACTCGGCGGTTCCTGCCTGTGCCGGGCTCCCCTCCCGCTGCCTGCTAATCTCTGGAGTTAACTCGCCCTTCCTCCTCTCCACCCTCCTTCTCACAGCATCATCTGCTGCAAAGTGCAGACTGGAGGCGCCGCACACAGGGAAGGGAGCAGTGGTTAATTTGTAACCAAATAAGTGCTGGGGCTCTGGTCAGGAGGCAGCTTGCACCAGCCCTTTTCTCCTGTTAGCGCCGCCTAAAACAGAACCAACTACTAACCATGAAAGTGGAGAGAGGATGTGGCGTAATGGCCAGAGCTACCGACTTCGGAGATGGGGAACCAGTCTGGGCCTCCGCTCAACATCCTGTGATTCTGGGGAATCACTTAATCTCCACGTGCCTACCATAAATTAATGTGTCCCTAACTGGTGCTCATGAAAAGCACTGGTGTTGTTCATTAAGTGCCAGGTGCTCGGAAACCACCGGCTCAAATTAAGCACTGGATGGGACGATAGGCGTGAGGCTGGTGGCAAACTTCAAACCGTGCACCACCACCACAGGCGCCGAAGGAGGTGCACTGAGTGAGCCCCAGTACTGAATAGCATGCGGTGCTGCAGGTCAGGTGTGAGGGGTGCTGGAAGAACAGTGTGTGAGTCCCAGGACGGCGGGGTGCTGCAGGTCAGGACTGGGGTGTATTGGCTGAGCTGTGTGTGGCTCACAGAGGTGCCCCGTGGATGGGAGCCGTTGTGCCAGATGATCAGCGGCAGTTGAGCTGTGCGTGGGTTGCAGTGCTGCAGTGTGGGTCAGTTTTAAAACAGAGTTCACTGCGGTCGTCACTGGTGGAGTATACGAGGAAGTGCTGCGAGTCAGCGTTGAGGTGCACTGGCAGAGCAGTGTGTGGGTCTCAGTGGTGAAATAAGGGGCCACGACTGGTCGGGACTGGGGGGCATAGACAGTGTGTGTTGGGGTCTCGGCACTGGGACGCATTGAGTGCTGCATGGCAGGATGAAGGCGCACTGGCTGCACAACGCATGTCGACAAACACTGAAGGGTTACACCCCAGCCCCTCTCTTATGCACCCAGCTGCCCCCAAAAGCCCCCTTCCCCGGTCTCGGCGGTTCCACTACTGTTAATTGAATTACAGGCTGCGGGAGGCGCGCGGCCTCGAGCTCATTAAAGCCCCTTGCGTCCCATTATGCTTCTGTATTGGCTTATCCCGCTGTCATTACCATATATTAGCGAGCATACATCGACTGCTTGTTTATGCATTACATTTTGGGCGAAATTATGTATTCCCGCCATCTTCAGACCTTCCCCTCCAGAACTCCACTGCGCGCCTCCTCCTCGCGTGATATATAATGGCGCCGTGTACGAAAGCGCATTTCTTTTTTCCTAAAGCCAGATTAACGACCTATTGGTGGCATAATTGCTACGCCGCAGGATGGGAGCAGAGTTTAATCTCTTCCAGTGTGGAGAGGCTTTTACCGAGGACGTCAGCCCGCCTGGGGGACGGTGGAGGCGCCAGCAGAGGGCGCGCGGAGACCAGGAGCAAGGGCCAAGCTGATGGAGGGGTCTGTATAGCACATCTGGGTTACGGGAGGAGACTCCAGGCACTCCCGGGGGTGGCACCTTATCTTCACCCCGAGTTAGACAGCTCCAAAGATGCAGCAGAGCTACCATTGGCGCTGCAGGCGCAGTGGTACTGGGGACCGGAGCCTTGAGGGGCCACTGAACCCTGATACTTGTTGCATTTTACTCCACCACTAGTAGTCAAACGTGCCATTTTCTTTGCTTGCACGTGGGCATCCTTGCTACGCTTCTACAGGTCCATACGTGCAGTGGCGGCTCCTCTGCTAAAGCGGAGGAGCGTCGCCCCACTGCTATTTCAGCAGTTCAAAAAAGAAAATGATAATAACAGGGCGTTATCATCATTTTATTTTTCTATGCAGGAGTCAGACAGGGCTGGCTCCCTGACGCCAGAGCAGGGGAGGAGTGGTTTGCACTCCTCTAAGTGCACATGACGATCTGATCGGCCCTCTGGGGCCGGCCATACCGCCATGCGCACAGCCCCGTGGAGAACATGCCCAGACTCCCAGGCAATTGGCTGGGAGAGTCCGGAAACCTGGCGGCTTCCGGTGCTTCCAGAAGATCGAGGATGGAAGAGAGGTGTGCGGCAGCGGGAGAGGTGTGCAGCGGCGCGGTAGAGAAGGTATGTTTTAAAAATGTAATCCACCACCCCCGTTCCGAGTCAGCCGTCACTGCATGCATGACTAGCTTAATTGTCCACTCTAGGTTTGTTTTTTGTTTTTTTGCATTATGGGACTTGTCCTGATTTTATAATGGGGTAAACAAAGCCACACGTCCCAGAATGCAAAGAAAAACTTGTTCTGGAACAGGTAGTCATGGATGGATCTGGGAAACTTGGCAGGGCTGACCTACTGGCCCGGATACATTGCGCCATCGCTACCATGCCAAGTGGCATAGTAATCCAGTTCGGACACAAACAGGAATCTACACTTCAATTGAGATTTTAAGTTGTATGCAAATTTCGCACTTACCCTGTGGTTTTTACCCCACAACACCTGGTAACATCTGTTTAGTGGGGTCACCTTTCCCAGTTTTGCTGGGGGGGGGGCAGGGAGTATTTTCATATCTCCAAATCTGGCCTCTTGAACACAGATGGAGAGGTAAAACCACACAGGGGAAAAAACGAGCCCTACAGTAATGGCAGTATTTAATTTGTAAACAAAGAAAAAATGTGCCAGGCCCCAAGGTATTTCACACGAATCCAATGCAGGTGGTACCACCCACATATTACCTTAAACTAGGGTGACCAGATTTTGATTAGAGAAAACCGGGACAGGCCAGACATAAAAGTAGGACTAAAGCCTTTACCTTACTTTTATGTCTGGCCTGTCCCAATTTTGTATGGCCTTGTAAATGTGTGTGCAAGCACACACACACACATGTGTAAGTGTGTTTAAATATATATATATATATGCCACGCATTTACAAGCTACGTATACATAACATTAGCTATGCCATAACCCTGAGCACCCCCTGCCATCCATCTCCGCTCTGTCTGTGTCTTCCCATCTGCTGCAGCATGTATGCAGCCACCTGCTGAAAGAAACTATTTACTTAAGGAGAGCATACCTTTCAATTCTCCTTTTAGGATAACTTGACATTTGACCCAAAAACCGGGACATAAGTTTAAAATTAAGAAAATCGTCGGGACACCGGGACAGTCGTTTGAAAACTGGGACTGTCCGGGGAAATCCGGGACATCTGGTCACCCTACCTTAAACTTTAGTGATGACCTAGAAGCCCTAGTTTTCTGATGTGTTGAAGTATATTAGGTAGTTAAATGCTCGACTAACGACATCAGCTAAAAAAACAGGCACACAGTGCCACCATGTGGTGGACTCTCATAAATATGAGCTGGTGTTCAAAAATGAGGGCCGGTGCCGAGCACTGGCAAATACCGGTGCAAATTAAGAACTGGTATTTCTCCATGTGATTTTTCTTCAGTAATGAAGGACAGAGAATGCAGAGGTTACACACAAGCTCAACAGTTTATATGGCTTGCCCGGAGACAGTGGTTATAGCAGTTAAAGCATGAGCTCCATAGGCGTGGAGAGTGAGGCGGCCCAAGCTAGGCACTTGTGTTCCCAAGGCTCATCAGAAGATAGGCCACACTGACGGCAAAAAAGAAGGAGAAGGGAAACAGGAGACTGGGCACAGCTCAGAAGGAGCGAAAAGGAGGGTAGCTAGAGACTGATAGAAGAGGCCAGGTCGAAATGAGAGAAAAAAGCAGTGCTTTATTTGAGCCAGTGGTTTCCTGTGCTCCGCACTTATTTGTCAACACTGGCACATATTACAGTCTGCCACACGTTGGCGCTGTTTATCTAATTTAGAGATGAGCATAACAGTTGTTTATTAATTCAATATACATTAAAAATGACTATTACCTGCCACCAAAGCCATTGTTATAGCTTTGGGGGCATGGAACAGTCTGAATTGTCACACTTGTAGGAGTGTGATGGTTAGTAGTTGTGTTGGTACTGTCATTGGCAGCTCTGGCACCGGCAATGTCTGGTGCAGGCTCCAGTGGCCTCATGACGAAGGCCCTGGCACTTGTGTTTTTTTTTTACAAATTTAGCACTGGAAAAAAGAAGGAAGTGGTAAGGAAGAGTGGGAATACTGACGAAGAGCAGAGACAGGAACAGGAAAAAATGCCACAGGAATCAGGAAAACAGAGAATGGAAATAACATGATGGGAAGAGAGGTAATATGAAGGAAAGCGTGAGAGAGAGAGGACATTTGAGTGCAGAGAGAACACTAGGACAGAAATGGAGAGGCCAGAGACTGAAATAAAATGAAGGGCGGAGTGGAGCTAGAATGGGGGATAGATGAAAAGGGGAGGAGGGAATAAGGAGACGAGAGAGCAGGGTGATAAAGATTATGTGAAAGGTAGTAAAGAGACGAAAAGGTGAAGGAGCGTCATAGGAAAGGATGCCAGAGAGAAAGAAGATAAGGAGCAACGGGGTGTACGGAGATGAACGTGAAAGAGGGAAGAAATTAGAAAGTCAGGGAGAACGGGAGGAAGAGGATGAAGCAGAGAAGCGAAGAAAAGATGTCGATGTAAAAGAGAAAGTAAGGAGAGTAAAGGTTTAAAAAAAGTTGGGGTGAAATGGGTAAGACAGAGAGAAAAGGGGTGATGGAGAAGAGGAGAGAGAGGAAAGGAGAAAAAAAAAGAGAAGGTACAGGGAGGCAGTGAAAGCACAGGGATAAGTAATCTGGGAAGGCCAAAAATGAAGAGCAGGGGCAGGTGGAAAAGAGAGATCCCAGTGGAAGTGGATAGTGAGAAGGGTCGAAGGGGAACACTTAGAAGAGGGACGAATGGAGAGCGGAAAGACAAGCAGATTGGGTGATTTACAATACCCAATAACAAGCATTTGCAATGCAATAGGCCTCGCAATTGCAAGATTTTTAGCTATTGGCATTGTAAATGACAATGCCTTTTATTTATGTGTTTAAAAAACCTGCAATAATAAAAGGCACTGTCGTTTACAATACCAATACGTCAAAAGTTTCTAAAATGCGAGACCTATTACATTACAAATGCTTGTTGTTTACAAGCGCCTAATGCTGCGCTTTCACATTAATAGAGGCCACGCCCCTTTCTTTAGATGAGTCGATTCTAAAGAAAGGTCCGCGGCTGCTATTAAAGTGAAAGCGCTGTATGGGGCGCTTTTACCAAAAAAGCATTTGTTTGTCAAGTTGATAAACAAATGCTTTTTTTTGTACAAGCGCCCCGTGAAAGCACGCATTGCATGCGAAATGCGCTGAATGTTGCAGGAAAGCATATCGTGCCTGCAGTAGGAGAAACTCATTAAAGAAAATAGTGCTTACCAACTAAATAAGACGTACCGTGTAACAACCGAAGTAAAAGGGCCAGTCTTCATGGGAGGTTACAAATGAAGACAAGGCAGTACTAAGGATGGACTAACAAGCCTATTAACGAATCAGAAGCCGGCATTTACGAAGGACAATGTCTCAAGCCAATGACAAATATGGGCAGATAGTGGGCGGGGCTTCACATACATACTCCAATACAGCATGCCTTGCAGAGCAGTGCATGCGCTGCCTAGGTTCGACCTAAAAAACAGAGGCTTAGCTGTGCTTGTAGCAGCTGCAGTGGCACCAATGCCCAGGAGTGCAAGGGGCACAATGCACCCGAATTATGGTTAGCTTCTGAAGTGGAGGGGTCACCTTCCATGCTTACATGTGGGTCCATGAACATCTTTGCTACACCTTAGGATTGAAAAGAGGAAGCTGGAGCAGAGGGAACATGGGGAGAGTGAACAAAAGCCAGATGAGGGAGAGTTAGAGGAGAGGCCCTTACAGTGGAACGTCCTGGATAAGAGGGTCTTGAGATTAGAGGGGTCTTGTCAGGAGTGGTTATCGAGTAGCGCTGGCTGGAAGAGAGGGTCTTTTGCTTCTCTCTTCGTAAAGCCCTGCAGTGTCTATTACAGCTGGCGTCTGTCGCAGTGTTCCTTTACTACAAATTGGAAAAGTGATGGTGCGTGACCCCTCCCTTAACGTTCCCCCATCCTTTCCGCCAACCCCGCCCCCGTGTCTGCTGCATTCCCACTCACCCTCAGAATCCAGGCATATTTTCATGCGTTTTAATTTTTTTTATGTTTCGCGGTGACAAACCACTTTTGATGTGCTGTTCTTCCGGGGCTGTGGTGAACTTGTGTAGTCATTGATCCTGCATCTTGCGTCACCGGAGAGCACCTTCTATACGTGATTTGGCTTATTTTGAGTAACTGAGTGCTTAATTTGAGACTGTGGTTTCCGGTGCTTGGCACTGGCACTTAATTACCAACACTAGGTCTTATGACAGTCTGCCACGTGGTGGCGCTGTTTGTGTTTTTTAGAAATTAGCACAAGAACAGTTGCTTATTAATTTAATATACATTAAAACTACTAATACCGGCCACCCAAGCCATTCTTATAGCTTTAGGGGCCTGGAATAGTCTGAAGTGCCACACTTGAAGGAGTTTGATGTTCGTAGGTGTATATGCCGGGTCTAGTGGCTCAGTGGACTAGTGCATCCACTGTAGGGGCCTGTGTCCGACCTCATGGTCACAGGTTCAAATCCCGGCGGGTCCACTCAGCCTTTCATCCTTCTGAGGTCAATAGAATAAGTACCGTTGGGTGACAATAAACATCTGTTATTGAGCGCCAAGATACCCTTGGGTGAATGTGCACTTTACAAATACACGTTATGTTATGTTTGTACTGTCACTGGCAACGCTGGCCGGGGCAATGGGTGGTGCAAGCTGCAGAGGCCTCCTGACAACAGCCCTGGCACTTATTTTTATTTTTGTTTTTCAAATTAAGCACTGGGAATGTGCCTGGAGTCATGTCAGCTTGAAATTGTGATTGCTGGTGGAGACCTGCGGTCAGGGTCAGATTGGGATCACAATTAGGCCCGGGCACTTACAAATAAAAGTAGCCCAGATTCCCCGTTCGTCTCTTTCATGGATCACCATTTAGGTAGTCTCATTGCTCTCATTTTTTCAGAAATGGTTGCTAAATTAAATATTTGAAAGCTTATAGGGCAGGTGACATTTGAATAACTAGAATCAGTGCATTTTGACCATACTGGCGAGGAGAAATAAAATGGCTCAAAGGCCACAACACCTGATCTGGCTAGGGTTGCTACCTCAACGTGTTTTTTACCGACATGACTGGTATTTTAATGTCGTGGATGGTACAAAACTGAAGAGACTCACCCAAAGCCTGTACTTTTTCCTCTGACCTGTATGTACTATAAACAGTACATGTAAGGCAAAAGCACTTTAAAGTGTGTTATAAAGCTGCCTTAATGATCCGTGACTGATAGTTGAACTAAAGGTAGAAAAGCCATGTTAATAAGGAATAGAGGCGGCTCTTTAATTATCATGTTCCAGCCTCTGCAGAATCCAGTTTTTTAAATTATTATTATTATTTTATATAGTGCTAACTCTGCGGGAAGGCATTGGAGCAGTTTACATGAGCACCAGTTACATTACACTAGATCAAATTCATTTTTAGGTCGAGCCTCGAGTAGCGCGCAAGCGCTGCTTAGAGGCGAAGACTTAATGTAAGTGAGTTTTCAAAGCAGTCCAAGAAACGCTCGTGCGTCGTGGCTGGCCTTTTTGAGATGGGTACGCGCGGCAAACATGTGTTTCCAATTATCGTGCCCAGACGCGGGCGCGATAAGTGGAAACACATGTCTGCCGCGCGTACTCATCCAAAGGCCAGCCACGACGCACGAGCGTCTTGGGACTGCTTTGCAGGCTGCCGCGCTCGCTCGCCCCCGTTCCTCCGTGCTTGTTCTGCCTCTGCCAGCGCTTTCGACCTGCCTCATTTTCCACTGCGATTTGTAAATTGTGGTACTCCCACCCTCCCCTCAGTTAATCAAAATAGAATACTCCCTAGGAGCTGAAGAAACCTGTTGTACTGTGCCTGGCCTTCAAGTGGTGTGGTGGCCAATTAAAGCAAATCCTCCTTAGCTTCTCTTTTTGAATTCACTGATGAGGCAGACTGGCCCGGCATGAAAAGAACAGCTAGCAGATGCGGAGGAAATAGGAACAAGGAAGCAGAATCTACACCACTAGGAAATGTAGGCAGGCCTCGCAGCACAGTAACAAAGCTTCACTGGACGGCAGATCCAGGCAACAGAGAGTTGGTAAATTCGGATTACGTTGCTGAAACTGCATCGAAGCGCAAGTCTACATTTTTCATACAGCTTTCTTTCTTGAGTTTCCAAAATACAGCAACAAAATAAACGTTAGACCCCTTTAGGATCCCTACACTCCGCCAGCGGAAATGTAGGGCATGCGACCGGAACATGGTGCAAATGATTAGCACTAACACCCCCCTGCAGTGCTTCCCCATCTGTGCGTCACTGCACCATAGTGCGCTGTCAAAACTAGCCAGAGGTGGCGTGCGCGAAGCACACAGTTTGGGAACCACTGCAAGCTAAATTTATAAAGAGTATCTTGTTGAATGTGTGAATGATTGAAAATATATACAGGTAAGACGATAAGTGATTCATTTTCGCTACTGATAACATGGTGACTTAGCATGCCTGCTGCAAAGCAGTGTGTGACCTGGTCCAAGAGGGAACTTTAGGCTTTTATGCTGCCGATATAAATATTGTAAAATTATCGCTGCACTTGCATATGCTTTTGTTTAAGCACTACACAAAACAGTGATTCATATTAGCTATGTGCCCACCAGGTCAGGGCAGAGCAAACTCTTCTCTTTCCTTATATCACCAGGTGGCACATAATGCTAACAAATAAATAAATGCACAGCCGCCAAGGACCTCCCTGGGAGCTGGAGATGCAGATGTCTATCTGTGTATCGCTAAACAGTGGCGTTAAGCCTGTTCCAAGTGTTCTCAAGTTGGCCAGTTTGTAAGACAAAGGAAATGTCTATGAAGGGTGAATCAGTCTGGAATCCACAAAAATTCAACTATACACACTTCCGTTTCACATCATTCCACTCCATGCCATATAATTACAAACCAATCAAAGCATTGATCAAGCATTGGCATAGCCAATAGGTCTCGCCTTTGGGACCTTATAAGTGTTTAGCCATGCAACACTTGATGTTGTTGCACCAAGGATATTGTGCTGGATAACTAAAGACTTATAAGGTCCCAAAGGCGAGACCTATTGGCTATGCCAATGCTTGTTATTTTAGATAGGGAGATTAAGTGATTTGCCCAGAATCACAGGATGTTGAGCTGACATCGGAACTCCAAACTAGTTCCCACTCAGTTCCAACGTGGACAGCTCTGAACTTAACACTACATCCTATGGTGTTTTTTTCTGGGAACGGTGGCCTCACAGGAGGCCCATGGAAACCCAACGTGCACTAGCGGTTGTAGGGTGTTGAGAGCGGCCTGTGATGAATCATGAACAAGGATTTCACAGCTGAGGGGGTGTGGTCGCCTTATGTTATGAACCTTTTCCCTCCTTTAAAGGTGCTTTTAACACAGTGGGCCCTAGCGTGTTTCAAGCTTTTGCACTGCAAGTGGAACAGCCCTTCTCACCATATGATAGGTAGTCATGGTGCACTCGCACTCAAAATCACGATGGACTTGGAACTGTTGGTGGACAAGCTTCCAGCCCTAAGAAGATCATGCTCATTTTACTCAAGCCTCTTATGGACCAGTGAGTAACCAGTTTACTTTACACTAGTACCAACCCTTCCCAATCATAATTCCCCTCACGTAAGACTGCCTCCTGTATCTCACTGGCAGATGAAGATCTTTCTGGTGCTTGGATCACATCTCTAAATAAGCCAGCACCATGACTGTCTAACATGGCCAATCCTGTTACATTCAGAAAAGAGCTGAAGGCTCCTCATCAGCAGTCAGAGTTACCTCTTTCTAGCTCTCACTGTTTGCGCTCAAGCAACCCTTAGTCTTCAGAAAACAATCACATTATTTTGCCTTAATAGTTCTATATTCATTCATTCACTGAATTAATTCACAAAGCTTATATCTATTTCTGTCCCCATGAAACAACGACATGTGGTGGTTCAAGTGAAAGGGTGGACTGCATCAGGTGATTGCTACGCTGTTGTCTTGAAGGTCTATATCACCTTGAATTGTGTTATTGTGCAAAGCCTTATAATGTACAGCATGTCAGTGATCAACAGCTACTGCTCCCACTTGAAAGAAAAACTGGACCTTGTTCTCAGGTGTCCCAAAAAAGGCGGCCTAATTTTCTCATGTTCGCCCTCTGCAATGGGGTTAGCTGCAGAAGTACACTTGGTAATCAAAAATGGCCCTCTATCCCTGCCTGCTTCCACAGTTTAGAGCTGTTCAGAAGAGGGGAGGGGAACACTTCGAGGTAAAACATAGATGTGCACCGCAAAAGCACCACGGAGAAAGTAGCAAGTAGATCTAGTTCCAAGCTTGAATCATGAACGTCCTTGACTGGATAAGCTGCCAAGGCGTGGAGCAGTGACTCCCCACCAACACTCCCCCCCCCCCCACCCCACCCCCCACGCACACAACCAAAGTAGTCATTCGGTGTTTTGGACCTTACCTTCAGTGGGGCTCAGTAGCTCATTGTAGCAGTCTTCTTCTGACACAGCTGCAAAGAAAAGTGTTTTAAACACTGGCACCCATCATGGCCACATTTTGTGTGTTTTTCTTCTCATGGCCCTCTTTTCCCCTAACCCTGCCTTTCCCCCACCCCTCCCACGTTTCACGACCAGCAATGGCAGGTGGAAGGTGGCACCAAACTTGGTTTCACCCAAGGCGCGACAGTGTGCTTTACAAATACCTATAAATCAATAAATATAATATGTACAAATCTTAGTCTGGACTGGTAGGTAGCACTCTTTTGCCACGCCTGCTTTATTGGATTAAAACCGCTACAAACACTAATGAGAAATGATAGCTCCATTGCGAGCACAATGGAGGCTTCAAGGAGAGATTCACAAATGTGTTGAAAATGGTGGGTGAGCTCTAGTGCCTACTCCCTACTACACAAACAGTTTTGCAGATGAGGGCTCCTGCTCAACAAGCCCTCCCCTAACACAGTTGATGAATGGTGAAGGTCATTTATCCCACTGAAGAGAGTCCAGGGGAAGCGATATATGGGGCCCCTCCAGGAAAGGACGCAAACTGTGTTGGCGGGTCCAAGAACGGGTGAGTTGAGTACCCTTAATATCCAGGCTTATTTTGCTCCCGCCCTGACAGTGCTCTAGTTATCACTATTGAAGAAGGTGCAGTGGCCCCAGAGTACAGATGTGTGAGGAGCCCGTTCCACTCCAAATACAGTTTCTTTTACTACTCAGCAAAAGGGCGCAGGGCATACGTACTGCACTCTAACTAGGGCCCAAGGCACCATTGGTATGCCGCCGTATGCTGTGTCTCGACTCACTGTCTTGGCGCCATAAAGCCTCAGCTACACTCAGCTGAGGGAACCTCACCCCTACAGCATCCATTTTAGGACATCCTCATTCCTACTTCTCATCCATCATCCCTGCTTCTCATCCATCATCCCTGCTTCTCATCCATCATCCCTGCTTCTCATCCATCATCCCTGCTTCTCATCCATCATCCCTGCTTCTCATCCATCATCCTGCTTCTCATCCATCATCCCTACTTCTCATCCATCATCCCTACTTCTCATCCCTACATCTCATCCATCATCCCTGCTTCTCTTCTATTATCCCTATTTCTCATCCCTCATCCTTGCTTCTCATTCGTACTTCTTATCCATCATTCTCACGCCTACTATCCATCCATCTAAGTAACCCATCATCTTTACTTCTCATCTCTACTTCACATACATCATCCCTACTTCACATACATCATCCCTACGTCTCATCCATAAGCCATACTTCACATCCATCACCCCCTACTTCTCATCCATCATACATCATGCCTAGCCAGTTTGCAGATTTCTTGTGCTGGGTTTCAGTTGCGAGGGAAACCAGGAAGAGCAAGGCCTGGACAGAGATGTAACATATGAAACTAAAACGAGAAATGTTTCCCATTGAACTGTATATCCCTCTCTCCAAGTGTTAATTAATGGCCCAGTTGGGAGGCCCCTTGTCTTCCCCAGACCATCAGAGATTTCCAGACGCCTGTCTAAACAAAAAAGCATTTACTTAAATAAAACAAAATGCTGTACAGCCTAGGATTCACTGGAAGCAAACACCAGTTGTATTTCCTCTCCTCTGTCCTCAAGGAGCATGTGCAATGAGAAGGCTGTTTTTAGGTCTCGCGCCTAGCGTGGCAGTGCGCAGCCCTGCCCGCACAGCGCGAGACCTCTTGTATGGGCTTTAGAAAGCTAACCACACGCTCGTGCGTGTGGTTTTGCTTTCGCAGGCTGTCATTGGCTGTAGCGTGCTTTTTTTTTTTTTTTTAAACGGCACGCAATTGGGCAAAGGCGGGCGCATGTCCCGCCTTTGCTCCGCCCATTCCCGTCCGTGTCTAGGACGCGCATCAGCGCGCGGCACAGACGACAGGCTCCCTCGCCCCCCCCGCTCCTCTGTGGTGCGCGCGCACCACTGGTTTTATAAAGGCAGCACCCGTCTTGCTTTTTTGCAATGCTGTAACATTGTGTGCGGTGAACGCTTTCACTTTTATAAAGGCGACACACGCCTTGCTTATGCGCACTGCTGTAAGTGTGTGCAGTGAACGCTTTCACTTATATAAAGGTGGCACGTGCCTTGCTTTTGTGCACTGCTGTAACTTCGTGTGCGGGGAACGCTTTCACTTTTACAAAGGCGGCACTCGGCTGGCTTTTATGCACTGCTGTAACTTCGTGTGCGGTGAACGCTTTCACTTTTACAAAGGCGGCACTCGGCTGGCTTTTATGCACTGCTGTAACTTTGTGTTTGAGAAACATCCGGCCTGCGACAGAGAGGAGTGGAGGAAGGTGGCGTTTTGACTATGCCCCGCATACTCGTGGCCCAAGAGCCTGAATCCTCCCTGCAAAAGGCTGGGCAATAAGAGAACCTGGAGTCCACCCGCCTCGCTCCACTTTGGACGGTATTCTCATCTCTCGGGGGCATTCCGCTTGCTACTCCAACCCAGCTGCTCTCCTCCCGGCTGCCCAGGTGCCAGCATCCTCGCTGCTGTTTACTGGTGTCAATTAAGGACCATCGCTCTGTGATATCAATGACTAATCTTTTTGCCTCTATCTACCCGCGCTGCCTCCAGATCATAGCTTAATACCCAAGTGCTAAATTGACGTGCGGCAAGGTTCAACATCTGCTTCAGTTGGTACGCAGGCACACTTACAAGGCACCATATAATAGAGGAACGGTGCTGTATGTAAACATTATTTTGCAAAATATTTCTAGTAAGCCTAGCCTTTTAATATGATATAAAACGTGCATTTCTTCATTTATTTACTTTTGTATCAATCGCTACAGGCAATTAACATTCTCTGCCTAATCAGCCTAGTAAGCCGAGGCTTTTTATGTGATATAAAAAGCCTGCCGTGGGGGGAAAGTATGTGTAATTGTGGCCTAGCCATTATACAACAGCTCTAATATAAGCAATGCACGTAAACAAAACACCGGAGATCCTTCTGTTGGCATATGACATAAACCAGGGCCTTTTTATTACCTAAATGGATCCCATACTGTGCGTACAGGGTGGCGACAAAATACTGCAATCTTTCTCACCGAGTTCACAGCATTAGGTTTGCTCATCAGCTCATGTATGGTCCACTCGCAATAAATCCAACAGATCGTATCATCTCACCTATAGTCATGTCCTTAACTTTGCAAACAAAAACACTCATTCAAAATAAATGTAAAACTGTTAAGTTAAACATGTTGCTCCTGCATACATTTCACATGCCTTACTTAATCCGGCATTCCCTATCACTGTTTACTTTTTCCAGGATGTTGTTTTTTCCAGCCAGCATATTACTCTTGTCTCCCCTCCCTCATAACCTATTTCCCATTTTCTGGTTTTCCAGCACAGCAAAGTCATACGAATGGCAATAGCGCTATGCAAATATCATCACTCCACACCAAAAAAACAAAATAATAAACATTCTCATTTTTAATCCCAACAGCTCTAACTTTCACAAATGCGAGACCTATTCCATTGCAAATGCTTGTTTCATTTTGTAGACCAATATAATGCAGCTGTCTCTCTTAACTCTGATAGGCTGTTCCCAACCAATCAGTTTGAAGGGGTGTTGCACAAAATTGAAAGTGTGTTGGTATGACTGAGGGAGGAGGAATGAGACGTAGGGGTGAAGGATGAGAAGTAGAAATTAGGGATGAGAAGTAGGGGTGAGAAGCAGAGATGAGGGATAAGAAGTAGGGATGATGGGTGAGAAATAGGGGTGATGAATGAGACGTAGGGGTGAGAAGTAGGGGTGATGGATGAGAAGTAGAAATGATGGATGAGAAGCAGGGGTCAGGGATGAGAAGTAGGGATGGTGGATGAGAAGTAGGGGTGATGGATGAGACAGGGATGAGAAGGATGATGAGTGAGAAGTATGGATTATGGATGAGAAGCGGGGATGAGGGATAAGAAGTAGGGATGATGGGTGAGAAGTAGGAATGATGGATGAGAAGTATGGATGGTGGATGAGAAGTGTGAGGAGAGCAAGGACGAGAAGTAGGATGATGGAAGAGAAGTAGGGATGAGAAATAAGGATGATGGATGAGAAGCAGGGATGAGAGATGAGAAGTAGGGATAATGGAAGAGAAGTAGGGATGAGAAGCATGATGAGGGATGAGATATAGGGATGAGGATGTCCTAAAATTGATGCTGTACACCCCTATGCTTTGCTTTGCTTCTGGTCTCTCTTGACGAGCTAATGTGGGAAAAGACAAGGAGGTGCTACGCAGTCGCTATGTATTCTGCCAACGTCTCTACTGTGGAATTTGGCAAATCTATGTCTGGAAAGTATTCCTGTGCACACTTCACAGTGCCCAAGTCATGTGGCCATGAGTGCCACAACGAACGAGGCACCCCTTCGCCTGTTCCGGTTCCTTGCCCTCCCAGTGTAGTTCTTATGGCCTCCTTCACCTACCTCGTCACTCATGTGCAGAAGCAAGATGAGGCGCGGGGACATGACCTGATTGTCAGGGCCAATATCCGAGGAGTATGCAACTCTCTAGAAGGGTAACTCTGTCTGGAGCAGGGTTGGCTTTCACGACCCTGGTCTGACATCCACATGACATCTACAGAGTCATGTAGAACTACGGCACCCAAAATGCAGCAAGGGCAGTAGTGCCCGACAGCAGATTCAGCGAATTATTCTTGAATCCTCTGGTTCCAAATACAGATCCGTCAATGGACCTCAATTGTGATTTGCACAATTCAGCTAATCCAGCACTGGAACCCTCACACCGCTGTGCAAGTTCCCTTTATCGTTATCCAGAAGACCCACATGCAGCTCTGCTAGTGCACCTTAGTCCTTACCTGCAACCCCCCTACTCTTCCAGTACGGGAACCCAGTAACTCATCTGCCAGTGCACCTCACTCCTGATCTGCTGCATTCTCTAACCCCCCCAGCCGTGACAACTACACAGAACTACCCACAGTTGCACCTTGTGTCATACTCGAGAAGCTTGGAGAGAGAAAGGAAGCAGCCCCTCATCATGTTGGTGTCTTATCTCCTGTTGGAGTAGTTGGAGATGCATCTTCTAAGGAGTCACTTAAGCAGCACTTTGACTCTAGGTCACCGGAGGTGAACAGCTCACTCACTTGCACCTTCTACCCCTAGGTTTGAGGTACTGTAATAACACAGATACTGAGCGTTGTGTAAACATTCCCCCCTCTGCTTTGAGGGGCCTGGATTAATGGGTATAGATGCACAGCCTTGTTTACCATGTGTCCATACCCTCTCCCACACCAGGTTTGCTAGGCTCTCACTTCTTTGTGCCATGTTGGGAACGAGGGCTGCCGTCATTGGGTGTGGTAGCTCCTCTGTTTCTTGGAAGAGCTGGTGGGCACTCTAGGAATTTGCTGAGGACCAGCTCCTCGCCATTACTGATGAACTTTGTGCCAGGTCTTGTAAAGATTTCATGGGTTGGCCGAGTTGGTACTGGTACCTCTGGCGAACTGTGTACAGGTTGAACGATCAGGTCTCTGCCAAGGCTGGTGACCGTTGCCTGGATAAGCATGTCCCTGCATTGTCGGTTTGAGACTGTATAAGTTGAACAAACAGATGTGTGACACGGCTAGTAGACACCAAGGGTTGGACACGCTGATCTCACCTGATGGCTGCGCACACTGCGCGGGTTGGGTAAGCTGGACTCTTCCGAGGCTGTTGGCCACTGTATGGTCTGGATGAGCCTGTTCCAACCGAGGCTGGTGAACACTATGTATTTGGGAGATGTATATAGCTCTACATGGACTGCACCGTATATGTAGGATGAGCTTGTTGCTAAACACTAAATAATTGGGGGTACTAATATAACCCTAACGGGAATGCTCTGTATGGGCGGGAGGAACTTGTATCACCATGGCTAGTTGGTAGTCTGGCTTGGATCAACTTGTTAGTGAACACAGCATGGGTTGGACAACTTCCTCTTCCATGGCTGTGCCATTTATGGCTTGGATGAGCTGGTATCTTTGAATGCTAGTAAACATGATGTGAGTTGAGCCAGTGTTTTTGTGCCATGGTTGTCGACCACTGTTTGCATTACTTCACTTTTTTTTGTGCCCTTCAGTTCCAGCCATGATCACCTCGCATCCCAATACCACTATTGCAATCAAAGGCCAGACGAAGGAGCTGAACTGTACAGCCCGGGGAGAGCGCCCTATTATCATCCGCTGGGAAAAGGGAGACACAGTCATTGACCCTGACCGCAACATGAGATATGCCATCTTCACCAAGGACAACAGTGATGAGGTCATCTCCACGCTAAAGGTGAGGAGGAGCAAACAAGGTTTGGCATAGCCAAATGCCATACATATAACGTGGAGTAACCCAATGATGACTAAAAACTGTAGCAATGAGATTCAGAGAAATTTAATGTGAGATAAACATTGTTAAGAAAATGGCGGGGGAATGAGAGTATGTACAATATAAACAAGCCATTAACCATTGCCTTCTTGGAACTAAAATTTAATTTTTCTTGTCTCCAGTTGAAGCCAGCGGACCGTGGAGACTCTGTCTTTTTTTCATGCCATGCAATCAACTCATATGGCGAGGACCGTGGACTGATCCAGCTGACCGTTCAAGGTAAAGCCAACTTCTCTGGTAATGCACAAATCCCTAGGTACAAAGAGAAAGGTGTCTGGGATACAAGGACAGGTCCACATATATTGTCCTCAAGGGTACACATGCTTAATGGCCGTGAGGTATGAATGGAACCCCAGAGTCTTCCTCTCCAGAAGTGAACCGTGTTGCAAGACAAAGGTTGTTGATCATACACATTCCTCTCTTCCCCACTTTTCTGTTACAGAACCCCCTGACCCTCCAGAACTAGAGATCCGTGAGGTGAAAGCACGAAGCATGAACCTTCGCTGGACCCAGCGTTTCGACGGCAACAGCATAATCACCGGCTTTGACATTGAGTACAAGAACAAGTCAGGTAACGGTGCCTACCAATTTACTCTTGAGATTGAGACAATGCCTGGCACCTTAGACTGCTTTGCAAGATTCCATGTTGAATAGAAGTGTCCGTGACTTTAATCCTGAGTATAGTCATAAGTCAGATGATGGGCTACGATTTTCGCTTTAGAGTACAAGTCAACTAATGCAGTCTGTTATCTTGACCTTTGCTAAAAGAACAAGTTGACTAATGAGAACAACATACTTTAACTTAACTTACCGACAAGAACCAGTTAGGTTATGGTGATAATGATCAAAAAATTGAGTGCACGTACAAACTAAGCAATATACCTCACAATGTCAATTTTAGGAAGTAGTGCCCTTGAACTCAACGTCAAGTGAAAAAACATCTCCTTTAATGTTGCCCGAGACATTGAATATGAGAACAACTTAGACGATGGCACTCTAGATCTCAATGTCGAGGACAAGAACAAGTCAGATGTGGCACTTGAGATCTCAATGTCGAGTACAAGAACAAGTTAGACATGGCACTCGAGTTCTCAATGTCGAGGACAAGAACAAGTCAGACGTGGCACTTGAGATCTCAATGTCGAGTACAAGAGTAAGTTAGACGTGGCACTCGAATCTCTATGTCGAGTACAAGTTGGATGGTAGTGCCTTTGTAATGCATCAAAAACAAGAACATTAGTTAATGGCACATGAGATGTCGACATAGAGTACAATTACAAATGAGGTAATATTTATGGCAATTAACATGTCAATTATGAAAACATGTTAGGAAATAGTGCCCACAAAGTCAATGTCAAGTACAATAACACATCATTTAACGGCCTCTTAATCCTAGTGCAGAGTACAAAATGAAATCAAGATGTGATACTTGCACTCTTAAGGTTGGTTAGAAGCAGTGCTTTAAATGGGCCGGTACTCACCGGTACTGAGTACCGGCACTTCTCCGTGTTCTCCCATTGAGTACCGGGACTTCTCCTTGTGTTAAGAGAGTACCGGTACTCTTAGTGGCATGCTGTGGTCAGTCTCTGGGTTATGGGCGCGTGACAGTTAATGGCGAGTGTAATCTGACGCTAGGTTGCGGCTGCAGCCCTACACTCAGAGCCGGCATTTGTTGATAGCGCCTTTGGCGGAGAGAAATTTGGCGCCCTTGCTGATGCTAGAGACTGAAATGAGGCAGCAGGGGGTCCTTTTTGAGTTGACTGGTCAGTCCCTGGATGAGCAGTGACTGCCCCCTGAACCCAAATGCCTCGGGACCTCCCCAGCTCACCTAAATCACCGATAGCTTAGCTGCCTCACGGTGAGGGGTCTCTTGTGTGTGTCAGCAGGGGTGAGACGGTGAAAGGAGCGCGAAGAAAGGGGCAATGAGGTGTTAAAACATTGCCCAAATGTCTGATCATGAAGGATTAAAACAACTCTAATCTGGCAAGTCAGACAGAGGCATGGACATGCACAAGGCGGTTGCAAGATGACAGGAGTTCTGCTGCTGGTATTGCCTTAATGCGCACAGCTCCGTGCGCCCCTCGGAATACTGGCGCCCTGGGCCTGGGCCCAGCTCGCCCACGCTACAGGCCGGCACTGCTCACACCCTGACAGCGCGACAGGACAGGAAGACGCGTGTGGTTTGACAGCTAGAGCTCTCGACATTGGAACAGTCGCGCTGTCAGTTATAGGGAAAGGTTGCAGCGCTGGAATACACTCGCCATTGTCTGTCAGAGCGCCTAACGCCCTTCGGCCAAGTTCGGCTCGTGTGTGCAGGGCACATTGGTCCATTTTTGCAGTTATATATAGCGCAAACTTGGCAGGAGGGCATTAAAGTGCTTTACATGAGAAGCACAAGTTCTACATGAACGCATACTTTTTGTTTTTATGGCACAGGTGAAATCCCAGCGTGGGCTCAACATCCTGTGATCCAGGGCAAATCACTTAAATCTCCTTGTGCCATAAAAAAAAAAAAGTCTGCTTTCGCGTAAAACTTCTGCTTCTTAGTTAATGCCCTCAGGCTAAGTTCACGCTATATATAATTACAACAAACACCAATTACACCCTGCAGCTATGAGCAGAACTTGGCCAAGGGCACTTTACATTGAAGAAGAAAATGCTGATAATGTACAAGGCTGCCTCGAAGCCACGCCCCCAGACACGCCCCTCCCAGGCCCACCCCAATCAATTTGGTGAGTACCGGCACTTCTCTTTTTCCATTTAAAGCACTGGTTAAAAGAACCAGGTAATTGTGTCCATGAACTTGACGGCAAATACATGAACATGCCAAGTAACTACCTGTGATCACAACATAGCATACAAGTACAAACTAGACAATACCACCCACCATTTCAGTGACCATGAACTCGATATCAAGCAAAAGAGCATCTTGTTTAGTAAAGTTACACACCTACAATTCCAAAATCGAGTACAAGGAAGCGCTAGGTTAGGGCACCTACACCTGCAGCATCAACAGAAGAACAAATTATGTAAGTGTGTCCCATGAACTCAATGTCTTTTACCTCTCACAATCCGAGAAGAAGTTGGGTGAGGGGACACTGGACCTCAATATTGAATACAAGAAGTCAGATTATTGGTGCATGTGTGTTACAGTCTGATATCATGTACAAGAAAAGAAATCGGGTAATAGTGGCGAGCTTCAACATGTAGTATAAAGATGGATGTGGAATGCAATACACAGCAGACAATATGAAGCTGAAGAACTGGAAGATGACCCTTTGTTACTTCCCTGGTGACCTTATCATTCCTCAGACTTTACCATGGGCCCACTGTTGTATAACCCAGTGATAGATGACCATGAACTTTATACGGAGCCCCCATCACTGAACTCCCACTTAATTCCCCCCCTCCGCTCTTAAGACAGGTGTATTTGCTGTGTCTCTGCCATCTTGACCCCTGTGAATACTTTTCCTGGTACCTGCCCGGGGTTCTCAACGTCATGCAATCTTTCTTTCTAGACTCCTGGGATTTCAAACAGGCTACCCGTAATGTCTCCCCAACCATCAACCAGGCGAACATCGTGGACCTGCACCCGGCCCTGGTGTACAGCATCCGCATGTACTCCTTCAACAAGATTGGGCAGAGTGGGCCCAGTAAGGAGGTGACCATCAGTACCGAGGAAGCAGGTGAGATACCCGAAAAGCTGCACACACATCTCCCGTCTGTGGGTGCCTTGGTAGCCATAGGCCAGTTTAAGTGAGGCATGCTCACCCTGCCACAGCCCACTCACCCTACAGAGACACACATCTGGCCTAGTGCTTACGCAACACTGGCACATTATTCTCCTGGAAACCCTGGTTTTCCTGTGCCCAGTCTGCTGTGGCACAGGCTGTGGGCTCCATTCCACAAATTAACAGGAGTGGCTCTGTCTGAGGTAAGCAGGGACTGAGTACATGCTGACATTGGGTTCTGGGGATAGTGGAAACCCAAGATAGGGAGATTGTGAATTAGTGCAATGTTGAACTAGAACACATGTGTCCAGCATGTGGTGCATTTCCATGCACCATAGCCTGTTGCCCTGGAGGTGTAGCGTATCATGTGGCCCTTCAAGGTGGGTCTGGCTGTGGCTTACTGGAGCTGTAGTGTGTTTTCTTGTTTCTGTGGCTGAAGTGTAGCCTGAGACTCCTTGAACTGGAGTGTCACCTTCCGCTGGAGTTCGGCACCTGAAACTGGGTTTTAGCCTGTGATTCCTGGGTCTGGAGGGTGGCCTGTGACTAGTGTGTCCCCTGGGCCTGGGCCAGTGTGGCTCCTGGGCCTGGAGTGTAGCTTTTGGTTGGAGTTAAGATCCTGTAGCTGGTGCGGCCTGTGGGCCCTGAGGCTGAGGGTGGTCTGGAGTGCAGCCTCTGGCGCTGGAGTATGGTCTGTGGTTCCGGGTGAGAGAGGGCAGCCAGTGGCCCACTCGTGGAACTGAGAAGAGGGTCTTGGACACATGATAGGGTACGGTAAAGGGGACTACAGCACAAAGGGGGTATTTTTGACAACTTCCTAAATATTGATACTATAAAGTGAGTCTCACACCTTTAAAGATACTGCACACTGATACACATATCCTTCTGGTCTCGCAGATATGTCACACTATCACAGATGCAGTGTCACAGACACTCACAACCTTACTGATAATGAAACTCTCATTGCTACTCTGATACTTGTTCTGTCACTGATACCCTCCCACATACTATCACTGACACACACACACCTCCAGAAATACTCACTAATATTTGTACGACCTCACCCCACGCTCTGATACCCATGCTATCACTGCCGCTTTCACAACCTTACTGATACTGTCACACCTTGGGAGATAACTATACTATCACAGATACTGCCACTCCCTCGCAGATATTCACGATAACACCAGTACTCTCAAAACCTCACAGATGCTCTCTCCAAAGCTCATGATATCACTGATAGGCACACACTCCCACAAATATTCAGTTAGATACTCAAATGCTAATGGATACTCACTCCTTCAACTATGCTCTCTCCTTCAAACTCTTACATCCTTGCTGATTCTCGCACACTCACGGATACTCTCAAACCCTCACTGAATGAATGAATACATTTTATTGTGTCAATTAACAAAAATTGTTACAAACGAGGTCAAGAAAAGTTACTCCGGCACTTGGTTGCTTCGATTATAGCAGGTACGTATTTGACAGATCTAATATACATGTCTAAAACGTAGGTAAAATAGATCTAAAAACACAGCATTTAAAAGTACAAATAAAATAAAATCAGTGCCAAAAACGAGTCAAACCCTTAAATTAGTTTTAGTCCTTGATTAAGGCTTTGACTGGAGGTTCTTTCACTTAGTGTGCAAATGTTCGCTCATCTATCCAGTTCCAAAAACGTCTGTGCGGTACCCGTTCGATGTTTTAACCACAGAGGTTTCAATAAAGTGCGGCGTGCGTGACATTGCCTAAAAGTTCTTTCACCTTATGTGCAAATTTCGCAAATCTGGCCAGTTTCATTGGGATGTCCAAGTTAAAAAGAAGTTTCATGGCATCTGTGCAAGTACGCGTTCCGTATTTTAAAAACAAAGGCTTCAGTAAAGTGCGACGTGCCTGAGTCAGACAGTAGCATGTGCAAACCAGATGAGCCATGGATTCCTCATATTGGTAACAGAGTCTACAAGTACTAACCGCCTCTAAAGCTTTCCAGCACGAGTTGATGTCTTTTATCGGCAACACCATGAGTCTCACTGCTAAAATTCGCTTTAAAATTGACTTGTTTAGGGCGGCATCAATATATGGCTGCCTTAGTCGGTCTTCGTAGGAGCTTGCAAGTATCCTGATGTTACTGCTGGAGAGCTTCAGTTCCTTCATGTCCTCTTCCTTGGATAGTAGTCTGAATTGTTTTTTTAATATAGATTTTAGAGTACCGGGCTGATGAATAAAGTCATGCCAATTGGTCATGTCAAGGTGCAGTTCAGTGCAGGCAGCGTGCAAGGCTTTGGTCCACGGGTTGTTTCCTTTCACAAAGATTGTTTTTAGGATTGCTTTCATTGTGTGCGGTGGGGCCGCACAGACCCTTCGATAGAACCGCACAATCGAAGCCCAATGCTCGTGACTTTGTTTGTTTAGCCCGAATTCCAATCTTACCAGGGCATTCCAGGCATGGGCTGGAATCTGGAAGATCTGCTTGAATGCTCGACAATTGACGTGTTCCATAATATTGCTAAAAGTTACAGGGAATGGTAGTTGGCCGTAGGTGATTGAGGGGAGAAGCTTGGCACTTATGACCTTTCTAATGGATTTGGTAGATGGGCTGCTTAGTTTGGAATTCAGTTTGCATAGGGCATACGTCACTGCCTTAGCTTTTGTTTCAATGGAAGCGATGTGTGCAGTAGACTTCCCGTTGCTCATAAGCCAAACCCCCAGGTAGTTATATTTGGTCGTTGTTGCTATTTTCAAGTTGCCCAGTCTCCATTGTTGTCTGAGTTTGTTGGCGTACTTCCCAAATATTACTACTTTCGTCTTTCCCGTGTTTGCTCTTAAATCGCTAATGTTGTAATAGTTGCTTAGTGCTACCAGTGATCTTTGCATGCCTGTTTTGGTGTGGTCCAGTAGCACCATATCGTCTGCGTACTGCATTAAAAATAGTCTGGTCGGGCCAATTTTAGGTGGTAAAAGATTGCCATTGGATATTGTTTTGCCGAGGTCCGCCGTGTATAAGTTAAAAAGCAGAGGCACCAGTACGCAGCCTTGTTTTATCCCTCGGTTTGTTAAAATCTTTTTGGTGGCTGAATTCGTCGTGAGTTTCACCCGTACCCAGGTTCCAGTATAGAGACTGGTTATTGCTTTCAACAGCGTCGCAGGTATCCTCCAGTTTTGCAATTTCCGCCACAGCAGACTCCGGTTGACGCCGTCAAATGCCGCGGAGTAGTCCACAAAACATGCGAAGAGTGGTGGCTGCTTTTTCCGAGTAGACTGTTCTACCAGGTAAGCGAGGGCTAAGATGTTGTCCGTTGTTGACGCTCCTGGCCTGAAACCGGATTGGTAGGCTGGTAGAATTTCATTGTCATTAGCCCAGTCCTGCAGGTCTTGCAAGAGAAGGCTTGCGTATCCTTTTGCCTCAATGTCCAAGAGGGCGATCAGCCTGTAATTCGATGGTTCCCCGGTGTCGCCCTTTTTAGGTCTCGCCTGAGCCAGCGCTTAGCGGTGCGCGCGGCGAGAGTTTTAGTAAGCGGGTTTTGGAAGTGCAAACAGCAGTGGCTTTTGGTGGCGACCAGCTTGCGTTCACGATAGCGTGCACGCGCGCAACCGCCAGCTTTCAGCACCCAATCAGGCGCCATCTGTCTTTCCTCTCACTTGATTGCTTTCACGCTCCTCCGCCCCTCCCCTCCCCCGCCGCGTCGCGCTGCTTTCACTTTCGCGCGCGGCCAATGCTTGTTGTTTTTTGGCTCCCTCGCTGATCTTTTTTCATCCCTCTCTTCCTACCAAAACGTTTTTTTCTTTCCGTTTTCTACTGTTGTTGCACGAAACACTTTAATAGCCGAAAGCACCCGTTAATAAAATTTAATTTAACTCATCTTTACATAGAGTTTTGAATGTGCAACAAAACCTGTGGTACAACGGATTCTCTACTCAGAAGAAGCCTCACAGAAGGTAACTTTGCACGAGGCAACGAGCACTGGTATCACATCTGTTGCAGAGGCTCAAATTTCGCTCTCTATCTAACCAAAACATTTACCATACAAACACCGTAAAGATCTGTTGTGGTGGAGAGGGATGTAAGCGAAGCAGACGCAGAGCCTTCTCTTTAATGTGCCTCCTACCCACATAAATATCTTAAATTGCATATGCAAACTTACGTTTCTGTTAACCATTAACAGCAGACTGAGCAATAAATGTCTGGTGCCAAATGCCATGAGGAAGTGGGAGGCAAGTGTAGGCATTAAAAATATTTTTCCCCCAAAGTAAAAACAAGCAAACGGCATTAGTCTCATTTTCAGCCTGAATTCCGTGACAATCAGCCCACACCTCTATCATGTTCAGAAATAAAAAAAAAATCATATTTTACTACAATATTTTTACAGTCATGTGGTCCATGATTAAAAGGGTCAAAATGTCAGTCAATTCATTAGATTTGCAATCCAATTCCACTTTCTCCCTGCGTTTAAGAGACACTCAAGAGTCCACATGACCAATATGCACGTTCCAGTGTGAAGGAAGCAGAACAAAGTTGGCAACCACTGCCTAATTTATTGAAAGAGGGAGGGGGAATACAGCAACTTGAGCCTCTATCCACTCTAGTCCAGTAGGCTGGGCAGGATTAATCCTAAAATATGCTTTGCTATGTTTCACTTAACTGCTGAAGTTCTACACCATTACTACAAACATGAAATATTCTGATTGAAGACGGATATTACTGGAGATTGCAGCGTCCACACGATCCACAATGACCTTTGCTACTGCTGTACTCAGACGGATCAGCACAGCACTAAGAGTTGTGTACTGGGATTTAGATTTGACCATGTGGAAAAAAAAAAAGAAAAATTGCAGATGTAAAACCAAATTTCAAATGATCTTTACATATTGGCCATAGGCTGCATCAATGGAAAATCTGGAAGCAAGGGTCGAAAACACACCTAATCTATTAAGATATTGAGTGCATAAATGTAAATACAATAAAATTCTGACTCCAGAAAAAACAAACATTGACAATGAACATGGTTAAATTAGTGGCTACGCCTCAAGTAAGGCTAAATGGTCAAGGTTTCCCAGACCATAACTTCTTGAGACATCCTGATGGTGCAACGTTCTATAGCAACAGCTTCTCTCCAAGATGCTGATAGTTTAATTTGTTCTCCAGGACGCCAGTACATAATCTAGCAAATGGCACTGTTAAGCGAGCTTTGAAAGTTACTGTCTCTTACTTGAACAGCTGTGTATTTAAAATATTTTTCCAATTATCTACATTTGACTTCAGTTTTAAAGCTGAGGTGGAAGCAGTGACATAATACTACTTATCCATATAAAAGGTTCTTCTTCAGTCAGTCACATTTCCAAAAAGAGGGCCCACAGTCAATTTAAATTTCAAGATGTTAAGACAACTTCTGGGATTTTTCTTCTTTACCAAACATTCCTGACAGAAGCTCACCAGAGCTGCTCGTTGCTACAGGATATTCAACACATAGGTTTTGGGAGGCACAAACATAATAGTAGTGGCAACCATGTAATGTTGAGCACTAGTGAGGTGAACAGCTTTCTACATGTACTTTGTAAAAAGAAAAGAAACAAGCATTGGCAAAGCCAATAGGTCTCGCTTTTGGGACCTTATAAGTATTTAGTTATGCAGCACAATATCCTTGGTGCAACAACATCAAATGTTGCATGGCTAAGCACTTATAAGGTCCCAAAGGCGAGACCTATTGGCTATGCCAATGCTTGTTGTGAATGGGTTGCAGCAGAGCGCCTTTCCAGGTCTCCGGGACTATTAAATTGGCCAGGCAATACTGATAGAGCGGCGTAAGTGGTAAGTGGTACTCCAGAAATCACAATCTTCTTTGAAGAGGTGTCCTGGTAAGCCGTTGGGCCCTGGTGCCCTGTCCTTTCTGATGTTTTTTAGAATTGTTGTCACACGGTTCCCACCTACCTGATGCTCAGATGTTTCTTCAGTAGGTAGAGGATTCCCTGTAACCGGAGATTCAGGTGTTTCTTCAATGGATGGAGGAAAGGTATTTGGCAGACCAGTGGGGATAGAGAAACTTTGATGGTGCAGTTGAGTCTGAATTGGAGCACAGCAGTACAAATTAGTCATGTGGGTGAATTTCATGCTGTTAGTGATACTCTCATAATTACAGGTACTCTCAAATCCTCACCAATACTCATTATCAATAATATTCTCACACCCTTAAGAATACTCAAAGAATACTCAAAGCTATGACTGATGCTCATACTCTCACATTCTTAGATACTCCCACCATCAGTTACTTTTGTATTTGGGAGAGGATGTGGCCTAGCGGACTGAGCTGTCATCTCGGGTGCTGGGGTTCAGGGTTCGAGTCTCGGCGTCGGCAAACAGCCTTTGATTATGGGCAAATCACTTAATCTCCCCGTACCCATGGACAGAGCTTGGATACCCTAATGGTTGATACGCCGTGCCATATAAATCTACAAATTTAATTTCATTTAATTTAATCCTCACCAATACCGAAATTCTGTTTTCTACTCTGATACTCACAATATCACTGTTTCACTCACACCATCACGGATACTCCCATGTCGTCACCCATACCCACACCCTGTCGGATACTCTCACGTCCTCACTGGTACCCTCGAGTCTTCACAGATGCTGCCAAATCCTCATCAATGCTCAGATGATGAATGATATTTTCACACTTTTAGAGGTGCTCAAAATATCACTGATACTCCCATCTTCGCAAATACTGTCATACTCGTGCATTTACCCTCACACTCAAGTGCTCAAACTCTCAGATACTTCCAAACTGTCAGGGATAATGAATCCTCATTGTTACTACCAGATACTAATACTGTTACTTGCACACCCTTCTGGATAGTACCCCACTTTCACCGATACATGTACCATGATTGACACTCACACCCTCAGTTGTACTCAAGTACTCTCAGATACGCACACTATCACTGACACTGTTACACTCCCACTGCCACTCCTATCCTGTCTGATACTCATACTGTCATTGATACTCTCACACTCTTACAGATACGCTCGCACGCACATGTGCGTCCTTACCATTACTCAGGCGTTTTAAGGCCTGGGCAAAGTGGGAAATTGCCCAGGGCCTCCACCTTCCAAGGGGCCCCCTGGAAAAGTCAACTTTGTCTCACGTCTGTCTATTTTTGTATGTCCACTTTTCTCCCCACAGCCTACTTCAACCTCTGTGTCTCTTTGCCAATGTCATTTTAATGATTTGTGCGGCTCCTGGAAAGGCATATTTCAACTATTTTTGAGTGACCCCCATTTCTGAAAGTTTGTTTAGCATCATGCAGGCTTGAATTCACAGAAAATGGGTAATAAAATCCAAAGTTCTTCCTAACAGGGGAGTCCAAAATATGTTTTCCCCGGGGCCATACATATTCTTAATGACACTGCCTATACTTGCGTTAATACTCACATCCTCATAAATATACCCTGACAGATTCTTGTATTGCCATTAATACTCTGACACTCTCCCAGATACTCACATATTCTTTCACAGCCTCATCAGTACTCATACTAGCATACACTTACATACACTCACACCTTCAGATTGAATCATATCCTCATAGGTGCTCTCAGATCCTTGCAGACCTATAATTCCTGCTCATCAGCTGAAGCATTAGAAAAGTGTTCAGTGCTTAGTGGACTGACCCTAGGTGGGAAAGCAATGGTGCTATTCCAATGTGTGGGGAGATGTTGGCATGCCCAAGACCTGAGCCAAGAGCCACTCAATTTGTGTGTTGGCCATGTCACTGTTTTTCTGTTGTCGGTGCCAACTTCATCTTTTGTCCTTGCTGTTCGTTACCTGTAAGATCACGCATTTCCTCTTCTATCCCACAGCCCCTGATGGGCCCCCCATGGATGTGACCTTGGTGCCAGTGACATCTCAGAGTATCCAGGTAACGTGGAAGGTAAGCGCAGCACTCACTAACAAGGTTGTTATTTTAAAAATCTGGTATGGAGCGGACCCTTCTAGACCGAGCTTGGACACCCCAGGCCTACGCAATGAAACATGGGGGGCTCCTAGAATGGAATGGCAAAACTAGGAGGCGAGATAAGGACTGTTTTTGTAGGATCTAACAGTGCATTTTACCAAAACTAGACAGCCACTCGGAATGTTTCATTTGTTGGCAATAAATTCTGATTCATGTCTGCTCTAGAAGCGTCATGTGGCCGAGTGCACGGCAGTGAGATCGCAGAAGGCCATTGTCGGGCACCACAGTTTGTCACGGAGAGTCGCCAGACTGCTGCGGCCAATAAAAGCCGCTAGTTACCCCCAGTTACCCCCACTCTCTTCACGCAGCCTTGCCTGTGGCTTGGGCTAATAATTGGGGGCAGCCCCACAGCGCGTGAGGGGAGGGGGGGGGGACACCAAACCTCCAGGGCCCTCGAACACTTCAGGGCCCCTTTATTCAGACAAAGGCCATTAACATCTGTAAGAATAAGGTACAAGAAACTCGGGGGGGCCATCTCCTTCTGCGGGGGGGGGGGGGTGGCGGCGGTAATTGATCTCCATTATTCCCGCCTAAACTCCAGGCTGGTTACTGTGTTGCGGATTGCAGGAGAGCTGTGAAATAATGCTGAATATATAGTGCGTTGTTACCGCGAACACTTATCTGGTCGGAAATCGAAGCACTTCGCTCCAATCTCGGTCAAGTAAAAATCTATACCAATTAGAGTCGCACTTCTATTGCCCCCCGCACCTGTGTAATGAAAGATAAAAGCCTTATAAAGGCAGATCTCTGCGAGGGAACAACACGCTGATGTGTTTTGGGTCCGGGGGTGTTCATCGCCGCCGAAGGCCGGATTAATGAGGAGTCCTGCTCCGGCGATGGCTCCGCCACTTCAGAGCCCTCGGGCGCGATGCATCACTCTGACTTTACGAGATACATTTGCAATCAGTCTTATTGATCCGCGCGCGCTCTCCACGTGTGCCGGCTGGATTTAGACGGGCACTTGGGGGGTGGCGCGGTGTCTGCCGAGAAATATCGCGCACTTGTCACGCTCGCGAAATTCATCTTTACGTGTCTCTGGCTTCAGTTTTATTTATGGTAAACGTTTCAGAGGATATGGGCAGAACCCAGACCTGGCATTGGGGTGGATTCCTGAGCAGGATACGTTATTTATATCAGTGATGTAAATGTAACGAAAAATGATGGCCCCTCTCCTACCCAATTTGCTGAGTCACTCCCATATCTTACAGGTATTGATGATTCTTGGTCCGAATATGCAACCCCCTGAAGGATGGGGGCCATCCTGCGCTGCACGGGCTACAGGCGCCTGCGTTACGTTCCTGATTTGCAGAAGACAGGTGTAAATAAGGCGAACGAGTCTCTGACTCTCTGTGGTAGATTTTTTGTCCTTTAAGAACTGTGTTGGCATCCACAGTTAGGACTGGGCGTAAAAGTCTGCTCCGCTCGCGGAGTTTGCAGAGTTTTTCCCACTCCACATAGTGCGCGGAGTTCCGAAAAACTCTGCTCCGCACTTGCCAATGTTAAGTTGGCGAGCATGAGCGAGGATCATCTCACTCCAGACCACCTCCCGGCGAGATTTCTCAACGTGGGCGGTCACGGATGGTCGCTACCGCTCGCGATGAGAAACCTTCCATTCTCACTGAGGTAGCTGCAGCTTCAACGTAACATGTACTTGAGCAGCAGAAAGAAGCAGCACCCTATTGCACTGCATGTAGTGCTGTTTGCACTGATTATGACAAACACCCAGGGCTAAAAGTCCCACACCAACGGCGTGACGTAACAAACTCCGCATTCCGCGACAGAGATTTTTGGTCTCCTCGCGGAGTTACATGTAGCAGAACTTCGCGGACTCCACTCCGGCCTATTCACAGTATTGCTGCATTAGGGGAAATTAGACCTCTTGTGAATGGACCTACAGCGGAGCTCATGTGGAACACAGTCCCCTCAGCATGACCAGGCTTGGGGACACACTTCGTCACAAAGCGATCTCAAAACCTGAAACACGCTTCCTTTTTGCAGCATATAAAATGGAGATCAAATTGTCTTATGGTAACAGACTTAGCAAGTTTTCCTGACTGGTACTGGCATATACATTACTCCAACACTTCTGGACCTCCAGTATTTTCAGTGCACAATATATATCAATATGATACATTCTCACAGTGCTTAATTTGAGTTGGTGGTGTCCGGTGCTCAGCACTGACACTTAAGACAGTCTTCGGCACAGAGCGGGCTGCAGAATAGGTGACACGGATGGGTGCTCCTTTTGACGAATGTGTGACTAAAAAGGACCCCTCCCCGACCATGATGCTGGTATCCCCCTAAAAACTAGTTTCAAGTTCCCACCAACCAATGCACAGGTAGGACAGACAGATAGGGCCTAACTAGGCAGCCTTCCTGACTAACTAAATTAGTTTAAAGGTTAGATTGTTTAAAAACATATCACCATTAGGGATCCAAAAGCCCTGACGAATGCCCAGACCTTTTAGGCTATTTACCAACGGGCAGAAACATGTTGGCAGGTAGTGGATGGGTGTGAGCCATTGTACTCTAGATACCCACCCAATTTTGATTTTTAACCATACCTAGTGTTCCATAGAATAAAGGTATTATTCAAGGTTCACTAAGGTATTTTTAAGTTTACATCTGGATCCACATTTCTGTTGGTGTTGTCCAGTAAAATTTATGTAAGAACTCCCTCCTGTCAAGTCAGTCTTTGAGGAGGTCGAGTCTGCCCTGGTGGCACTGTCCTACCGGGGTGGGGTGATGGCTCCTACGATGAAGCATGACACTAAGAACTGTGTGAGGTTTCCTCTTCCACTAAGGATGACTTTTCACAGATAATAATCTAAAGTTGAAGCTTGTGGTATTCTATATACGTGTATGAGCCAAAAATCTTGGAACATTGAATACAGCTTATCATTCCGTCACACGTGCCACCGTACAAATATTTAGTGTTATGTGACTTAAGACAGTCTACCACATCACGCTGTTTGTCTAATTTAGAGATGAGCACAACAGCAGTTGTTTATTAATTCAATGTACATTAAAAAGACCTAATACCAGCCACCCAAGCCATTCTTATAGCTTTGGGGCCCTGTAATAGTCTGAATTGTCCCACTTGTAGGAGTATGATTGTTTGTTGTGTCGGTAATGTTATTGGCGGTGCAAGCTGTAGTGGCCAGGGCCCAACACTTATTTTGTGTCAAATGAAGTACTGCATTTTCGGTACAGTCTGTGGTGGGAGTTGGTCATGCTGTGGGTTTAAACACCTAGAAAAGTGGTGAAAGTGGTACATTGATGCACAGAATTGAGTGTATAGTTATAGTTAGATCAGAGTTTCCATTTTTGTTTTGCTAATACCTATGGCGCCATTTGACAAATCTTCATGAAACTTAGCAAAAAAAAGTTCATTCACCGCAGCTTCTTCCTGAAAAGCATCATGTTATCCGTTAAACGAGGGCTGAGAAAAAGGAGGTATCCTAAAACACGTTTTTCCCATGCAATTTCCCACAGGAATTTGGGAAGTGATAAAGAAAGAACGGCTTAACAGTATTACACCAAACTTGGAAGAAAGCTAGATCTTTTCTCAGAAAGCATGCTTTTTGTGACTTGGTGTAAATCTGTTCAACCCTTTTTGAGAAATTAGACTTCAAAATATAGTGATTTTTTTTAAGCTTGGTCCAGCAGGAGTACAGCAGTATTCAAGCGGTTCTGCAAATTAAAAAAATAAAGCATTCTGATTGATAACAAAATAATAATTGTACAGTGGGTCCCGCAGTATTCCTGTGGGATCTAGAGAGGTCTATGGTGAGGGTCCACGAGTACTGCGCTACTGTGCAAGTGTTAAAAAGTGAAGCTTACACAGTCCTGTGGTACCTTGTGGGCCTCTTGCTCGATGGTACCAATAGAGTACAGCTGTACTGTGGAAAATAAAAAAATAAAATTCTAGCTTGCATGCCCATTAAGGGTTGCATGACTGTTGGAGGGTTGGCCAGCAACAGGTGGTTGGCCGGCAATAGGGGATTGGGCGCAGGGCCTGGCTGTGTGTGGGAGGCTGCTCACGGGGGTTAAGTGCAGGACTTGGCCACCAGCTAGGGCCTACGGCCAACTCCCCACTGTGCACAGTCAAAACCTATGCTCAGTGAGGGAGCTGAGTGGATATGAGAAAAAACCTAGAGATTCACAGACAAAAGTAAAGGTCAAAGTGACATTATAGTTAGGTATGGTATTAGGATCTTACTTTATGTTAAAAAACTCCTAGAAATTCACTGTAAAAGCAAAGGGTAAAGTGACGCTATAATTACGTATGGTAAATAGGATTTCCTTTACGTTAAAACACTCCTAGAAATTCACTGGAAAAAAACAAAGGTTAAAGTGACTTTCTAGCTAGGCCTTGTAATACATAATATGTACTATTGTTTTTAAAAAAAACTCTGTAATTCACCAGTTATAATTTACAAAGCTAACTAGAACTTGTGCCCCCCGCAATGCACTGTTTATAATCTCACATTTTACATCACTCATGACATGTTAAGAGGAATTGTTGATGACATTGTACAGTGATTATGAATCTGAAAGAGACACGTTAGTGACAGATTCCTTACCTTAGAATATCCCCAGGCGTCAGGCTGGATCCGGAAAGTTTTTGCGTAGCAGTACCCTTGCGCGTCGGTAGGCGGCGTCGTGCGGCTCCGCGTCCTTCGTCGGCGTCGGGACCGCCGGGATGACGTCGCGGGCAGTACTTAGACGCCGCCCCTGCGCGCTGACGTCAGTTCTTCTTTTTTCCGCGCCAGTAAGCGCAGATCCGGGAAGAGCAGTGTTCTAGTCATTTTTTTACTAACTTTTGGTGATTTTTCACTGTTTTCTTCGAGTCATCTCGGCTCCACGGTGTCGGTAGGGATGCCCGGCTTCAAGCCATGCGACGCCTGTGGTCGAATGATGTCGATCACTGACCCGCACTTAGAGTGTCTCTACTGTCTCGGCTGCGACCACGACACGAAGTCGTGTTCCGACTGCCGAGCCTTGCACCCGAAGGCTTTGCGAGAGCGGTCTCGAAAGCTCCTCGAGGTCCGGCAGTCGGCTCCGCGCCGCACCAAGCCCCGGTCACGGGAGAGGTCGAGGGGCCGGTCGCGGAGTCCTCGTCCGTCATCGGAGTTCAAGTCTTCGCACTCCTCGGGTAAGTCGAAGCACAAAAAGTCTAAGGAGCACCATCGCTCTAAGACTTCGCCTCGCCGGTCTCGCGACTCGGCTGAGGCCCCTGTCGGCACCGTCCCCGCGGCTCCGGAGGTGCCTGTGGGACCGCCCCCGCATTACCCGTCCTTCCCGGGTTCGGGGGCGATTCCGGCCGAAATACAGGAGTTCCTGTCGGCCATGGCCCGCCTCTTCGGGCCTCAAGGCCCCTCCGGTGCGCCTTCGGGCCCCGCGGGCCCTAATGGGATTGCCCCGGCGCCACCGACGACACCGGTCCCGGCGCCGCCTGTCCCACCAGCCTCGCTCCCGGCCCCGGCTTCGGTCCCGGCCTCGATCCCGGCTCCGGTGGTACCGCAACCCCCATCGACGCCGGTTGACCTAACAACGCCTCCGCCGACGTCCCCGGTGCCGTTCTTGACGCCTCCCGGGGCTCCGGGCGGCGTCGTTCCCCAGTTATCTCAGGATCCGGACGCGGCGTCGGACCGACGTCGCCCGACGCCGGCTCCGGCGCCCATGAGACCTTGGGTCCCGGACGTCCCTCCTCCTCCTTATTTTCAACCTGAGGAGGACCAGGAGAGCTGGGAGGGGTCGGATGACCCTCTCACACAGCAGTGTGACTATGATCAGGACTGGGCAGAGGAACTTGGGGATGCCAGTGGTCTGGACACTTCCCTGACACTGGCATGTTGTCTCCTCCTTCCGTGGCTACGGAGGAGGGAGCAAATTTCGCAACGGTGTTGCGTAGAGCAGCTGGAGCCTTACACCTCCAATTGCCTACAGTGGCTGTCAGGACTAACCTCCTGACGGAAGTGCTTCAGCCGGCAGCTACCTCCTCAGAGCCATTGCTGCCGTTTAATGATGCACTTTCTGACGTTCTTTTGGGCACCTGGTCCAAGCCCGCCACAGGGGCTCCTGTGGATAGGAACGTGGCCCGACGCCATTGCCCTGCTCCGGGCGACCCCTTGTTTCTCTCTCAACATCCCACCCCTGAGAGCTTGGTTGTCCAAGCCTCTGCCTCCCAAACCGCCTTCCCTACCGCCCCTCCGGATAGGGAATCCAAACGCCTGGATCAATTTGGGAAGAAGGCTTTTCTTCCTCCAGTGCTGGCTTGCGGTCCGTCAACACCGCTTGCCTTTTGGGCCGATACTCCCACTCTCTGTGGGATTCGGTGGCGCTCGTTTTGCCCCCAGTGTCCTGAGGAGGTCCAGACACTGCTTTCCCGCACCATTGCGGAAGGAAGGGATGCGGCAAAGTACACCATCCGTTGTGGCCTTGATACCGCCGACTCGCTGGGCAAATCGCTTGCAACGACGGTGGCGCTGTGTTGCCACGCCTGGCTGAGGACATCTGGTTTCTCGGGTGATGTCCAAAACACACTCATGGACATGCCCTTTGATGGAGTCGGTCTTTTTGGTACCAAAGCAGACCAAGCGCTGGAGCGTTTTAAGGACTCATGGGCTACTGCCAAGGCCCTGGGCCTTTCTGCTGTGCGCCCTCCACTAACCTCTGCTTTTCGCCCCTTTCGTGGCCACGGAAGGGGCGCCCAGTCATGTCCGCTGCCCAGCCACCGGCCCGCGCAGCAAGCGTCTTCGCGTGGCCGAGGACGTGGCTCCCGCCGTGGCGGGTCAGGCAACCAGCGTGCGGGTCAGGCCACAAACCCCTCCCCGTCCGCAGCCTCCAAGCCCTCCTAGTCCTTCCTTTCAGGTGCACAGCACGCCAGTAGGGGACAGGGTCCGCCATCACCTTCACCACTGGCGTGCCATCACCTCGGACAGGTGGGTCTTGGACATTGTCCGAAGGGGCTACTCCCTCCCCTTCGAGACCACCCCCCAGCCATGCCACCTCAATTCCACCGCATGTCAGGGGATCACTTGGTGCTTCTGCAGAAGGAAGTCACGGCCCTCTTGGCCAAGAGGGCCATCGAGCATGTTCCGACCCCAGAAGTAGGACGTGGTTGCTACTCCCACTACTTTCTGGTGCCCAAAAGGACAAGGAGGACATGCGTCCTATCTTGGACCTCCGGAACGTCACTCGCTTCCTCTGGAAGGAGAAGTTCAAGATGCTCACCCTAGCTCAGGTCTTGACTGCCCTCGACCCTGGAGACTGGTTGGTAGCGTTGGACTTACAGGACGCTTATTTCCACATCCCCGTCCTGCCGGCCCATCGGCATTACCTGCGGTTCACGGTAGGCCTCGAGCATTTTCAGTTCACCGTGCTCCCCTTTGGCCTTACCAGTGCCCCTCGGGTGTTCACGAAAGTGATGGCGGTGGTCGCAGCTCATCTACGCCGGGCAGGGGTTCCAGTATTCCCCTACCTCGACGACTGGCTGCTGAAGGCGGGCTCTGCCCCAGGCAGTCGCTCTCCCACCTCCAGACTACGGGCGAACTCCTGCACTCGCTGGGGTTCTCCATCAATGTGCCGAAGTCGCATCTGATTCCTTCTCCACAGCTTCTTTTCATCGGAGCAGTTCTGGACACGACGCAGTTTCGGACCTATCCTCCCGAACGGCGAGTCCGGGGATATTCAGGCTATGATTCCGATCTTTCAGCCTTTATCCTGGGTTTCGTGCACGGATGACCCTGAGGCTGCTGGGCCTCATGGCCTCCTGCATCCTGCTGGTCGATCATGCCAGATGGCATATGCGGGCTCTGCAGTGGGACCTGAAGTTCCAGTGGGCCCAGCACCGGGGCAACCTGTCCGATCATGTCCAGATCTCGGAGGGGACTGCAAAACAGTTGCAGTGGTGGCTCTCGAACCGGCAATGGGTCATGGGCAGATCCCTCTCCCTTCACCAGCCAGAGCACACAGTTGTGACGGACGCGTCCTTTCTGGGATGGGGCGGTCACATGGGAGAGGCGGAGATCAGAGGCCTCTGGTCTCCGGCGGAGTCCCAGCTCCATATCAACCATCTGGAGCTCCGGGCCATCCGACTTGCACTCAAGGCATTCCTTCCCTCTGTCAAAGGGAAGGTAGTGCAGGTGTTCACAGACAACACCGCCGCCATGTGGTACTGCAACAAACAAGGCGGGGTGGGGTCGTGGACCCTCTGTCAGGAGGCTCTGCGCCTCTGGACATGGCTGGAACATCAGGGCATATTCCTGATGGTTCAACACCTGGCAGGTTCCCTGAACGCCAGGGCGGACGAACTCAGCCGCAGGTGCATGATGGATCACGAATGGCGTCTTCACTCGGAGGTGGTGCAAGGTCTCTTTCAGCAGTGGGGAGAGCCTTGGTTAGATCTGTTCGCCACCGAAGAGAACGCGCAATGTCAGCAGTTCTGCGCGTTGGAATTTCCAAGGCGGCACTCGCTCGGCGACGCTTTTCGTCGCGAGTGGAGTTGCGGTCTGTTGTACGCCTTTCCGCCTATACCACTTCTACCCAGAGTGTTGAAGAAGATTCGGCGCGACCGGGCCCAAGTCATCCTTGTGGCTCCGGACTGGGCTCGAAGAGTTTGGTATCCCGAGCTACTCAGTATGAGCGTCGATCCCCCGATCCGTCTGCCTCTTAGGGAGGATCTTCTGTCGCAGCAGCAGGGGACGGTCCTCCACCCGAACCTGTCCAGTCTCCACCTGCTTGCGTGGAGATTGAGCGGCGGCAGTTGATTCCTTTCGACTTGCCTCCCGAAGTTTGTGATGTGATTCTGGCAGCAAGGCGTCCCTCCACTAAGGTGGTATAAGCCTGCAGGTGGAACAAGTTTGTGGTATGGTGCACAGCAAAGGCTGTGAATCCCCTCTCTGCCCCTCTTTCTGAGGTTCTTCTGTTCCTTCTTTCTCTGGCCCAACAGGGTTCTGCCCTGGGTACCATCAAGGGCTATCTTTGTGCTATCTCGGCCTTCCTCGGGCTTCCTGATCAGCCCTCCCTTTTCAAGTCCCCTGTTGTTAACAGGTTCCTAAAAGGCATTACACACCTCTTCCCTCCTGTTCCGTTTGTGATGCCTCAGTGGGACTTGAACTTGGTTCTTACCTTTCTCATGTGCGCTCCCTTTGAGCCTCTACATAACTGTCTTCTGACTCTGAAGACAGCCTTTCTGGTGGCCATCACCTCCGCTCGGCGGGTGAGTGAGCTCCAGGCTCTATCATGCAAACCTCCCTTTCTGTCTGTCCATCCAGACAAGGTGGTTCTTCAGACGCGTCCGTCCTTCTTGCCAAAGGTGGTTACTGCCTTCCACATTGGGCAGACCATCACTTTGCCCACCTTCTTTCCGCCTCCGCATCCTTCCAGAGAGGAAGAGAGGCTCCACCGTCTGGACCCAAAACGTGCGCTTTCCTTTTATATCAACCGCACACAACACTTCCGGGTGGATGACCAGCTCTTTGTTGGCTACGTGGGTGCCAAAAGGTCGGGCGGTGCACAAGAGAACCATTTCCCGCTGGGTAACCTTGTGTATCAAAGCCTGCTATTCTTTGGCTAAGAAGGAGCCTCCTGTTGGGCTGCGTGCCCATTCCACCAGGGCAACGGCTACTACCACGGCCTTAGGCCGCGGTGTTCCGCTGCAGGATATCTGTCAGGCAGCTACGTGGGCCTCGCTGCACATGTTTACCAAGCATTACTGCCTTGACAGTCAGGTCCGGAGGGACGGCTTCTTTGGCCGTTCTGTCCTCCGGGACTTCCTTGTCTGATCTTTGTTCGCAGACCCACCACCGGGGTTGGTATTGCTGGGGTATCTATTCTAAGGTAAGGAATCTGTCACTAACGTGTCTCTTTCAGATGCACAAGTTACTAACTTGTGTAACGATATATCTGTAAGAGACAGTAGTTAGTGACAGATTCCTTACCGCCCACCCATCCTCCCCGTTCTGCGAACTGATTTCTAGGGTTAAGGACATCCCTTTCAGGGCCCTAGTATTTTTCAGACACCTATGTCAGCTTCTTGCATGGCTCTGCGTTCCTGGCGCGGAAAGTCATGTACAGAACTGACGTCAGCGCGCAGGGGCGGCGTCTAAGTACTGCCCGCGACGTCATCCCGGCGGTCCCGACAACGGACGCGGAGCCGCACGACGCCGCCTACCGACGCGCAAGGGTACTGCTACGCAAAAACTTTCCGAATCCAGCCTGACGCCTGGGGATATTCTAAGGTAAGGAATCTGTCACTAACTACTGTCTCTTACAGATATATCGTTACACAAGTTAGTAACTTGTGCCACTGCCCTATGGGGTTTGTGGCCTTAAAGTAATTCACCACAGTACAGATGGGGACAATATTCTATTTACCTTAATGTGATTACCCTTATAAATACTTCACATGATCCCCAATTTTAAATCAAGAGGTTGGCAGATATACATTTGTTACTGTGAAGACACTTTCCTCTAGGCCCTATAGACAACACTCCGTAGTATAGTAAAATGCACTACTCACATTCCTGAGCTGGGCGTAATGGCATACAACCTTACAGCCATGCTTACAACACCAGTATGAGCCGCCTCTAAGTAGGACGCACCTACATTCTATATTATTCAATAATCTGCAATGGTCATAATCTTTCAAAAAGTTCTAAAAATAAACATCTACACTTGTAAACATCATTGTTAAATCGAATTTGTCTATAGCAATGTATTACAACTGTTTTATATTGGAAAGTGCCGAAATATCCACTGGTGGATAATCTATTGTGAACAGAAGGTCTAGTCTTTGTCACAGATTTTTTAAATAGCCTTTAGCTTTAAGCGTCAGCCTACTTTCAAGCATACCTCTGCAACCCACATTCGGTGCGCTCAACCTTTATCTTGTTAAACAGGGGGGTAATACTAGCACCCCAAACTTTAATCATTTGTAATCAGTGCACAACGTAACTTTCAACATGCACTATTGTGCTTGCCTCCAGGGCTTATGCTATCTCCATGCTATGGACCTACACATGTACACTCAGTAACTCTATGCTGTATATGACTACGGTGTTATCAGTGATGTCATTTGAGATGTCATCAGTGATGTCATTTAACATGTCATGAGTGATGTAGTGTGTGAGGCCATAAGAAGTGCATGATAGGGCAGCAAGTTATAGTTAGTCCAGTTAAGCATAACTGGTGAATTTCTGTGTTTTGTTGTTTTCAAACCATAGTTGTTATATTATTATAAGGCCTAAATATAATGTCACTTTTAACCTTTATGTTTTCATATATATATATATATATATATATATATATATTTGTCTACCAAGTTGTTACTATGTTGTAATTAGGGAGCTGTTAAGTGACAGATAAATGGGTTGGCTGAGTAATATGATTTGGAAAGGGGATGCTGTACTTATGGCGACGTCTCTCTCTTTACCTATCTTTAACCCCTTTAAAAATACATTATGCATCAAATTACTTAAACCCACTCCTCCCTGCACATTATTTACCCGCCGGTTTCATGTCTATTTTAACATCTTAATGCTCATTTACTTCAGCCTCCTCTTCAGGAAAGGCTTTAAATTCAACAGTACCTATTCCAACAAAATGGCGTTCAGGAGTACCTCACTTTTGTATTGAATACGATTAGCACTCTAGATGTGGATTAGTACTCTGTAATGACGCTGCAGTTGATTACTATGTAGTTAACTGGCAGACTGCTGCTGGTGTTAGACATGCGCGTTTCACTCTGCATGTCAGAATGTTTTACTAAAATGGATGAGGATGATATTTGAGAACTCATAGAAAACATTTCCTCATTTTACTTTTCTACAGTACTAACCATAATTTCAATGAGAAAAAACCCCTTTGTTTTGTTCAATTACTGTAGTATCGTCTATAGGAAATTCCTTTCAATTTCACAGCTTTGATTCCATCAAGATGTTGCTCGTGTGTGCCACATATTTGTCACACAGAGAGAATGTTAGCTCTCTGGGTGTTCATTAGAACTCTGTAGTTAAGCTGCAGATGATCAATAGAGTTAACTGACAGACTGCTGCTGGTGTTGGAAGTACACGTTTCTCTCTGCATTTCAGAATGTTTTACTGACATGGACGAGGTAGCTATTTGAGAACTCATAGAAAATGTGTCTGTATTATAGCTTTCTAGAACACTAATCATAAATTCTATGTCAAAAATGAACCCTCATTCTCTTCCTTTATTGCAGTCTCCTCTGTAGGAAAGGCATTCAGGTGCACCACACTTTTGTCATAAATACAGAACGTTAGCAAGCTAGTTGTTCAGTAAAACATTGTGGTGAAGCTGCAGTAGAACACCAGAAAATTAACTGACAAGCTGCTGCTGCTGTTGGAAGTACATGTTTCACTCAGAATACCAAACTTTATTCCCACATGGCTGAGAAATATATTGTGATCTTACAGAAAATGTGCTCTCAGTTTAGCTCCTGGAGCTCCTTCTTTAACCTCTATGACAAAATCATGAGAGAGAATAGTTTTCTCTCAAACATGGTTCATCATATCCCCGCAGATGGTTAGCATTTTCCACAGAGTAAAATCTCCAGAGAATTTACCAGAATTCCAAAAATGTATCTAACACCAACAAATGACGTACTTTGTGACCAAAATCTTCTGTCACCCTTCATATGTGCTTTTTGTGACCCTCAAAACCTGTCTTCCACTACAATGCATTTCAGTGTGGGCCATGTCCATGAGTCTTGTAATGGCTGCCACAACATATTGTTCATGTTGTAGCCAAGCAATCAGGATTGACTAGACTCCTTTATGTTCTCCAATAAGAGTATATCTGGACACCACCAGTCCAGAAATACCAATTTTTGTCTGAGTAGTAACCCCCTCATGACCAGCCGGAGCTCCTCTTTAATCGCTAATTTCTCAACAGTGGCTGTACAGATTAACACCAAATCACAAAAATCACATTCTCTAGGTAAAGTTCTAACTTTTTTACCAAATTGGTGTAAATCTGTTCAGCCATTTTTTCTGTATTGTAGAGCAGAGTTCGTATGGGAATTGACATAGGATATCATACTTTTGGGAACTCCCACAAAATTGTTTGGCACCCAGTGGATAGATCAGTGCAAAGCTTTCCATGAAGGAACCGAGGTGGATGAACTTTTTTTTTTTTTTTAGATTCCTGCACATTCGTCAAACAGCACTAAAGCGCAAATTGTAATTTATTTCTCAATTATGAAATGTGTTGGCCAAAAAGGTTCAGATATCCATTCATGTAACTTTAAATAATGTACATCAACCTTCAAACCTGAAGAATAGTTTGATTTTTTTTTTAAACCTCTTGACCTCAACTAACTGTCCTTCTAAAGTGCAGTATCTGTGTTTGTCTGCTCCACTCAGGACCTTAGGCAGTCATCTGCTCTGTATCTGGATGGTACTGTTGGTGCATGTGCATTCAAAACCTTTTCACAGATGATGCCACCTGTCTGCCTATCTAGAGCATAGTTACTTAGGGTGCACTGGGCTACTCCAAATAACAATAACCTATAAGGTTACAAAAGCGTCTCAATATGTGGAAAAGTAAAGAGTTAACACAAATAGAAAGTCTCCAATTGATAGCAGGGCTTTCAAGAAGATAATAGGGAATATCAACTAAGTGAGAAGGGTGTCAGAACATGTGTATTCACTCACTCGACTTATACATTCATCTGAGTGAGTGAAGCACCCACTCCAGAGATCTGTCTGTAACCTACATGTCACTCATGCCGTAACCGAGCATGTTCTGTTAACGATGAAGCCTCACCTGCAGCCTCACCTGCAGAACATGTTCTGCAGGGAAGGGAATATTGCACTTGCTACCATCTTTGAGAGAGAAAAGCTTACTTTGCTACTGCTTTGCTGTACCTGTTCTGTAAGGAAGCAAAGATTACACTGCTGATGCTTTATTTGTATATGTCTTTTGATAGGGGAAGCTTGTGGTGCTGCTGCCCTGGCTGTTACTGTCTTCCGAAATGGGAAGCTTTTACTGTTTCTGCCCAAGGTGTACCTGTTCTGCGAAGAAAGGGACTTTCCACTTCTATTGCTCCATCTTATTAAAGAAAAACAAAAGATATCTTGAATGTAGTTGCATAGCATGCCCTAAAAACCAAGGAATATTTCACAATATTTGATGTGAGCTACAGCTACCTGTAGTCTTGAGGAAGGCACTTGACCCAGTTGGGGCTATATTCTAGCGCCGAAGTATGTTGACAGGAAAGACAAGGAGGGTCCATTGCTCCAGCCTCCTATTATTAGTCTTGTGTTAGGGAGCCACTAGTAAAACCCTTTAATGGCTCACCCGCACATTTTAACAACGGATAAATGTTGACTTAAGGAGCAGGGCCTCACCAAAAGTGGGCATCCCATAACAAGGAGACTGTACAACCAGTTAACAGCAGTACTGTCAGGTGCTTCCCCGTACTAGATGTGGAAGCGCACCACACCACGCTAGGTAGGTGAGGGTTCATCATATTTTTTGAGTACATGAGAACAAAGATTAGGATGTTTGGATGGATATTCTAGGAGTTTTCTTCTTCTTGTAAGTATGTCGGTTTACAGAAGCGTGCAACAGTCCTTTCACTCCTCTCACTGCCTCGTTAATGTTTTAGCTACCGTTGTTGTACCGGTCCTGTATGTGTGAGAGAATTGTGTCATGCTTCTCCCGCTACTGCCACCTATCCTTTACTTATTCTTTGTATTAGGGACGCTAGCACTGCTGCTGTCCCTGTTTAACTTTTGTTGTATTGTGAATCTCGGTATGCTACCCAGAATACAAATCGATTTGCATTGACGCTTGTTTCAATGGATGATGCGAAAGAGACTGAACGCTCTCAAAAAATGTGAGCACAGTTTACTTTTGGTTTTACATGTGAAGCAAGCGTGTTTTGAAATGGACTAGACTACTTTGTAAAATTTGAAAACAGCTGACAAGTTGCTCCATGTCATGTATAACACATTCGCCAGACTTTAGCTAACAGCACTTTGCATACCGGGGATCTGAGTCCATGATGACAGTGTTAAAAGCGATACTAAAAGCACCACAATGCAACAATGCTGTTTTCTAGAAAGGCAGGAATGGCTGATGGTATCATTTGTCATAGTGCCACGTGGCAGGTTTGTGAAATGCTAAATAAAATTCAGTTCCTGTCCTTCTGCCTTTTTTTCTTGTATGCAGTCAATGGTTAAACAGCTCAGTAGGTGAGAGAGCAGAGAGAACCTTTCAAATGCAGATGGGAGCATCTCACAGCTAATAAGACCAAAATAATACTCCTTGGAAAAGTAAACAGTCTGCTCAAAAGCCTTAATTTACCAGCACAATTCAAGCAACAGAAGCTGAAGGTGTTGGAAGACACTCTAAGGAAAGAAAAACGATGTGCTGGTGCCCCTCTTTGTGAGTCCCATGTGCTGGTGCCCCTTTTCCTGAGTCCACTCCCGGCCTAGAAGTTGGTGTGATTTTAAAGCTGTCGCTGCTGTCTCAGTGAACTAATGCATCCACTGCATGATCTCTGTTTGACCTCATAGTCACAGGCTAACATCCCGGCAGGTCCACTCAGTTTTTCGTTCTTCCTAGGTCGATAAATTGTGTACCATTGAGTTGGGTAACAGTCTTCTGATATTCAGCGTCAAGGTTCTCTTCTGGGTGAATGTGTGCTTTACAAATACACGTTATGTTATGTGAAATGGAACGCCAGCTACACCACTGTGAAATAGATTGCTGTGCTGCAAGTGCTGAGGCGCCAGTGGCACTGTTTTATCTGTACATTTGCGAGGACTTCAGTGAATGACCTACTATGCAGCTGAGTGCCACTGTTGCATCTTTCCTATCCTTTTTCCGGCTGTCCACTGGTAGTATGCTATCGCCACTGGAAGGCACTGTTGTGCTGGTGACTGCTAGCGCCCTCCAGGATCGAACAATGTACTCTGCAGCTGAGTGGCACTGTTGTATCTGTTCTGCCTGCTCTCGCAGGGTCTTCACCAGGAATCTACTTTGATGAGTTGTTGCATCTGCTTCCTCCAATACATCAGTAAATGATGTATGTTGCAGCTGATTGGGACTGTGCATGTTCATCTGTCTCCTCCCTCCAGGACCTAAACCAATGCTCTGCAGCTGAGTGGCACTTGTGAGAAGTTGGCCTGGCATATGCTGTCCACTAATTATAGTGGGCACCTTGCACCAGTCCAAACAACCCCTTATTGGAGATAGGTTAAAGACAACCTTATTGAAAGCTATCCTAGTGGTAGCTATGGAGAGCAGCCTTCAGACTAAGTCTTGAAGGAATGTAAAGCAGCTTGTTTTACCAGTCTATAATCTCTTGAGTGATCAAATGAAAGAGCACCACACCAGGTATATATTCAAAATATATGTATTTATTGCTAAACACACCCCTCTAGTCTCTTTATGAGGCTAGAGTTCGAAGTACATAAGTTAGAAGTTATTTAAACACAGTAATAGCACAAATACACGTTTGGGCCCTAGGGGCGTACCAAACCATATACCAATAAAGTGGTATGCGAACCACGACTGAACTAGACACTAGGCCTAGAGCCTCTAGAAGTGCTTGGACCACAAGGAACCACCCAAGGTAGTGACACAGGGGACCCACGGGAGACAGCGTGCAGTGTAAATACACAACCGCGATACGCCGTTGACTTCTATGGAGAAAGTCGTGATCGGGAAATTAGAGAAAGGGGACACTTTAAAGAGGACTTGGACCAAACCCTTTGAGATCTAGGACTTTGAAGAGTCTCTACCCACGGGAGCACCGGGAGTACTCGTGTTACCTCACCCAGGGAAGCCGGGTGCATAGGTGCCTTTCGGGGTCGGGTTTCGTCGTCGATTTGAATGGCGATCTGCTGCAAAGTGCTGCTGGCGACCAAGTGAAAAGTGTCCGGGTGGATCCAAGAGTGGATCGGAGTTCTGAAGAACCTGAAAGCAGAGGGGACAGAGTCTGGGTCACTAGCCAGTGACCAGGAAGGCGATGGACAGATGCCCACCGATGTCGAGTGCTTCAGGTGCGTTGACGGTCGTCTTGACTCTTCAGCCACGAGGTCCAGGAGGCGTTGTCGGCGACCAGGAGCAGGATTCGGGCTGGTACACGATGTCTGTCGAGTGCTGAGGTGTCGGCGACCGGATTGGACCCAACAAGCCTTGGAAACGGCAAGTCTCGATGCAGAGGAAGATCGTCGCTGGTGCAGACCAGCAAGGTCTGTGGAACTCACCCAGCGAGGGTAAGTGAGGGCAGGCCTGGAGCAACCAGGATGCCAAGTTAGGAAAAGATTGGCCTTCGTTAAGGGCTACTAGCCAACGGGCTAGCGACCGCGAAGGAGCCTCGTGACGCCGCACGTGGAGCTGGCTTACAGGACACTCGTGGAGTGGGGGCCAGTGATCTTCGGTGCAGGTGGTGCTGGAGGCTAGGGCTACTCGGAGCCCAAAGCACGACTTCTTGGCAGACCCCGAAGAGGATGCACTTGCAAATGTGCTCGGTGTCCAGGGGTCACGGTCTCAAGTCACCCACGATAGCCACGGGCCTCAGCTTTGCTGGGGACTCAGGGTAGCCTCGGGGAAGTCTGAGAATCCACCTCTGGTGATGCGATGACTTCGGCGTCCGGCGGGAGCTTCAGAAATGCGAACCGGACAGATGCTTCTTTGGTGCCTGCCAAGCAGGGGAGTCACTCCTTGACCCCAAGGGAGATTCTTCTGTCCTCTAATCGTGAGTAGAGCGTCGAAGGTCCAGGATTCTGTTTCAGAGTTTCGTCCAGGGATAATCTAAAGTCCTAAGGACTGGGTTCCTATACTTATACTAAGGATAGGGGTTGGACTACTCTGTGGCCCCACCTATGGGTGGGTCAGGGCAGAGGGGTGGCTACACCCCTTTCCCTTTGTCCAGTTCGCGCCAAAGCAGGGGCTGGAAGCCCCTGATCCGGTTTGAACTGGGGTATGCACTAGGGACACCAAATGTGCCCCCAGTGCAGGACTTCAAAGCACACAGATGGTGCTCCCGCCCAGCCCCAATACACATTATCCTGTCTGGGGAGGTGGTCACACCTCCCTGGGACAGGAAACCTATTGTCCAGGCCTCCCCTGCCGGAGTTTCGTCCAGCAGCAGGAGGCCAGACTCGTGTCTGTGGCAGCAGCATCCATTTTGTGATGCCAGGGCTTTGGAAAGAAGTTACCGGGTTAGTTAGAGTTAACATGTCTTTCCCTCTAGAAGGGTGGAATGCTACCCACCCCCGCCGCCAGAATTGGCGGGGGGTAGTATTCCAAGATGTTTGACACCAAACACGACATGTTTAGGTGCAGCCATTCCAAAGTTAGCATTTTACCGCGAGGTTATAATGCGCTTAAGAGTATATGGTCAGGCTGCACTACAAACAGCATCAGAGATGGTCTCCGAACGCTGCAGAGGGGCCCTGCTCATGCAGGGGCACCCTCTCACATAGGAACCATGCACTCTGCCTTTAGGATTGATAAGGCCTGCCTTAGGAGTGACTTATAGGTTTATATGTGTGTATGTATTTAGTGATATAGGTAACCTATATCACAGTAAAGGGTGCATGCACCACCTTACCCAGGCTGCAGTAGCAGACCTGTGGTGTCAGTTTGGATGGCCTTCCAGGGGTGGCATAATACATGCTGCAGCCCCTGGTAGGCCTCTGAGGTACCTATGCCCTTGGTACATAGTATACCATATACTAGGGACTTATAAGGGCACTCCAGATTCCAATCAGAGATGTGCCTAAGGCACATGGAAACCTTTTACAGAGAAAGCAGATAGGCTGGGGCCCTGAATAGCAGGATCCCAGTCCAACTAAGTCATAAACCAGCAAAACACCATATAAAAAGTGGGGGCAACCATATAGTCAGATTCCACCTTCCTACAGCACTGCTACATCTGTGTCTGTTTGCTTCCTTCAGGACTTCAGTGAATTACTTACTGTGAGCTTAGGTGCCACTGCTGGGTCTGTTTCTTTCTGTTAATGGCCAATGAGTGCCACTGCTGCATGTAAGTTCGATGAAAGATCACAGGATTCTGCAACTAGACTCCAGTGTTGTTCCAGTCATTCAGTGTGCTGCCAGTGCGATACTGACTGGTTGTCACTGTGGTGCTTCTGCTCACCTGCTATCTTCCATCAGGAACTGTGAAGATACAGTAGGTACTGAGTGGTCTTACTGGCTGGTGGATCCATCGGTCATGAGAATGCATTCAGCAGTGTGCAGGGGCCCCCTCTTGGTTTCAATCCTGGCTCTCTTCTGTCCATCCATAATGATATCTATTCTTCCCTCAGGCGCCAAAGAAGGAACTGCAGAATGGTGTGATCCGGGGTTACCAGATTGGCTACCGGGAGAATGGACCGGGCAGCAACGGCCAGTACAGCATAGTGGAGATGAAGGCCACGGGCGACAGCGAGATCTACACCCTCGACAACCTCAAAAAGTTTGCCCAGTACGGGGTAGTGGTGCAGGCCTTCAACCGAGCGGGCACCGGGCCCTCGTCCAGCGAGATCAATGCCACCACGTTAGAGGATGGTGAGTAACGTGCTGGTGGCTTATGAGTAGCACACTAAAGGAGAAACAATTATAGCTGGGAGTTGTTAAGTGGACTGTAAGCAGGGTTGAGTGCCTGACTGGAGTGAAGTGAGTGTTTGCATTGTGAGTACCAAAAACAATCACTGGTATTGAGGTTTTAATTACTCCTGTCCCCAAGGTTGCTTATACACGTCTTGAAAAGACAGACTCTATCACCCATCCTTAATTGTAAAATGACTTCTTAAAATTAGAAAAGTTTCTAAGAACAAGATCAAATCCTGTATGTATCTTGGAAATACGAAACCTGTCATTCATCTTTAATTCAATAACATTTTCTTTAAATCAGGCAAATTCCTTCCAAAGAAAAAAACTTTTGTAATATTCGATCATTTTTAAGGCATTTTCAAGTGAGAGCTCTGCTCTGATATATAGGGACTCTTACATAGGGAAGTAGATAGGCGCCATGCCCCATCCCCTTTTCCTGCACCTTTCTCACCTATTCACCTCAGCCCTCATCTTGCCACAATTGTACCCTTGCTGTCCCTGCACCCCTTCCTTTTATCACCTCCATTTCATGTCCTTTCCACCCTACCCCCTGCATACCCCTCTTTCCTACTTCCACCCTCTTAACTTAGATATAGATAGATAGATAGATAGATAGATAGATAGATAGATAGATAGATAGATAGATAGATAGATAGATAGATATCCTCCAGGGAAAGAGAATAGGACACCTTCTAGTGATATAACATTGTTAGCTGCCTCAAAATTAGTAAAAGTGAAGGCTTGCTTCATAATCCATAAATAAACGTTGCAGCATAAGCATAGGGCCTTGAAAAGTGTGAGGCCTGGAGAATAATCCCATTGGTACTGGAACACTTCTCAGAGCGGGGTCGCTGCCATTAATGTTCCATCACATTTAAGAATTATAAAAACCAACATCCCTAACACCTCATACTTCCCTTGCTGCTGATCTATTTTAAAGCATCTGTAAAGTTTATTTACAACTATTTAACTGTTGTGCATTATGAAACATTTCACATCCTACATCCTTTCTTTACGTTCTCCCTCTACGCAGCAAGATTGTGACTTGGTTTACATTACACATTTCCCTCACCATGCAGCTAGAGAAAGGAAAAGTAAACTCCAATCTCAATGTAAAATAATAAGGAGCAATTTGTCGGAAGACTGTGCCTGACATTTGACTCTGCAAGAAGATTTAAACTAAATGTAAAGGTCTCTTTCTTGCTTATTCTCCTGGCTTCCTGTAAGGTTTGGGGTTGCTGCAGCAACTCCCGCACCCCAGCTTCCAGCACCCATGCTGCTACTCCCTTTGGACGGCCCTGGCCACTGCCTTGTGTTAGCAGAAAAAGGAGCACCGTGCTCGTTCCCAAAATATGTCTCTGATTTGGGAGAAGGGATGAGCTGTGTAAAACCCTCACCTTCCTCCATTCTGTCTCAAACCCGTTTCATTTGAAGAGCACGTGCCACAAAGGACAAAAAACAAACTGCGCCTCTCACGGGAGCGCCCTTCACGTCACCAGGAGCCGCTCTGTCTACGCGATTCAGCAAAGGCGCGAGCCGTCATCGAGTGGTGCAGTGGCGCGGCCATCTTTCATCCTTAATTACGGCGCTCGTTAGGCTGGCGCAGCGAGTACTCCTCGCGGGCCCTTTAAGAGTCCATGTTTTCCAACGGAGTTTTCGCGTGATTATTACCCCGTCGCTGCGCACTACATCCGGCTATCCCCACCAGCCCCTAATTACATTTTTACACCTAAGTGATATGAAACAATACTCATTTTTAAAGAGCATCATTACCGTGATCTATCGTCATTTAAACGCTCATAAAAATGTCGAGTTGCCTCTTCGGGGGCAGTGGGATGCCATTATCACTGCTTCTTTTAGCTCCACAGCTTTTCAGCGCCCCACCCCCCGTTCCTTTTGTTTGATTTAAGAGGAGCAGTTGCACCCTACAGTTGAGTTATTGTCTCTCCAAGGGTACCCCCAGTACCCTGTCCTGCTTCCAAGTTAGAGCACTACAAGTACACTTCACATTTTGGGGCGCAGCCGGCCTCAATTGGCATGACTCTGTGTGCCGCCTACTTTTGTGAGTTTTGGTATAGACACTAGTATGGAAATATTGCACCCCCTATTGTTTATCCCTGTGTCTCTGGTGGATGCAGTTTGATGTTACAGTATACCTGGTCTCCCCCTTCTGGTGAGTGATTAGATAGAAGTGGAGGGAGGGAGAGGGCTATGTGTGCGGAGGAGAAGGTAGGATCTGCCTCATCTTATAAAGACTTTGGAGGTCATTTACAGTTTGGCATGGGTGGGGCAGCTGCCAAGAACTGGTGAATGCCCTGTCCACCAACCTGGCAGGGCTTCTATTCTATTTCGGGTTGGTGAAGCACCATGTTTCTGATGGCAGAAACCTTTGACCAGCAGCCTATCTGCCGAAGGCCATCCGTCAGTCAGTGTACGTCGGAATATCCACCCGTGTTTGGGGAAGTAGTTTATAGATAATTTTTTCCCTCGTTCGTGCAGAAATCCTGGTGATCCCAAACAGGAAAAAAGAGAAATGACCTCTACACATTGTCAGAAACTTGCAGGGCTGTATTACTTTTGTTTTTCAATAGCAAACTCCAGCTTTGGAAATTGTTATAGAAAAATAAAAACTTTGCCTTGCAGGCACATTAAGCATATCCTGTTGGAGTAGCTGTGCGCTTTATAAATACCAGTCATTCATTCACTCATTCATTCATGGTGCCAGTTCAGCAAAGGTTCAGTGTGTTCAGGTGAGATGCCACTCTGATGGTTCCGCTGAAGACAAAGATCCCCCACCTGCAGCGATCGCTAAATATGGTGGTCATTCTTCCTAAACTTTGGCAAGCGGAGGCCTTGGTTTCTGCTGACCTTACAGGACCCATTGCTTCTTCTGTGCCCCAAGTGTGAAGCAGTTTTGCAGTCCTTGTGGCTTTTGACCTTGAAGAGAGCGTAAAGAAGCTCCCCCGGCAGGCTTGGTTAGGAATGTTGAGCTTACACAATGATCTCTTTATTGACATAACTATGGCAGTGGCTGAAGTGGTTGTGGCATGCGTTCTGCACAAGGCGGGTTTAAGGGTTGGTACCAGATATAATATACCAGAGTTATAACCACCAAATTCAATAAATATTAATGACTACTTTGTAGAGGAAACATCTATTTTAACCCATGCAATACTGATAAGACAAGCAAATGAAAACGAGATGTCTCCACCTTAACCATTCTTGAATTATAGCCTCACACGATAAGTAAGGGTTGAGACTGAGCACCATAAGGTACACTAACCTACTGTTATTCTCAGGGGCAACAGTTGTCAATGGTAGTTCAGTATCCTGAAAAGCATGGTCGGACTTGTACAGAAAATAGGCCTGACACCACAATAAAAGTGGTGTCATTAGGGAATTAGATAGCTTTAAAAAAGTGACTTACATGTGCAGATCAGGACCGTTCGAACTTTTCAAGACAAGCTGTATATGTGCTTTGCAAGACATGGGCAACCCCATTCATTTGACCTTGCTGCAGGCAATGTTTGTGATAATACCAGAGGAAATACATTTGGCCCAACAGACCGTAAAGCAGACCCACAAATGGCTATAAAACAGGCCCACACACTGTCCTGTCAGACCAGTCCTGCCAGATTGCCCTATAGGCCAGCCCAACCCTGCTGGAATGGGCAAGAGTATGTAAACTAGCAAGATGGAAAGTATCCAAGGGCACAAGGTACATGTTCATTCTCAGAGGGGGCAACAACCCCATAGCTCTATGCCTGGAGCAGAGGTATGGGATATTCTGTGGGGGAAGCAATACTGAACATGTACAGAATCAGTCGCGGCTCATTGAGGGAGTTTTTGGGAGGTGGGGCAGAAGGCAACAGAGGAATGATTCAACAGCACTGAATAACCATTGGAAGCTTTTTAAAGGGGTATTTAGATCTGGCTTCAAAGAGCAATTGTCTGCTCGACCAATTGTTACCAATTCTCTAAGATATATATAGAGTGGGCTTCGGCTTCACCAAGGGGAGTATAAACCTTTCACCTCATGCTATTGGTGTATGAAGCCGCATTCTGGGACTATTTTACATATGAAAAGAACACTCAATTGCACACTTTTTGTCCCATTCAGTTCTTTATCTCATCTATGCATTCGATACAGAAAGGAATCCTTTTTGCTACTAGTTTTTTTCCCAGCATTGGCAAAGCTGATAAGCCTGGCTTTAAGCTGCTATTAAATGTGCACGTAGTGCATGCGTACAGCACTAAAGATATTAGTGGATGCATGTGTCAGCACATTAAATACAGATCTATTGGCCTTTGCCAAAGCTTATTTTTAAGTTTCTCAGGTGGAGGTGAGTGGAAACTTTGCAACCCTCTGTGACTGCCTTCCACTCACCTGCTTAAGTGATGCTCCCTGCTTCCTTGTCTAAGGCCTCCTACAGGCACATCTCTCACCTTTCTTGGGGGCATTGGCCATGATGCTCATAGGCAGGCTGGGCCAGGAGCAGAAAAGCATGCAACCAATCTGTCCGTAGCGGCACTCTTGCCTATTTCTGGGCCGAGGCACCTAGCTAATGGGCCAGCAATCAAGCGCACAACACAAGCTCCATTCATGGGGAGGGTGCTTCACCAGCTGTTTCCACCGGTCTTGGACATGTTATTACTACGTGGTCCCCTCTGGAAGTTCCACCCAGATCCCTATAGCTCTTTAATGTAGTTCTACTACTGATGCAAGCACGTGTGGACAATTCCTAACATACCAGGATGAATAGCGTAATCTGGGCACAACTTGGTAAAGCAGCATGACAGCCATGACCCACAACACTTCCAGGTCAAGGCTTCACAGAGCAGGGAAGTTTACTAATTATTGCCAGAATGGCAATATCCCGGGCACCCTTCCAAATCTAGAATCTGTGGTCAGTAACTGCGTAACTACCAGGTCCAGTTCTATGCATTAAAGCACAGTTTGGATGCCTCATTTATCAGCCACTAGCCTTTTAGCATTCTAGCCTGTCCTCGTGGTGGCCTATGGCTTTGTAAGCTTCCTTATGTCCTAGAAATTTCATTCCAAAGTAACATGACCGGCTAATCCTTCTGGACTCTCTGCCCACTTTAATGAGATGCAGGAAGCATTGGCGTGTGCTCTTCCAGAAACAAAGGGCGGAGAAGGAAGGGCTTGGGAATTGAAGGATCACTCACCCAGAGTGTGGAGACCTGGTTTCTGCTGGGTTAGATTACATACTAGCTAAGCAACAAACATACTCATTCGCCCCTATGGCACAGGAATCTAAACTTCTTACTCCTCGGACCTACAACTTTTAGAGTCACACTGAACTCCTTTATCAGAGGGTTCAACATTATATAATTCTGTCTGAATTAGAACAAGTCTTGTCCCAGCTACCACATTTCCATACTGTGCATGTGGGTTAAATCATCTAACAATTCACCATGAGCTTGTCACAGTGAAGCAAGGTCCTCTTGCATTGCCTGCTTCAGAAGGTGCAGTATTAATACTGAACCTCAAACATATTTCATGTTACTTTCTGGCATGATCCAGACGGTTGCTTGCCTCACATATAGGGTACATGAGGTATCCAAGGCAAGCAGAATTTTGTGAAGGCCACAACTTAAGAAGACAGAAGTGGTGAGAAGAAATGCAAAATGGGTGGTGGGCTCTAAAAGGCCACTGAACGAGAGGAGGGTATATTTTAGGATTAGATTGAGAAGTAGACCCATAAGGAAAAAGCATGGTATGTGCAAACTAAACACATCACTGTTGAATCAAATGCAGTAGGTGCTGTGTCCAGTTCTGAAGGCCTCACATTGAGTGTTGTGTCCAGTTCTGAAGATTGCCTTGAGTGCTGTGTCCAGTTGTGAAGGTTGTGTTCAGAGAATTCTCTACTCCTGGAGATCGGTTTAGTAATATCGCATCCCATTTTGAAGGGCACATTTCCAGAAGAATAAAGACAGACATAACACAGATTGTCATTGTGAGTGGCCCTTGTCTGCTCCTCTCCATAGAGATGATGCATCTTCTTTAAACATCACCCTGTCACCTCTTGTTGAGAAGTGATTTGAACTCTTTACTACTGTAGTTTTAATATCTATGTGCAACCACTAGCATCCAGTGTTAAGGGATTTGGTGTGTCATTGATGTCCTATGCTGATGACATGCAATTGGTGGTCTCTCTGGCCCCAAGGGCAGAATATCAGCATCAGATGGCCCCTTGCCTTGAGAAAGTGGCACAGTGGATGGGGAACTGCTCCTTAAAACTAAATGGAGAAAAAACTGAGCTGATGATGGTGGAAAATAATTTTACCCCACACATGACTTTAGGTTGGCCGGACTGCCTTGGACCCTCTCCTCCTTCCTCCCCAATAAAAAGTCTGGGGATGTGGTTGGAGAGTTCTCTAACAATGGAAGTCCAACAAAGAAATGTACTACCTCATGCTTTGCCATGTTGAGAATTCTTTGAAAAATTCTGGATCTACTTCCCGACAATCTAGGAGAATTGTAGTTCAGGCGCTCATTCTCTCCTGCCTGGACTAAGGAAACTCCTTGTATTTGGATCTCCTAAATCGGTCAACAAGAGACTTCGGGTGGCTCAAAATGCAATGGCAAGGACCATCTACAAGCTACACAAACATTCCTCTGCGAAAAGTGCTTTGTCCTCCCTGCACTGGCTTCCAGTGAAGGAAAGGATAAAGTTTAAGGCCCTTTGTTTGGCCCACAGGAGTACAAACCATAGAGGACCTCCCCTGAAAGGTTCCTTCTATCAGCAATATGTCCCCAATAGAAGTCTGAGATCTTCTAATGTAGGGCTCCTGAAGGTTCCTCTTGTTCATAGATCCAGATGGGGAGGCAGATCATTTTCTTATCTGTCCCCCAATGAACCTCTATGCCAAAAGAATTAAGAATAGAACCCAATGAGATAAAGTTTTAAAAAATGCTCAAAACTTGGCCCTATCCTTATTAATTAATTAGGCATCAGCTCTTGATAATTAAGGATGTACTTTTTGATTCACTCAGCACTGGGAAGCCTTCGGGTAGCTATGCGCTTTATAAATCCGCATTGCATATTTTAAACATCTGTTGAACGTCTTCATTTTAAAACAAGGTGGGCATAAGGTAAACTTCCTACCCTGGATGTATCAGATTTTCACATTACTCATGCAATCTCTTTTCCTACGTTTGTTATTCAGCATTGGCAATGCCAAAAGGCCTGGCTTATAACTGCAAGTGCCTCTTCAGTCCCTGGTGAGTTTGGGCATTCAGTAGCTTATCATAATGAACTCTGCTGCTCATTCTTGCACTCGTATCCACTCGCAGATTCACTTGGATACACCAATTCATGCATCAACAATAAAACACACAAACATACTCAACAACATTATGCAAGATAAATGAGAAGAACATCAGTAGAAAAAATGAAAAATGCCTAAACGAGGCAGGCATATGCTTAAAATACAAAAAGAGAAACATTTAACCTAGGAGAGAACAACCATCTTGGAAATGGTAATGTGAATAGTGCATCATTGTCTAGAAGTTCCAACATGGCCACTATATGTAGTAAGAAAATAAATAATAAATAAATACAAACTGAGTAGGAAAGAAGTGTAAAGGGGCCTATCCGACTAAAGTGGTAGATTAAAGTATTGGCCCACCACCCTGGCAATGAAGCTCACTCATTTTCAGGCAAATGCGCACGTGATCAGGTAAAATGCCAACACTCGCTGGGCAGTAGAGCCAATGGTGGAAGGGGGCTGATTCATTACCCTGTGCACATTCTTCTACAACAAGGGTTTGTCAGAGGTGATAACCAACTCAGAAACCCTTGCCTACTGTTCTGGTCTGTGAGATTTCATGTAGAAGCCTGTCTACCGGCTTTAACACAGTCATAACAACCAAATCTTAAAGACCTGTTGACATTAACACATGCGTGAGTAGTGGGGCTTACTAACTCTGCTTTTCTCTCTGCAGTCCCCAGCCAGCCCCCCGAGAATGTGCGGGCCCTCTCCATCACTTCAGATGTGGCAGTGATCTCCTGGTCGGAACCCCCGCGCAGCACCTTGAACGGGGTTTTGAAGGGGTATCGTGTCATCTACTGGTCTCTCTACTCGGATGGGGGTGAGTAAGACAGCAGGTTAGAGGTCAGTGGTTCGGATACATGGGAGGCACAGATATCACACCCTCAGAAAAGAAGGGATACAGTCCAAACACCTTGATTAAAGGGCGATGGTGCAGGATAAGTAGGGGCTTTAGTTTGCAACCTGGATGTGCGGTTGGAGCTCGGGTGTCGGGATACACTACTTACGGGTGAGGGCAGTGTGGGTTGGTCATCCCATAATCTGGATTTGGTGATGTTTACTTGTTCCCCTTCATTCCCCTCTTCGAGTTGCAGAATGGGGTGAGATGCAGAACATCACGACAACACGCGAGCGCGCTGAGATGAGGGCGCTGGAGAAGTTCACCAACTACAGCGTGCAGGTGCTGGCTTACACCCAGGCTGGGGATGGCGTGAGAAGCAGTGTGCTGTACCTGCAGACGAAGGAAGATAGTGAGTATCGCACCTAAGGGTTCAGGGTAGGAAGCAGTACTTGGCATCCTGGCCAGGAAGGGCCTTGTGGGGGTGGTGGCATGATGGGCCTTGTGGGGTTGGGGACATGATGGACCTTGTGGGGTTGGGGACATGAAGGGCCTTGTGGTGCTAGGGACATGAAGGGCCTTGTGAGGCTGGGCACATGAAGGACCTTGTGGGCCTGGGGAAGTGAAGGGCCTTGTGGGGCTGGGCACATGAAGGGCCTTGTGGGGCTGGGCACATGAAGGGCCTTGCGGGGCTGGGGACATGAAGGACCTTGTGGAGCTGGGGACATGAAGGGCCTTGTGGGGCTTGGGACATGGAGGGCCTTGTGAAACTGGGCACATGAACAGGCTTGTGGGGCTGGGCACACAAAGGCCTTGCGGGGCTGGGGTCATGAAGGACCTTGTGGGGCTGGGGACAAGAAGAGGCATTTGGCACTGTGGTGAGGAAGCGCTGTGTGGGTCAGTGGCGTATGGACAGGTCACGCAGAGCAGTGGATACATAACGGCAAAGTGAGGCCGACAGGAAGCTGCAGATGGGACCGGTGCCAGGAGGGGCCACACAGGATAGAAGTCAAGAATCTGTTTTGACTATTTCAGGGGATAGCATGGGGACCAAAAGCCTATAGGATGGGATCCAAGGCATGTGCTAGAGGCTAAAGGAGATACAGAAACTGAACTGTCCTCTCAGAACGAGAAGCTGACTGCGGTGTAAATGTTGGATTCATAGATGATCCGAAGCCATCCGCTCAGCCTAGGCAGATCTAACCTCCTTACCATGTCACAGTTGCCTCCCTCCTCCCACCTTTAAAGTGTGAACTCACTATGATAAAGAATTAACACCTTTCGAATTCCTTGTATAAATTAGGCCTGTGGCGGGAAATCTATTTTAAACAATCGGCTCATGCACTCCAGTGGCCAGAACAAGGCGATGTTTATTCCTGGCCGCTTTTAGACCTAACCAGGCTTCCGCTAGGGACACCGGTTGATGACGTACTAGTTAACCAAACATTGCAACACAGGAAGGGACAGCTGGCAAGGTGTGGAATCTTGCCCTTGTGTATGGTTATTGTGAGGCAAAGACAGGAGTCACCCTGAAACATGGACTGATGGAACAGCTACTGGAGGAAATGCCAACCGAGTGCCCTACCACAAGCTGACATCTTTTATGTCCCTCCATTTTGTCTCTATGAGAAGCTGGCTGTACCTGCGTTGCAGGGTTTTATCTTCATTAATTTGCTACTCCAGCCTGGTTAAGCCTTGAAAAGGCATGTGCTAAATTGGAAAAATGGGTACTTTTCTATCTTCAATGAAGCGGAAATCTGAGATTTTATTAAAGACAATGAGGCGAGTATAATCTGCAAATCTCTTTATGACTAACTCCTGGCAGCACCTTAAGAAGTGATGCCATGAAGGCTGTATGATGTCACGCACAATATAAAGCCGATCATTCGACCGCAGACATTCTCTCGTATTGCCGACACTGAAGAACAGCTCTACACTGAGGAGTGGACTTATACCAATGTCAAAACAGAATCCAGGGAAAAAGAATTTGAGATGTTGCAGGGAAGGAAAAGATCTGGGCTTCTTCCAGAGAAGTGATGAGGCTATGCATATCTTTAAAGAAGGACAAGCGTGAGGCAAAGTCAAGGCATCTAGAGGTTAACCAATAGAAGAAATCAGCAGATCACAATTAACAACTAGGAATGCATACATAGAGAACAGACACCTATCAATTCACAAGTGCTATAGACCATAATCTGAACATATACCAGTAAATCATAACACGGAGAGAAATCCCAGAGAGGGATGGGAGGGACGTTCTACTCTCCTCACTGTATTTCCTCTTCACTGAAGGTATGGGAATTCCCATCCCATTTTATTACAACACAATGATGTGGTACAGTATGCAAGTTCAAAGCCCAGAGAGGACTCTGTCAGACATACGCTCTGGGATTTAAGGTAGAAGTCACTGCTGTAAACCATTTGGCTGCTGTAAGAATGTCCTCTAACCCGGCGCACCTGTAAAAAAGGCTGTAGCTTCTCGGGAGGACTGGGCTCTCGAGGAGGAGGTATCAATGCCAGTGGCGGCCATAGTAAGCTTGACCTATAGTTTTGGAAGTGACTTGGTTGTGGGGAGTTTTAAAGGAAAGGAGGAGCAGAAGTGCAAAGGCAAGAAGTGCGTGAAATGTACTCTTGAGACTGGAGACAACACAGAGAGCAGGGAAGGTGGGAATTAGGGGCCTTTTTGGTATAAGCCGAAATGTAAAACATTGCTCCATCCGGTGAAAAGTGAAGGCCAGAGTTGGAGAGTGCTCTGCTGTCAGACACCCTTCTCTAAGGGATGAGGCAGAACAGGGGTGCAAGCTTGAAAGAAAGATCCTTTTGGTAAAAGCAAGGATTTCGGATCTTTGCAGGACAAAACAGTGAAAACAATTGAGACATTCCTGGTAGAAAAAAGGGGTGGCCCAAGGCAAATGTATTTCATGAGAGGAAAGGCAAGAGGACTGACACCCGCCAAACAATCACCTAAGCACTTATCACGAGCAAGCTAGATTACGGAAACTCACTTAATGTTGGAATCTCCGCCCAACTCACCAAGCTAATCCAGACCAATCAGAATACAGAAGCTACACTCAACTCAATCTCCCTCCACACCCCCACATCTCCCACCGACCTCAGTAACCACCACTGGTTCCTCATACACAAACGTGCACAGTGCAAATTAGTCACACATACAAAGTACTGCACTATTTAGTCCCCACCTACATGAGCAACCGCATCAATTTCCACACCCCCACCAGACACCTCTGCTCTGCAAACCTCCTGCTTGCGATGGTCCCCCACATCCACAGAGCCAGTTAGTGCTTCTGCACCTTCTCGTACCTAGCTCATAAAGCCTGGAACGTACTCCCTCCTTCACATTAGGGCCACCAGATCAGTCCTAGAATTCATTAAAAAACCGAAATCTTGGCTCCTCACACAGGACCCAGACAGGGTGGCAAGCAACCCCCTTTCTCATCACCCAAGGACACCCTCCCGGGCGAGATGCGCTCTTTGCAAGTACACCTAACATAACATCTTTGTCCAAGGAGATAAAATTAAAGAGGGGGAGGTGGGCTGCAGTAAAGGCGTGACAGGCTTTAATTGTTCTATAAGAGAGACCTTTTGCTGAAGAGGGTCAAAAGGAAGTTGGTTAGAGTGGAAGGAGGATCCAGATTCTATCCCAGGCACCAACAAAGCCAGGCCTTCAAGGAAGAGTTGTAGGCTTGTTTAGTGTCTAGGGCTTATCAACGAGGTCTACAGCGAAAACTTCTGGCCATCATGAGGCTCCTCTGCAACTTCCCATACTAGAAGATAGATGAGCCCTTTATTTATTTATTACTGAACTGAAGAAATTCAGTATGGTAAAGGCTTGAGAAGGCATGCGCTAAATTGCGAAAATTAGTTTGATTAAATTTTATGATAGCCACGTTAAATTTAAAAAAATGTAATTTCAGAACTTCATGTGAAAATTCAAAAGCCATGCAATTTACAAGCAAGGGGAGTGCTTCGATGAGAAAATGTCTCCCACAAGACATTTTCTGCTTGAATTAGTCTTTGTAGAAAAATAATTGTGCAAAACTTGCAGAATTTCACCAACATTGTGCAGCACAAAATTTGTGAAGGTTGCGACCGTCATGTAAATTTTGCACTGGCCTAGATTTGAGTAATCTTTGCTTGTTTTAAGAGCCCCTCCCTCCACCCCCAGCTAAATGTATCCTAAACCTGCAATCAGCACCCAAGCCCTACACATCTTTCACTGTGCTCTTTCTTTGCATTCATCGTTCCCAACGTTGTTGTCGTCGACGGCCTTGATGGCGGAGTCGCGCTTCTGCCTGTGGTGACCCGTGCCCCTTCGCGCAGTTCTGTGGAACCCCCTGCGCAGTGTACAATTTGTGTGCACCCGTGCGTGCGGGCCTAGCGCTGATGGATATTGAAATATTAACGGCGCCTCCGTGCCCTACTTTAAGCGCCATTAGAACCGCTCCTCTCCTGAGCCATGGCCTTGTCTCGAGAAAGTGCCGCCGTTCCCCTGGTTCCCCGGTCCCGGCCCTGCCAGAGCCCTCATTCCATGCTAAAGGCCGCAACGTCATGGGCGTAAGTGGGTCAGGCGAAGTAGGCTGATTAAAAGGGGGCAGCCGAAAACCATCAGAGCGATTGCTGCTCCTGCTTTTAAGTAAACACACTCAAGGGGGCTTCAGTATTTTCAAAGATATCAGAACACTTAAACGGCGGTGGATGTAAGAAGCTCTTCAGAGGCTCAAGTGCTAGAGAAAAGTGAGAACTTTCAGCGGTGTGACAGGCTATTCATACACCTCAGGCTGGGGTGCTGAGCATATGGGCGTCACCGGCGCCATATTTGAATGTGTGCATCTTCCCAGGTGCCGAGCTTATTACCTGTCAGAATTAGAACTAGCGTGTAAGGCCAATTTCCCACTCCAGTGCAGAACGTGCCAATGAGGGTGACGTGCTCAAAGTAAGAGACTCTTCTTGGTATCCGAGCTTCTTTTTTGCCTTGTGCAGGAGATATGGCCAGGTGGCGGTGGAGAGCTTTGCACATAGCTACACTGTAGGAGCGCACCTATTACAAGGACCACAGCTGAGCACGAGGAGTGATGCAGAGTATCCGGAGATGACCCCTTTATTAACCATGCATGCATTCTTATTAATGCAAACCCTCCTTGGGAAGGTAAGGGGAAGGCTGCAGTAATGATAGGCCATGCAGTGCAGAGGGTTTACACCTGGGGTGCATTGTTTGAGCTGTGTGGGGGCCCCAGTAGTGGAATAACAGGGAGTGCAGCTGTTCATTATTTGGGGGCTTCGGCAGGACTGTCTGTGGAACCGCCAAGAATACAACGGGGTGCTTCATGTCTAGATTGAAGTGCATTGGCAGAGTGGCGTTGTGGTTCAGCTCTTGGAAAAGGAGAGCTAGTGCTGTGGGTCAGAATAGAGGTCATTTGGCGGGGCTGTCTCTTAGTCCCAGTACTAAAATAGCAGGATACTTCAGAGCAGGATTGAGGTACTTTGTTATTGGACTTCCCTTCACAGTGGGAACCCAAAGGCCACAGTGGGCATCAAGCAGTCATGAATGCATGTTTACGTATGTTAGATGGACTCTTGACAACCCCAGCCCCTTTCCACAATAGTTGCTTTTCACCCTGGACCAGTGCTTTAAATGGGCTGGTACTCTCCGGTACTGAGTACCGGCACTTCCAAATTGTTCCACCTTGAGTACCGGAACTTCTCCTTGGCCAGGGAGAGTACCGGTACTCTGGGGCTGTAGCCAGGCTTATATTACGAACGTGTAGCTGCGTTGCTTGGACAGGCGTTGCTGTTTCTGATGAGACTGGCTACCAAAGGAGCCTGAATGTGTGCATTGACAGACGATCCTAGATGTCGGCCAGTACCGATAACACCCCAATTGAAACAAAACCTGCTGAGATTTTCTATTTACATAGCTTCTCTCACTCTTCTGCTTCGCAACCTAGAGATCGGGGTGATTACAGCACAGAACCTCGAGGTGAAACGCCGTCCTGTAGTAGTTTTGCAATCATGGGAAAAGCAGTTTCCGAACATTTGCTAGTGAAACAAAATAATATCTCAAGAAACTTTCTGGTCAGGACTCCTTTTACTTTTGGGCAGTTAGCAGGTAGCGCTACCCACACAATCCCAATGTAGCGCTACGCACTAAATCCCAAATTGGTATGAATTTGAGAAAACTTTGTGCGCCTTTCTCTTGCAGTCATAATGGGGCTGTATGAAACATGGGAAATGATGACATTGGCGTGATGAGTTCCTGTAGTCAGGCCGAGAGTGCAGGGGATGCCACTAATCATCAGGGTAAACACATGCATTTAAAGTACAACTTGGATATTGCATTTGTAAAAATCAGTTTTAGCGAATGATGTGCATGTGTAAGTAAGTGTCTGTGTGCGTACCTACGTGTATGTGTCACAGATGTGCACTATGAGCTGCTATGGAAAAAAGTTATTGAATTTCAGCAGATTATGCTGATAACTTTTCAGTGGAATAGAGTTCTGTGCTGCATAGGCTGCTTATCAACACATAATGAATAGGGCATGCCCAATGGAAATATGAATACTACTTCATATATTGGCACAGTGAAGTTATAGTGAGGCTATGCACAGCGCTACATAAAACTCCAACATAAATAAATCAATACTTACCGTGAAAATGCAACCTTATATCTTATATCACCTGTGCAGCTTATATAATAATTCTTACAACCCACAACCTAAATAGTCCTTTAATAAAACAATGTAACTACTTATGTTACCAAAGGCACCAGGTGTTAAGGGAGGGTGCTTGCATTAGTTGAGCTATGTATGTCAGCCCAGAAGGGATGGGTTTGATGGATAGGAGGTACTTCCTAAGAATGCTTAACTCGCATGCCAATAACCTGTTTATTGCTCACTGAAGGCTGTTTCTTAGTGCTGGAGTATATTTACTTATAAGCTGCACCTTATTGCTCTTCCAGCTGGTCTGATTCCACTGATCTCATCCTTGAACACAAAGCCTGCAAGATCTGTTTCTTCCGCAGCAAATTTACATTTATAAGTCTGTTGCTTTTCAACTGCACCCCAGTGTGTCTGAAAAGGTGGTTATTTAATGTGTCTATTGAAGACTTTCATAATAAATGCACTGACTGCAGTGATGGCAAATATGTATTTTAGGTCTGAGAAAGGAGTCTGTGTGAAAGAGCACCTTAATTCAAGGCGTCAGTATTTCAAGTGGTCAGTGTAGTGGCCAGGGTTCAAAAGACATACTGTCCACCGAGAGTGTCCTTGGAAACACTGGTCCATGCCTGATTCTGCAACCAATCTCCTTCCTGTGGTATTTCAGTGCCAGTGTCGGTGAAGTAATATACACACAATATATATTTCTCCATCAACATTCCCAGATTTACTCCGAAAATATCTTGATCTCATTGGATGCTGGCACCTTGCCCCGCCCCTAACCCCACCCAAAGTCCCGCCCATGTCCACAGCTCAATTTGATGAGTACCTGCACTTATTTTTTCCCATTTAAAGCACTGTCCTGGACAATGTTCTTTCTCTGAACTTCACTGTCCAGATAATCATCCTTTTTGGTCTGGCACTGTCTTACCCTTGACCTTTTTAGGTCTTGTCTCAGACAGCACTTGTGAGACATTTTGTTTACTTACACAGGGCTTAGTGGCTGCTCACGGCTTACCATTGGTTGGTGCATGTGGCATTCGCATTCTCTTCTTGGGTTTGTCCCTCCCCCGAGCATGGCCCAAGTACTTATGTCCAGCAGCGGCCCGTGCAGGTAAGAACAGTGGGGCTGGGTAGGGAGGGGGATTCGACAGATGACAACAAGGGAAAATTAAATAAATAATACATTTTCCCTCCTCATCGTCTGTCGAAATCCCCCCCACCCGGCCCCACCGTTCTTACCTGCACGGGCCGCGGCCGCTTATGTCCTTCTACTGCTCCCTTAACTGGGCGCTACTTATTTATTTTTACTAAGCACTCGACTAGAGTGCATGTCTTTTCCAGCAGATTCCCTCATGTACTCATCCTCGGTGTTGCTTCGGTATCTCACCCCTCCATGTTGCTTCGCTCTCTGTGTTAATTACTGACAAACTGACCTAATCTGCACATTTATTGCACCTTATTTCATTGATTCGTCCACGCTACAAACCAAATTGGTTCTTTGAACTTTAAATTAAAAATATTGTCATAGCCCCGTGAATGGTGCTCATGTTAGCCTCTTCTGTAGGATGAAATTCTGACCCACAATTGCCAGGATTTCAACCCTTCATGTGCAACTTTCCGAGAGATTTCTGCAGAAGGCGCCCAACCCACCGAGCTGTCTCGTTAGATGTAATGAAAAGAGGCACATTCGCGGTGATGGCTGGAGTTTCCTGTGTTTCATTTTGCTGCTCTCAGTCTGAGGCCTGGCTGCTGCCAAATACAGTCGGACCGAATGCTCGGCCAAGAGACTTGATGGTTTTCTTGAGCCTCACATTCGACAGGCACCAAAAATAAATGAGAGCACGTGTTGTCTCACGCTCCTGCCAAATCCCATTCCATGTTTAGAATGTATTCAAATTATTATATAGATAGTACATACAAGACGTACAATCAAGGCGCTTTACGAATACGGCAGTAATTGTTACTGTTAATTAGTGAATGTTACAGAGATGGATGAGAAAAAAAGCACAACATAAAATTACAGAGTGAAGAAGGCACAACATTAAATAGCAAAAATGAAATACCGGGGCTTGGGAATATGGGCCTATTGTCTTCTGTAGGCATGCACAGTATACTATTGTAAATCTCTTTAGTGTTGCTTTAATATTTTGCTTGGGACTGTGCTGCACTCTCTCTTCTTCCCCATCGCTTCTTGCTCAGATTTGACTCAGCAGTCATTTATGAGATCTGCTTAGAGGTGAAGGGTTAATGCACCTGCTGCAGAGATCTGCATGTACACAGCCATGGACTCAGCTTCAGGTCAATGAAGACACTCCTCAGCAGTGTTCCCTGTAAAGTGCACGTGCGCGCACACCCTAACTTTCCATAGCGAGCAATCTAGAAGGCGAAGCACCCACACTTCACAAACCACACAGGAGAGCCAGGGGCGGCTCCTCCATTTGAACGGAGGAGCGTCGCCCCACAACCCCAGAGCTGAAAAATAAAATGTTCATAAAGTTTATTTGTTACCATTTTATTTTTCAGCAACCTGTCCCGAACTAAGTGTCAGGACGAGGCGGGTCCAGTGCTGCCGAGTGGCAATAGCAGGGAGCGGTGCGCTTTAAAAAGCACTGGTCTCTTTTGCTGGCTGTCTTGGGACGGCCAGCCAGACATGTGCATTTAAAACTTCTCTAACCTAGCTTTCTTAAACAGCTGGGTTGGAGAAAGTGCAGGCCTCCAGTGCTCTTGAGAGCGCTGAGTGAGGCCGCTCCCTCCAATCTTGATGCTTCTCTCATGCGGTGAGAGCAGCGCCAGGATTGGGTAGTGCAGTTTCCTGGTCCGGAGCTTCCAGAAGACACCCGCGGGAGGACGTCACACTGCACGAATAGAAGGTAAGTTAATTTTATTCATTATTATTTTTGTTTGTTGTGGCCCTCGTCCCACAACCCTCAGTACATGCCAGCTGCCACTGCAAGAGACCGCTTGCAGCTGCTTTGAAAAATAGGAGGGGCACGAAAAAACTGTCACTCGCATGTTGGAGAGCCACAGGGAGAAGCGGAGGCAACCTACTTTGGATGAGCAGGTTACTGTGGAAGAGGGCACTATGTGGGGGGCTGGAGAGGGTCACAAAGTGTGCTGTAAGTGACGCCCGCGCATGCAATTGTTGCATTCGTTTCGAAGATAGGGGCGGTGGCTACAGGGGCATACAGGCAGCAATGGAGTCTCTGATTAATGTTTTTTTTATACACGGCCGTGCACTAATTGGCACTGTTCAGCGTTCAAGGGCATGACTCAAAGGCTTGGTATTAATGTTTTGTTTGTTGCTCTGGGCATTGTTCTTGTCGTTAACAAGGACAGCTGATGCTCCTGCAAGGCCAGCTTCTGCTGTTCTTGGCCAAGCCATTCCACTCGTGGATAAAGATCAGTCTGATCATTCTTAGTGCATCAGTGCTCAGGCCCGGCTGACAAGTCGAGCCCTGAAATGCTCGTCATCTAAATCATGCAGCAAACATCACCTAAAATATGATAGTCTTCTCCAAATACAAAAATGCACCGTTCTTTTACACGTGGAAGCTTTCGCATTAATACTTCACATCACTGCACTGAGAGACGCTGATTAAAAGTACGTTTTTAGGTCTCGCGCCTAGCGTTGCAGTGCATAGCACTGCTCGCGCAGCGCGAGACCTTTAGAAAGGGCTTCAGAAAGCTACCCACACGCTCGTGCGTGTGGTTTTGCTTTGTGAAGCCCACATTGGCTGGAGCGTGCGTTTTTTTTCCCGAGACGGCACGCGATTGGGCAAAGGCGGGCGCATGTTCCGCCTTTGCTCCTCCCATTCCCGACGGTGGCCAGAACGCGCAGCAGCGCGCGTTCGCCTCGCTGCCGCGCTCCCTCCCCCCGCTCCTCTGTGGTGCGCGCGCACCACTGGTTCAATGATTGCTACTGTATACAAGGGTGCTATAATTTGTGATTTGAAAGTGAGAGTATCCAACTATAAATGTTCAAACCGCTTACACAACGTGTTTGTTTGTGAGAACCTTTACCCACGCGCTGGGAATGCTTCTTTTCCACTGTAAACTGGGGTGAATTTTCCTCACATTGCCGTTACCAAAATATTTAAATACTTTGCCTAAGAAAGCACACATAAACCATCTTAAAAATATCGGCAAACGTTTAATTTATATAGCTCATTTTTTCAAATAAAATGTTAATGTATCAATGAGCAATAAAGCGAGTTGAATGAACTCTCTTTGAGTTCGCATCTATAACAAAACATGAACCAGAGAACTGGTTTCACCGAGTATCAAACATCCGCACAAAGAGATGTACGTATAAAGAGCTTGATCTGACCCGTGCCATCAGAAATAAAGTCTATCACCACGGCTTATTTTTCATGTGAAACTCGCAATTCGGAATTTCTGGTAAAAACAAACACACCAGCATTAACATGCAAGGGGAAGGGCTTGTGCTAAATACACCTGGCATTGAGCACGTTGTAGTCTCCGTATCAAGATGTGTTGAAACAACATGTTCTGTTCCGAAGACATCAACGCACGTAAGAAAGTGGGGGGGTCTCAACTTGCCCTATTTTAACGTGGCTACTTAACCCAGTCACACTGTTTCCCTTGTGTACTGGAACTGCAAGCTTTGCAATTTTCCTTATAAATTCGAAACTACAGGTTACTTTTTGTTCGACTTATTTCAATAAAGGGCACCTAAAAGCGTCCCACGAGGCATGCAAACATCAGGCGTTCTGAAAATAGATCATACATTACACACGCATTGTAAAAATTTGAGTTATGAAGGAGCACATACGAGCTCCGCACTCCCGTAGCCCGTGAATGCCGGGCAGGTGCATGTGACATGGAGCGGCTAAAACACACGTTCTTAAGCCTGGCACACACTCTTGTACGCTGTCAAGGCGGGGCAGGTTCCAAATCGAGTTTATACTGATTATTGTAATAACACCTGTGGCATCACAGGGGCAAAAAAATAATAACTGCACGACTATTTTTGCACTCGCATCGTTTTGGCCAAATTAAGAGCACAACTACTCAAAATATCTGTACCGAACTCTAATGTAAAAGAGATCCCTGTGCACGATCTTTCAGGCCGGTTGTACAACCCGATCCCCGGGTTTGATTAATCGAACAGCACCTGATCGGGCATTCTTCTACAAGAATATCGCAGCACTGAAAGGTGGTCCTGGACCACTTCTGACTCCCCTCTTAACTTACCTCTTGGAGACTCTCGCACGTCCCCTTCTCTTCCTGGCTTCTGATGCCCTTCCCTCGTCTCCCAATGACGTGGCGTTCACACGGTCACGTGACCTCACCCTGCCCAGTGGTTAGCGTCCTCCGATGTGCCTCCCTGCCCCACCTCAATGTGGGATTTAATGCGCCTGTAGGTGTATGGTTTAGAGTAGGAAGAGGGTGAGCTGTTGTAATTCCCATCGTGAATGCCACGCCACACGGGCACTTGAGATTGTATACTGTGGTACGCAATCTCCTGAAATTAGAGGCGAAGAAAAATATTGTACGCTCCCATTTATGATGCAAGGATAGACAAAGACTATCCAGTTTTGTTTTTTGTAAAGTGAAAACAGTCCATCAAATTTCACCAAGAAACTCAAAGGCAGCGTGCGCAGCAGTGGTACAAACGTACTTAACTTAAACTACAGGTATAGCGTACGCTTGGCCACTGGAATTTTCAGCACATTCTACCGCAATATTATTTCAATATTTTGTGCTTTTAATACACTAATATTTTTTGGCCCATGGTTTCAGCTCAGTAGTACCAGTTTTACACCTGCTTATAGGAGCGATTTTAAGGTGGCCTCGCCTGTTACCCTTTGTAAGAGGACTGCCATTGCGAGGCACGTTGTACTTTTCGTAGTAACTTTTGATTTGTTTGTTATGTTATGAGGATTTGTATAGTGCACTTATGACCCGAGGGGGTATCCAGGTGCTAGAACAGATGTGTAGTGTAAGCCGATTGGAGCTCTTAGTTGAACAGGCATTTCTTCAGTTTCTTGCGGAACCTTAGAGATGGGAAGGTCCTAATGTGATGGGGAAGGTTGTGCCACGTTTTGGCAGCGATGTTGGAAAAATTGTGTTCTCCTGTTTTTCTTCTGTGGATGCATGGTATATGTACGAGGCAGATTGTGGCTGAGTGCAGTTTCCTAGTTGGATGGTGGAAGTTAAGGCGATGGTTTAGCAGTGATGGTTGCTGACCCACAAAAATGGTGAGTCGGTGGACATAAATACATTTAAAAAGCATACAAATAAACATTAGAAAAAAAACGTTACACTTAACTTAGCCTGCAGCACTTCCTCGGTGTTCTCCAGTCCCTGGCTCCAGACTCCTCCAGCATGTGGTCCCACAACTCCCACAGGTCCTTATCCAATCCAGACACTGCTCTCATGCTGCATGAGTAAAGCGTCTTGATTGGCTGGAGCAGGCTGCCTCAGCGCTCCGAAGAGCACTGAAGGCCTGTGCCTGCTCTCCAACCCAGCTGTCTAAGACAGCCAGGGTGGATAGTTTGAATTGAGAGTGTCGGTTTGGCCGTAGCAAGGTAGCCGGCCAAACTGACATGCACAATTCATACTGAAGGGCCACTCGTCATTGCTGCCATTCAGCAGCAATGACTCACTGACCACGCCCTGCCCTCTCAGCTCGGTAGAAAGCTGGAAAAATAAAACGGTAATAAAATCCTTTTATTGACATTTTATTTTTCCAGCTTTCTGCGCAGCAGTATAAGGGGGTGACGCTCCTCCGCTCCTATGGAGGAACCGCCGCTGTAGTTGAGGTAGGCAGGTCTGGTGTTGTGGAGGGCTTTGTTGGCGTGGATGAGCAGTTTGAATTGGCAGCACTTCTGCATGGGTAGCCAGTGTAGCTGTCTGAGGCAGTACATGCATACGTATGAAAACAATGCTGCAGCCATAGAATCACATCATTCCACTGGCTCTAAACATAGACAGTAGTTGGAACAATGTAAACTTCTCTGACATGAGGTCATGTGTACTACAGCAGCAAAGCAGCAGCAGATGTTTACTGTGTGGTGGAAAAGCAGACCAGTGACACAGATAAGGATATCCCCGCTGGAGCCTACAGTTATAACTCCCAGCACTGCTGACTTAACTGCTGACGTCATATTGCTAATGCACGTGTTGGCTGACCTTGCTGTTCCACCTCTGTTATGGCACTGAGACAAACTGCTTGTTGGTAGTAAAAAAAATTCCTGGAGGATCCCTCAACAGAAAAGCTCAGGGAATCTGTGTTTACCTATTTTACACTTACAACATATTTTCTGTCCCATGTTCTTCTTTCTTTTGACATTATGGTAAGCTTTGGCCATTCTTGCTGTTTAGGGTCGAGCCTAGCGGCAGCGGGCATAGCGCTGCTCGCTCATCGAGACTACTGTAGTAGAGTATGGGAGAGAAGCAGCGCCCACTCTTCTCCCATATTTTTCATTGGCTTGTGTCATTGTCTTTCGTAAATGCTGCCTTCGGATTCGTTAATAGGCTTGTTAGTCCCTCCTTAGTACGGCCTTATCTTCATTTGTACCCTCCCTTGGAGACTGGCCCCTTTACTTCGGTTGTTACACAGGACCTGTTATTTAGTCTGTAAGCACTATTTACTTTATTAAGTTTCTCTTACTGCAGGCCGGACATGCGCTTCTTCAGCTGAAACCGCTTGTGTTTTTAAGCAGCACGGCCGCACCCGTAACACGGGCACCCGCTTTCAATCTCTTTAACGGATTTAAGTCATGTGAATTCCAGGTAGCACATAATCGTGTGCTAATGGGCTGAAGCTGACAACAGCACATCTGTGTTACATCTCATCTGTTCTAAAGCCACCTGATGGGTTGTTTTCAAAAGCCTGTTCTATCAACAACACCACCACCACCAATACCATCATCAATACCACCACCTCCACCAATACCACCACCACCAGTACCACCACCACCAATACCACCACCACCAATACCACCACCACCACCAACACCACCAATACCACTACCACCACCACCAATACCACCACCAACACCACCACCAATACCACCACCAACACCACCACCAACACCATCAACACCACCAATACCACTACCACGACCACTAATACCACCACCACCACCAATACCACCACCACCATCAGTACCACAATTGCAACACCAATAGCTCAAACTTTAATAATGCGAGACCTATTGCATTGCAAATGCTTGTTAAACATGATCTTATAACTATTCCTCCCCCACCGTCGTAACAGTGCAGTTTGTGAACTGAGGCAAATTAAAGTTGTTGTGTGCACACTGTATGTGGCCTACATTCTTGTAGAGGGACCAACAATATAGTCTATTAAATTTAACTCAATATGTTTCTACGCCTCTTATGCTGCACTCACCTATTTGAAGGTGCTTTCAAATGTGATAATGAAGAAAATGGCATATTGCACAAATAATATATTTACCAATGTTCACACAATTTGGGTATGCAGGAAAGCCGGTATTAATCACAGGTTTTCTGGTTTTACTTTGTACAAATCAAACACTAAATGGGTATCTAGTTGTCTCCCCTTTTTAACCTCAAATGTTAATGCTTTGTTTTTAACTCTTTTTCTATAATTTCCACATTGATTATCAAGCACTAGAGAGATCAGTGCGCCGTATTCTTCCCTCATGCCAACTTGTTTATCCCAGTTTGTATCGAAAGGTAACAGTTAAATACCTCAGATTGTTAGCATTATTGTTGATTTTGTTGCTACCAGTATCTTAGAATGCCCTCAGGAATTTACTTTTATGCACAGAGCCATTGCAGTAGCCAGTGTGGCATGGGCCCTAGTTAGGGTGACCAGGCGTCCTGGATTTACCGGGACAGCCAGGTTTTCCAGCAGATTTCTGCTAATTTGGCTCAGGTCTTGGTTTTCCAATAGGGTTGACTCAAAACAATGGGATGCACGTTTGTATGTATTCTAAAGCAGAACTAACTATCAGCTGTTAATGGAAAGCAATTTAATTAAAAGATAAGATACCGGCTTTAAGAATTACATTTTATTTATTTCCTTAGTGTCTCGTTGTGTGTCTTTCTATGTTGATGAGTGCTGTCATTGGGCCCTTCGGTCGATGTAAAGTTGTAGTCCTTCTTCTATTTTTGCAATATGTCCTGGTTATTGGAGTTAAAAAATCTGTTCGTCATTGCGCAAGAAAGAAAATGGGCCCCTTGGCTGCTGTTTGAACTGTGAAATACAGCAATAATCATCTTTCAGTGAGCCCCTCTGGCCCTGGTGTCACTGCACCTGCTGCACTAATGGAAGCTACGCATCTGCACAATATTAATTGTAGCATTTTCTTTTAGAGGCACCAGCTCACTGTTTTCATGTAGTGTGCATTACCAGAGGAGTAGCTACCATTGGTGCAGCCGGTGCTGTGGCACCAGGGACAATTGAACCATGTAAATTCCCGCATTTTTTTTTATCCCAACAGCAGTTAAAAGGGCCATTTTCCTTGCTTGCTACAGAGCCATGGCATCATTGCTATGCTACTGGTTATTACCTGTTCTTTCCAAAATATGCATTAACCTGAGCTACGTGTCACTGCTAGCAATGATGGAGGATTGTATGTTTTGACAGGAAAGTGGATTTGCTCAGGACCTCACACGATACTGATCCAGCGCTAACAATAAAAATAATTCTCCTAAATGCTTTGGTCATCCAGGTGCAACTATTCCTCTAACACACACTATATCCATATGACGGTGGGGCCCATAACACCGCATATACATTCACTTACTCATTTGTTCCCTGGATTTCCTCCGTCAATAACCTAGGAGAAAAACGATTCGCTGGAAGGAGACGGGATACCTCTTTAACATGACATAATATTTCTCTTTTGCTTTAAGGTATTCCGCTCATTGGTCGATGGACCAACTAGTAGGAATAAGTTGATGGTGATTAAGACCAGCTCAATCACAATAAACTCTTTATCAATTTACTTTAATCATTGAGCTAAAGAATCACTGAGTCATTTGTTTAGAGAATAATAAAGTTTATATAAAGTTTTTATGCAAGAAATGAGGTTAAGTTTATTATTCTGATCATTACATTTATAATCACTATAAGGATAAAATGAAATTGCAATGCATATCTTTTTGACGGAAGAATAAGGTTATCATAGTAAGAACTCTTAAAGATCAATCTATCTATCTGGGGAAAATCTAATAGTTCTAAAATAAAAATCTATCAGGAAAAAATTCTCCTAAAGCAGCATCTTATACTCAACTGGAAAAGAAAAATAGCAGCAGCAGCATCAGCTCGTCAGCATCAGCAACCGCAACTTCACCCATCTACAGCATCTAACTTCTCCAGCAACTCCTGTAGCATCTACCTCAGCAACTCACGCAGCATCTCTCGCAGCAACTCTCGCAGCAACTAACCCCTCCCACCAAGAGTAGGTCTTCTTATACCCTAATTCTAGCTTACAGAAATAAAATGTTTCATCTTCATGGCGTGATTCTTTCTCATTGGTCAAAACTTAGGCCCATATACATTTTAATCAAACTTCCTGGTCTTAACCAGTTCCTTGTGGAATGTCCATGCAAGCATCGTTTCCCACAGTTTGTCGTTGCTCATCCGTTTCGATCAGTCCAATTTGTATCTTTTTCTGCTACATTTTGGGTTTAACAGTTCCGTCTATTGATTCAGTTGAACTTCTCACGCTTCTTGCTGATCATCTTGGCACACATCTGCTCAGAAAGGTCACAACAGCCTTGACCATACTTCCATCTTAGCCTCTCAGCACCAGCACGTGATCATCCCTTTTGCACAGCCTCTCTCCTCTATCACATGGTCCCCCGCTCATGCGTACTCTAGCAACTGGCGGCCATTTTATATTGCTGCTCGACAGGCCTAAGTGCACTATTTTCAAAGATAAACAAAATATTGTTAAAACAAAGAAATATAAACCCTTTCGTTTCCCTCCCGTCTTTCTACGTACCCCAATTAGGTATTACCTAGCAAAAAGCAACATATAAAGCTGTCCCTTACTTACCATCGCTTTATTTTACAACCACACGTTTTATTTAAAAGCACAGATCATGCATTTATTATGTAATTAGTACGCAAATATTATGTTATGTTAGACACGTAAACAATTATAAGTTGATTATTTTGCACACGGAATAGCGTGTTACCTTTAACCCTTAACATGTAACATACATTGTTGGTTATTTACTTAAACGAACATGTTTATTAATTATTTTACGAAAATATTAGGAGGTTAACATTTTTTCATTTACCCTTCTCCATCAACTCCCCCCTTTGGTGATTTTTAATATCACCACAAAACCCAAGTTATACAATTTTCTCAGACAGCATATATCTTTTATCCGTTTGCTTTTGTTAGTTTACACAACTGTATCCCTTTCAACTTGTCTCTTCGTTTTCTTGTACATGTTCTCTTTTATTTCTTCTAACTCTATTTCACCCATTTCTCTCTCTCTCTCCTTGTTTATCATGTTTTCTTTTTCTATTTTATTCTGCCTTCTTCTTCTCTTTATACATGTAATTGCAAGCTTCAGTATTAATATTATTATTATCACGGTTGCTATTATTATAACTTTCCCTATTATTAATCCACTCATTCTTGTTAACCAATTTATTACTGAAGAAAACCCTTTACCAAGTTTTCCAAACACACTTTCAACCTCCAGTGGAACAAGTTCTTTGTGCAAATTTGTAATATTTGTTATATACTTCTGTATATTTTCGCTTTTATCTGGAATGTAAGTGCAACAATGTTGGACTTTCAGCATTCCACAGACTCCGCCCTCTTTTGCCAAAAGAATGTCAAGGGCAAGTCGATTTTGCATCACCATAGCTCTCATGGCAACCATCTCGGTATTTACCATTAAGAACCCTCCAGCAGTATCTGTAGATAAACGATCTACCACTGTGGATAATTTCCGAATTCTAAATGCATTCAAAGATATTCCCACTGCTGGTATCAATGCACCAAAAATATCACCTACTATTTCTGAAAAACTTTCCCTTTTTCTACGTGTAAAGGTATTTATCATTTTGTGTGTTCCCTTTTCTTTTCTATCCACATGAAAAATCTTTGGAAAGACCAGGCCTATGTAACATGACCCATACCAATGGTCTGGCAACCTATAATAAGCCCTATTTCCGCAAACATAATAGATCCCTGGAAATATTGGATCTTTTCCCCCTTTGAATCCCCATCCACCTAAAATTTGGTAATTGTCATGGCAAATACTGGAACCCACAAAATAATTGTCATATCTTGTCTTATTTCTTCTAATGCACAACCTTCCCTGTTGGGGCAAATCCAGAGTCATAGCTGCATTTGTCTTTTTCTTGTCATGATTGTCTTCCTCAAACGCCCAAAGAGGTGTTTTTGTCTCTTCTATTACCTTTCTTTGAAATTTCACTCTTCTCTCTTCAACCATCTCTAAAAATACTTTTTCTTCCTTCTTTAACTCACAGGTAAGGTTGTACCTAATTATACTATCTAAGGTTAAAATCTTATTTTCTAGAAAATATTCACCAAACGTTTTTCCTCTTTTATTTTGTTCAGCTCGGGAACTACAGAAACTTTCGCAAAAATCTTATTTATGTCAGTGTAATAATATTCTAATCTACCTGTTTTATAAAATAAACTTGCTAAAACGCTACATGTTATTCCATACGTCAAAGGGAGGTGATGATAAGTCACACCCTCTGCTACAGATGCAGGCAACTGCATACAAACATAGCAATCTCTTACATCCATTGTTTCTACATACTCATATAATAATTTAGTAAAAACATTTTTTGAAAAATCTGTTATTGATTTGTCCTTGTGTAATTCTGCACTACTCTTTAAAATAACTGGTTCTTGAGTGTTCGCTCCTTTTTCTTTCTCGGTGTTATTAGACATTTCTACTACAGCTAAACTAATTGGAATAGTGATTGCTAGAACCACCCATACTGTTATTAATAATCCTGTACAAAAGCAACACATCTTGCACCATCTACTTAAAAACTCACATTTACATTTTCTATCTCTAGTATTCTCCATTTTGTTTGATAACCTTATTTATTTGTTTTCCAGAAAATTGTGTCACTACACCTCATAAATGACTTATTTGCCACTCTATACTCCACTGTTTTGTCTTTGCTTGGTACTTTCTTTTAATTCTTTCTCAGAATTCTTTCTCAGAATTCTTTCTTTGTCTCATCCGGTAAATTCGTCAGATCCAGTGTTTTGTCAAATCCGGTAGAAACTATCTAAACTTCTTCAGGTTTGTTGCACTTCACTTTCTCCCATCAGGTTTCTTTGTTCTGGGTTTTCGTGAGTGTTCTTTTCTTCTTTGTTACTAGTCAAAGCAAGATACAACCATTCAGGCGATCTATACTTCGGATTTACCTTCTTTACTCTTTTCGTTTTCTGCAAGTGTTTTCCACCTTGTTTTTCTTGCTCTCTCTGACTTGTTATTTCATTCACTTGTTCAGCACTTTTCCCATCCAACCTTATGATTCTGTATCTTTATTTTCTTACTTCGTTGGGCCAATTGTCTCCTTTTCTTGGCCTTTTTGCCTCACTTCCTTTTTCCTCTCTTTCTGTTTTCCAATTTCTTTTTCTTGACTCTAGTTTTTGGTTTCTTTCTTCTCCACTTTCTTCAGACTCTGTTTCAATTCTTTCGTTATTGCCTCTTATTTTGAAACTTATAATGTCATTTTCTTCCTCTACTTGTGGTTCTTTTCTTATCTTCCTTCGTTCACCTATTTCTGACCCTCCTCGAGGTTCTTCCGAATTTGTGTCAGTCTCTCTACCTGCTTCTAAATTTCCCTGTTCTTGTGTTTGACTATCTGTCCCTACTGCTCCTCGGGGATTTTCCGATTTTTCTAGCTTTTTGTTTGAAACTCTCCCTTCTTCATCTATTAATATTATCTCCGAAGGATTTTTACCACAACTTGTACTTGGTTGCTCACTGTTACTATCTTCTGGCTCAGTTTCTTCTCTTATGCTTTCAAAATTCCAATTTCTTTTTAGAATTTGTTCACACTCCGAATGATCTGTATCAGATTCTGAACTGGTATCTGATATTTCCAGATGTCGACTTACAGGTCGATCTTCAAATTCTGGAACTTCAGCTATTTCTTCTACTTCTTCTGTCGTTGCACTTGTAGTTGGGTCTTCCAGATGTCGACTTACAGGTCGATCTTCAGGTTCTGGCACCCTGTTTGTTTCTTCTTCTGCTTCTGAACTGTTATCCAATACTTCCAGATGTCGACTCACTTGTCGATCTTCAGGTTCTGGAACTCTGATAGTGTGACTGGCATGTACCCAGTGTTTCACTCCTGCACACTTGACTGCAGTGGTCGTCACCAGGATCACTTGTCGTGGTTCGTCCCAGCGAGGAACCAAACAGTTTCTTCTCCTGTGGACTTTTATGCGGACCCAATCTCCTGGATTCAAGTCGTGAGCTGGTTTTCTTTCAAGAGTGGTCGCATCCGGTCCAACCTGATGAAACACAGAACGCACCACATCAGCCAATCCTTTGCAATAATCCAGCACTAGATCATCAGTTATAGTCAGTAGTTTGTTGACAGGTACTTGTGCTTGTCTCATTGCTCGTCCCATAATTATTTCATGGGGACTGAGTCCAGTTTTCCTTTCCGGAATACTTCTGATTGTCATTAAAACTAATGGCAAGGCATCTGGCCATTTGAGTCCTGTAGCTTGACACATTTTTCCTAACCTGTTCTTTATTGTTCCATTCACTTGCTCTACGATTCCAGAAGCCTCTGGTCTGTATGCACAATGCAGTTTCTGTTTAATACTAAGTGCTTCACAAATCAGTTTAACTAATTCATTTTGGAAATGTGTTCCTCTATCTGTTTCAATCGTGACTGGAAAACCATACCTCGGAATGAATTCTCGCAGCATAAGTTTTGCTACCGTTATTCCATCATTCCTTCTTGTTGGGTATGCCTCCACCCAACGGGAAAACAAACAGACAACCACTAGGACATACCTTAATCTGTTACAAGGTGGCATTTCAATAAAATCCATTTGCATTCTAGTGAAAGGACCCCCTTCTCGTCCTATTGTTCCTAGACTCACTACTGTCTTCCTTCCTGGATTTAACTGTTGACAAATAAGACATCTCTGACAAAGACTCTCAGCTATGGCTCTGAATTTTGGATTATACCATGTTTGTCTAAAAAGTCTGATCATTGAATCTCTCCCAATATGGGCTTGTCCATGGTACATCCGTGCCATGTCAGAAATCATGCTATCAGGCATAACTGGTCTCTCATCTCTGTAAACCCAAACATCATTTTCTTCATGTTTTCTACACCCTGCTTTTATCCATGTATCTTTTTCCTCATCCTCTGCAGCTTCTTGTAACTGTCTCACCTCATCCCATGTCTCAATAGAGTTAGTAAAAAGCAAAGGACAAGAAATATGCTCTCTTTCCCGACATTTGTTTAAAGAAACCACATTCTTTGCACAATACTGTGCCATTTCGTCAGCATATTTATTACCAACAGTTATGTAGTCTTCCCCATTTTTATGTGCATTGCACTTCACAACAGCAATCTGTTTAGGCAGCTGTATCGCCTCAAGCAGCTTTTTCACAAAATCTCCATTTCTAATGGGCGTTCCAGCAGACGTCAAGAAACCCCTTTGTGACCAAATCTGACCAAAGTCATGCACCACCCCAAAGCCGTACTGGCTATCTGTCACAATCGTAACCCGTACATTTCTTCCCAACTTGCATGCTTGAATCAGAGCTACTAATTCTGCGACTTGGGCAGACCGTACATGCTTCCATTACAGTTGCTACTGTGCAAACTGCATATGCTGCACTTAGAACTCCATCACTCGTTCTCAAACATGACCCATCCACAAACAGAATATAATCTGATTCTTTCAAAGGCTCATCTCGTATGTCAGACCTTGGTTTTGTACAGTATTCGAGCACATTCAGACAATCGTGATCTACTTCATCCATTTCAATCACACTCTCTTCATCTGGCAATGATGTCGAAGGATTCACATTCATACATCTGTCAATGGTCACATTATCTGCACTCAAAATTACTTTTTCATACCTAGTCAGCCGACTATGTGTCATGTATTGGGTTTTCGTTCTTGTCAAGAGAATTTCCACAGAATGGGGAACATACACTCTTAGTGGATATCCCATCACTATGCCTTCACTCTGTTCCAGACTCACACAAGTAGCAGCAACTGCTTTCAAACATCCAGGCAATGCTTTTGCTACAGGGTCTAAAACAGCTGAAAAATATGCAATGGGTCTTTTCATAGTTCCATGTCTCTGTACGAAAACTGAAAATGCATATCCATCTCTTTCACTGCAATACAGCTCAAAATCTTTCTCATAGTCAGGCATTCCTAATGCTGGAGCCTCACATAATTTCTTTTTCAGCTCTCTGAATGCTTTCATTTCTTCATCATTCATTTCAAAAGGATCTTTAACATCCTTCTTTGTCAGTTTCTGCAATGGTTTAGCAATTAGTGAAAAACCGCTTATCCATTGTCGACAATATCCAACCATTCCCAAAAACATTCTTACCTCTCTTTGTGTCATTGGAGCTCTCATTCCTTGAATCATTTTTATTCTTTCAGTCGTTACCTTTCGCACTCCTTTCTCAATTTTATGCCCTAAATACTGGACTTCTTGTTGACAAAACTGCAATTTTGAAGGGGACACTTTATGTCCTCTTTTTGCTAAATGATTCAGCAAAGCAATTGTATCATTGACACATGCTTCTTTCGTTTTTGATGCCACCAGTAGGTCATCAATATACTGAACCATCACTGACTTTTCTGGCATTCTTTAATCTTCCAATGATTTCTTTAGGATCTGATTAAAGATTGAGGGACTTTCTGTGTACCCTTGAGGAATTCGGCACCATGCCAAAATACGCTCTCCAAACCTAAACGCAAATAATGGCTGGCTATCTGGATGCAATGGAATAGAGAAAAATGCATGACATAAATCAATTACTGTGTACCATTCTGCTTCACGTGGAATCTGGTATAGAATCACAGCAGGGTTCGGTACTATTGGGCAACAAGGCACAACAATTTTGTTTACCTTCCTCAAATCCTGTACAATTCTATATGTTCCGTTTGGCTTTTTCAGTCCCATTATTGGCGAATTACATGGACTGCTCATGATTTCTTTTAGAATCCCTTGTTCAATCATTTTATTTATTACTGGCGTTATTCCTTCAATTATTTCTGGTGTCAATTTATACTGGGGCGTATTTGGGTAACTCGTTCCCTCTTTCACTGTTATTTTAACGGGATCTACTCCTTTCATTAATCCTACATCTTCTCCTGTAAAGTCCCACACTTCTTCTTTCACTGTCTTTTTCAATTCAATTGGGATTTTCTCTGCATCAAATACAGGAAACAAACCATTTACTTCTGGTTCTAAATTCACCATTGTCATTTTATACAGCACATCCTCATCTGGAGTCTGAAATGCAATTCCGTCTGGGGTACAGTAGATAGTGCAATTCATCTTGCACAATAAATCGCGTCCTAAAAGGTTCACGGGACTACAATCGCATACCACAAATCGGTGCATTTCGCTAAATGGACCAATTCTTACCTCCACTAATTTGGTAAGAGGCGTTTTAATTTGCTGATTTGAAACTCCAACTACTTGGATATGTTCACCTGAGAGAGGAAGGTTTGGTTTGTCACTGACCTAACAGTAGAACGGGTAGCTCCAGTGTCAACAAGGAATGTTACATTTGCACCATTCACTTCTCCATCCACAAATGGACCAGACTGATCTACCTCTAGAGTTGCGCCAAGCACGCACTCTTCCCCCTCTCCTAGGCACCGTCAGGAACTTTCATCCGTGTCATCCTCATCCTGTCGTAACCAATATTGAGAAATTGCAGCTGCACGCGGCAACTGTGTTACCTGTTCTCCTCCGTAGAATCCTGTTTCTGCACTGTATTTCTGTTGGTTAACACTCTTGGGAAGTGGTGGTTGTGGCACCTGACCTTGTTGAGTAACTACCTCACTCTGCACCTGTGAATTTAATGATTGATTTTCCACATTAGGTTTTGGAGGAAATTTACACTCGTTTCTCCAATGTCCTAGCTTTCCGCAATTGTGGCATGGCCACTTTTTCTTTGCCTCATCTATGCTCATTTGTCCTTTTCCTTTACCTATATTAGGTCGGGATCTAACCTGTCCTGTTTCATTACCAGTATTACTCAATTGAGCTTCTTGCTTCTCTGCAACTTTCACCTGTGCCCACATGGCCTTTTCTTTCAATTTACGCTGTCTACTCTCAATATCATCACTGCAATACTTAGCATATCTCAAAACCTCGTCAACTGTGCTATTCTGCCAACAAATCATATGCTGCTTAATCATTTCACTTATCTCTGGTTTCAATCCATACACAAACCTATATACAAAATGACTCATATCCTTTTCATTCAGTGTCTCATAACCACTGTACTGTTTGAAAACCAACAACAATCTCTCATAGTAAGCGTGCACTGATTCTTTACTTTCCTGCGTTGTTCTGTCTATTTTTACCCAATCTGTTTCTTTAGGTGGAATCTTATTCTTCAAAAAGGTAATTACTTGGTCGTACTTCCTCATCACTTCTGGTCCTGGCGCTCCTGTTTTAGCGTCCCTTGGATATTCTACAGTTGGCCAATCAATAGTAATCTTACATTCTGTCCACAAATCAGCTGGCACTACTATATCAAACAATCCATCCAGATCTATCCACAACACTTTTGACACCTTAACAAATCTTTCCACTTGTCTGTACCATTCTACTGGCTTCTCTCTCAATTTTGGGAAGACATTTGTAAATGACAGTATATCCTGTCTGGTCCACGGAACATGCACATAACTACCACCTGGAGTTTCTCTCATCGGGTACTCCCTAACAACTGGTTCCCTATCTGTCACTGCAAAAGCCAAAGATGCTTTATCTGTTGTTTTCTCATTCTTTTTCGACCATCTATTTCTCCACCTTTCCACATCACCCCATTTTCTCAATAAAACAATTAACTCTTTTATTTGGGTCAGTCTTCCTGATGTGTTCAAATTCTCTATGTCTTTCTCACAAAAATCTACTCTGTATGGTTTCTGCAACGTTCTCACTTTCACAAATTCCACTCCTAGTTCATTTGCTGTCTCTTCCAATTTGTCATGTAAATTTCTAGCTCTCCATGTAAGACTTTTGCACAAAAACATAATCTCATCATCCTGATAATTTTTTTATTTTTCTGTTCCAATTGTTCCCAAAATCAATTCTTCCATGTTTATTTTCAACCTAATTACATCTAATGGTTTCACTTCCGGTTCTTTTGTTTTTAGTGCTTTCATCCATTCATTTAACTCATCTGGAGTCGGACCTACAGGCGTACTATTTAATTCTATCCAATTGCTGCTTCTTTCTGGTGTTCCTGATGCAGACTCCGTCACCATAGGCATTCTCCTAATCTCATTTTCATTTATCGTCAAATTAGTAGGTGGGCTTGGTCTATAGGTACTAGCCAAATTGTGTGCACCTTCATTATTCAGCTCCATCCCTTCTCTTTTTCTTTGCAAATGTGAATTCATGGGAATCACTAAAGAACATTCATCAATTTTCTGATTCTCAAAAATTGGCATTACTGGACCTATTGTTACTGGTACAGTTACAGCTTCCATATTCTTGGTCAATTCTCTTATTTTCTCAGTCAATTCTCTTGTCGTTTTTGCTAATTCAGTTGCATTGTCACTTTCTATCTCTTCATTTTGTGAAGTTTTTAATTGATCTTGTGACCTATTTGTCTCATTTCTTCGTTCGGGATTTTTATTCCTCCCAGTTTCCATTTGCGGTGCATTAGGTGTCACCACCGCAGAAGTCTGTTGGTATGGAGGTGGGTTTCTGTTTAAAATATCTTCCAGCACTTCGTCATCCGTTTCACTACCACCATACACATACTTTTCTACCACCACATGTTTCTTTTTCTCTGTACACTTTCTCTTTGCTTCTTCCTCAACTGTAAAAGCTGGAAACAAACCTCCTGTCATGTTAGCATATCTCCAACGCTTTATTCTGTCCTCATGATTTACTCCCCATAACCTTCCAGGCACAAACTCATGATTCTTTAATCCTCTGAATCTCTCTCGCTCATACATCTCATCTTCCCATTCCGTTAAAGCTTCAAACTGTGTCGGTCTAGGTCTAGGTTCTAACATTGCCATCTTTTCTCTCAAATTCCGTAATACAGCTACATTAAATGAACCATTCTCAGGGAAAGCCAATGCTCCATCATTCTTGGTATATTTTGTCCAATTTTCTAACCATATGCATGTATGATATCCATATTTCAGCATCATATGCGAAGCTGGTGATTTGGGCGGAGGAATTATTTGTCCCTCTCTAGTCACTACCTTTTTGTCTTTCTTAAAGAAGTTCTTAACTTTCGACATCCATGACGTTTTCTCTCTACCATACTCATAGTACGACATGATTCACAACCTCTTTTCTCCTTAAATGATCCGCAATTCAACACTGTTCTCTATGCGTTATTCCAACCAATACTAGCGCGACTCACACCAACACTCCAATCAGAGCGATTTCTGTCTACCGCGCACTGACCAATCCCAGCGCGGCTTCTGTCTACGTCAGTTCTGCTCCTGTTTTCATGTGACTAGCGCACTGTCCAATCCCAGCGCGACTCTTGTCTACGTCACTTCTGCTCTTGACCCCTCCTTTACAAAATTTATCGGCAATTTCTTTTTCAACAATTCTTCGTTAGTTACAACACCTAAAACACATTTCCATTGTCTGATTCGCTAAACCGAAGAGATAGCTTTGACCATTTACACAAGAACTCTGTACTTTCCAGTAGGCAGCGCTTACCTCTACCCTACCACAGAATTTTTAGTTTCGCCGATAAAGTAGTACTTCCCTCTACCTTACCCTTCTTTCAAGCAAACAGTAAACCCGTTTCTCTGGGGATAAAACACATGTGGAGACTATACTGCTCCTGAGAATTAAGGCCAAAGTTTCACAAGAAAACCGATCACTATTTCACTTACACACCTTTTATACGGAAAATGTCCCTATCATAACACAACCTGTGTTATTTCCAAAAATGAACTCAGACAATGCACAATTCCATGTGACTTCTCTTGCCACACGTGTTCCACTTCCTACTTCCCAGAAGCGTGAAAACTTACATATAACATAACGCGACTCAACAAGAAGTGTTAGACATGAACTTATCAATAATCAATAATCACCAAACTAATCTATAGTAACCATAACTCTGCTACCAAGAAATCTGATCCAGTGCTAACAATAAAAATAATTCTCCTAAATGCTTTGGTCATCCAGGTGCAACTATTCCTCTAACACACACTATATCCATATGACGGTGGGGCCCATAACACCGCATATACATTCACTTACTCATTTGTTCCCTGGATTTCCTCCGTCAGTAACCTAGGAGAAAAACGATTCGCTGGAAGGAGACGGGATACCTCTTTAACATGACATAATATTTCTCTTTTGCTTTAAGGTATTCCGCTCATTGGTCGATGGACCAACTAGTAGGAATCAGTTGATGGTGATTAAGACCAGCTCAATCACAATAAACTCTTTATCAATTTACTTTAATCATTGAGCTAAAGAATCACTGAGTCATTTGTTTAGAGAATAATAAAGTTTATATAAAGTTTTTATGCAAGAAATGAGGTTAAGTTTATTATTCTGATCATTACATTTATAATCACTATAAGGATAAAATGAAATTGCAATGCATATCTTTTTGACGGAAGAATAAGGTTATCATAGTAAGAACTCTTAAAGATCAATCTATCTATCTGGGGAAAATCTAATAGTTCTAAAATAAAAATCTATCAGGAAAAAATTCTCCTAAAGCAGCATCTTATACTCAACTGAAAAAGAAAAATAGCAGCAGCAGCATCAGCTCGTCAGCATCAGCAACTGCAACTTCACCCATCTACAGCATCTAACTTCTCCAGCAACTCCTGTAGCATCTACCTCAGCAACTCACGCAGCATCTCTCGCAGCAACTCTCGCAGCAACTAACCCCTCCCACCAAGAGTAGGTCTTCTTATACCCTAATTCTAGCTTACAGAAATAAAATGTTTCATCTTCATGGCGTGATTCTTTCTCATTGGTCAAAACTCAGGCCCATATACATTTTAATCAAACTTCCTGGTCTTAACCAGTTCCTTGTGGAATGTCCATGCAAGCATCGTTTCCCACAGTTTATGTCGTTGCTCATCCGTTTCGATCAGTCCAATTTGTATCTTTTGGGTTTAACAGTTCCGTCTATTGATTCAGTTGAACTTCTCACGCTTCTTGCTGATCATCTTGGCACACATCTGCTCAGAAAGGTCACAACAGCCTTGACCATACTTCCATCTTCGCCTCTCAGCACCAGCACGTGATCATCCCTTTTGCACAGCCTCTCTCCTCTATCACATGGTCCCCCGCTCATGCGTACTCTAGCAACTGGCGGCCATTTTATATTGCTGCTCGACAGGCCTAAGCGCACTATTTTCAAAGATAAACAAAATATTGTTAAAACAAAGAATATAAACCCTTTCGTTTCCCTCCCGTCTTTCTACGTACCCCAATTAGGTATTACCTAGCAAAAAGCAACATATAAAGCTGTCCCTTACTTACCATCGCTTTATTTTACAACCACACGTTTTATTTAAAAGCACAGATCATGCATTTATTATGTAATTAGTACGCAAATATTATGTTATGTTAGACACGTAAACAATTATAAGTTGATTATTTTGCACACGGAATAGCGTGTTACCTTTAACCCTTAACATGTAACATACATTGTTGGTTATTTACTTAAACGAACATGTTTATTAATTATTTTACGAAAATATTAGGAGGTTAAAAAAATTCATTTACCCTGCTCCATCAATACCAATATCATTATAACGTGTAACTGCAGCACCTCTGTCTGAGCACATGTGAAACCTCTGCCTACCTCTTCTTAGTTCATGCAGGCCTCCCTTCTACCTAAAATAAGGTTTTCAACTTTTTTCATTTACAAGCACAGTTTGCTTTTATAAATGTGGCATTAACAATAATCACTGTATAGTACATACAATTAATCCATGTGTTTTAGAAATACGCACCACACACATTCTTACATCAACAAGTCACTCCATTGCCAGCCCATTTAAAACAAAATACGCTGAGGTGCATGGATGCTTCATGTATGTTTTTTCATTGTGCATTACCTTAGAGGATGAGGTTTTACAAATGTGTACTTGCAGTTTTTTATGCAATACATGACTCTTGTACAGTGCATACTGTGAAATGAGTCTCCTCTATGTGTCGTATCGAGTTGGAACTGTGGGTGTGTGATTATGATGGGACGTGATTGAGAGCTCTGCAGTAGAGGCAGAATGCAGTGCCAGTTTCTCACAGTGCCTGTCAGTGAGTCCTAAAGCTGTTCAAACTACATGCACCTCCAATGTTGGCCTCTCCAGGGCCGGACTGGCCGTAGCAGGCATCAGGCGTTTTCCCGGGAAGCTTGAAGGGTGGGGAATGGTTTTGCAGCAGTGGGGGCTGTTTTTTTGTTACTGGGGGCCAGTTTTGCAGTGGTGCTACAATATCAGCCCCCGGTACCGAAAGCAACAGTGCTTCACACTTGCGCCCACCCCGCCCCGGGGCTGGTCCTACAAATTTGCCAGGGCTGCTTTGGGTTCCCAGTCTGGCAATTGGCCTCTCAATAAACCACAGAGTGATGGTCATATATATGCAAATTGAAAAATGGGTGGAAGAGTTACACAACTTACCAACAAAAACCTCACCAAAGAGAAACAAAATGCAGTGCTTTCAGAAGGTGAGTGGGTAGTGTATGTGTCGAGGGGTTTGAAGTAGAGAGGAGGGGAAAGGAAACGTGTACAGGATAGAGTGAAAAAACAGTGCACAAGAGGAAAGAGATGACATGAGATATGCATATGGAGGATTTCAGAAAGCTGTGGTGAGAAAAGGGATTTAAGTGTCTAACAGAGCGAGAGTCTGCAGAGAAACTTGCTGTGAAGGAAAGACATTTCAGTTCACATTTTCTAACAAAACCATTGGTACTTCTTTGTTTGATACAACTAAAAACGAATTGGCAAAGCCAATAGGTCTGCCCTGTTTTAGGCGTAGGCCCATTGTTGAGTTATGCCTGGATGTAGTAACAGTAAAATCACAAAGCACCCAAATACAGGTTAGATTTGCCGTTGCGTGAAGCACAGGATTCTGGGTTACAGGTTTTCAGCCATACCTCTTGAAAAGGATGCTAAGTTACACTTCTTCGGCCATGCCCCTTTTAAAGATTCCTCGCCAATTTCAGTCCATTTAAAGTATTGCAGCACATGTGCAATACCTTGAGGATTCCCTCTGAACTGACACTGCAGGGAATGGCACCATAGTGTTGTCTGTAGCCTCCCCAAAGGGCCATGATCAAAGCGTGTTCACATCTTCTCAACTCCACCGTATATGCACATAGGGCCAGGGAGACAAGTTCAAACACTCCCTCTAGATACTGATGGTGGGAAAGTACATTTGTGGTACACCACATAATCTATTGTTATGCTATGGTGTCAAGAACCTGATGTGATTCTGCAGAATGACTCTTTGGGTTACAATTTGATGCTGAGTCTTCGGTGTAATGAAACAGTTAGGTGTCAGGTTTTAGGGTTGTGCCAATCTGCTGCCCATTTCCAATGGTGTCAAAGTCTGTCATCCTCATTTTGCTGTGCTATCATCAATTGTACTACAAAAAATTGAAATGCAACTGGTAACGAAATAACCTATTTTTAATTTGAAAAAGTCTGTTATATTTTTTGCATGGCACTTGCTGTATCATTTCATGTGGGATATTCTAAAGGATCATATCTGGAGATGTGCACGCTCAGGACAGACTGCAAATGTGAACGCGCCCATGAACACGCACGTACAGACACGCGATGTGCACATCTCCTGTCCCCCTTCCGTCTTCGCAAGCCTCATGCAATATCACTTTCTTTTTTTTAATGCGCTCGCGAGCTCCAAGCGCGGCGCGCTTTACACGCACAGCATGCCTCACCCCACTTACCTGCTCTTGTGGGGACTCTGCGCTGCTCCTCGGCTGGTCTCCGTCTTCAGCCGGTCACTGCAGCAACATGCGGGGCTCCGTCTTGCTCACAGGAGCCCCGCCTGAAATCCTGCTTTGGCCGCACCATGCGGCATTCACGAAGGCGGGGTGGGCTCCCGCCGGACTTCCTCTACTGTTTTTTTTTTTTTGCTTTGGCGGCCCCGTCCCTGGGCCGCGCAGCACTTATTCAAGTACGGCGAAGTCCGCAGGCACCGCCACTGGGCACGAGCCGCAGGCCACGCCGATGTGCATGCTCACGGCGTGCCTACAACGCGCGCATGGCGCTCTTTCACTTTCCCTTGTTTACATTTGATTAGCATTTAAGCTTCTGCAGGGCACTGGGCTTCTGCAGGGCACTGCGTTTTGTTTTCACAATTAACGCGGTGCCCGCTTCACGATCGCCGTGCTTTATCTAGTTTGTTTACATTGCCGAGGATATGCACTTCCCAGCAGTGCTTGTGTTTTGTTTATTCTTTAATGCACCCCTTCTCCACAATCACCTCGCTTAATTTTGTTTATTTATGTTAGTGGTAAGTTTGGAGCAGGTTATCCATTTTAAAAATATACTGGCATCATGAACACTCACAGTAATTTTGACAACATATAAAAAGGCAAACAAATGCATACCAGTATTTTTAATGTTGGCACGCTTGTCTGAGGTGTAGGTAAGTTAACAACATTGCGAATGCTGCTCCGTGGCGCTACTTAGGGCGCTTCCTTCATTCAGCAGTTCATTTCGCTGGGCTTGAAAATGAGGCTTGGAAGACCCCAACAGGACAGCTGAAGAAATGGGACTGACCAAGTCACACGCCGTAAGCGCCGCTGTTGCTAATTAAGTGGGTTGTGGTTAGGAAGTAAAAGCTACAATGCCCCTTGAACAAGCCGTCTATCACATGCCGCATCTGTCAAGCAGGGCCTTCTCACATTCATTCTCTGCAAGTTTGGTGTGGCTGAGGAACCATTTCCATGTTGTCAATTCCAAATGTGTTATATATAACAATAGCTATAGGAAAATACACGCAGTATAAATTACGTAGTTTTTGGTGGGTCTCCACACACATGTTTATTGTTTTATCTTGGAATCATCATGCGTTAACTAAAGGTTAGTTGTTTTTTAAAAATGTGCTTTTTAGAAACGCTGGCAACTGAAGCACTATGCTCGAAATTGCAGTGTTTCCTGCTCAGGTTCTGATGTTTGCTTTGCCTGTAATGCATGATATCATTAAAAAAAGAATGCAGGCCCTTAGAAGCATAGCTTTTTCTAAAGCAATTTGACGCTGATGTAATCCTCAGGTTTATTAGTATTTTGTTCTTTCTGATAAGATGTTCAACTGCATCAAGGGTTAAAAAAAGCACTTCTAATACGTGGTCAATTCAGAGTTTTTTGTTCTATGTGGCTTTTTAATACGCTAAACATGAGTGTAGGCCCCCCTTATTCTCTAGTTGTATCATTATTTCCCTTTAAGTTTAACAATGTACATATGTGTACACTGCACCACGTTTTCTGTTCGAGACAATGCTAAAATCCAAAACAAAACGTTTTGATCACAGTTTACGTATAAACGTTGTTTTTTCTAATGTATTCACATTTCATTTTTTATGAATTTTACCATGCACTTGGTCTCACATTTGCAAGAGTTTAACCTATTGGCATTATAAATGACAATGCCTTTTATGTTTTAAAAACCAACACGGAAATAAAATGCATTGCCATTTACAATGCCAATAGCTCAAACTCTCATAAATGCGAGACCTATTGCATTGCAAATGCTTGTTTAGAGTTGAGCCTGCGAAAGCATGCACTAGCGCATGAGTCTCGCTTGCGAGACACTGTTGTTAACAAAAAGTGCTTGAAGCCCGCCCGTTACTTACCATTTGTTGGCTTGCATGGCACTCTTTTTTTACAGTCTCTCAATTCGTCAAGGCAGGCCTAACATAATTTCAGTTCCTCTCTGTGAAGCAGGGACCATGCACTGATTGACTCAACTTAATCAGTGCCTGTCTGCTGCTCCCGACGTGATTGAGGTACTTTTTTGTTCTGTTTAACTTTTAGGGCCCTGCAAACAGAAGGTGTGTGACTGTGAAAAACGTGCCCAGCAGTTCAAACAAAATTGCAAAGATTAATTTTCTATAGTTAACTTTCTTTTATTTTGCCAAGTTGCCTTTTCTCATGTAGCACTCATGTTTTCTTTTGTTTTTGCTTGTGGGCGCTGTTCTCAAAATATGAGGATTATTTTATTGCTAAGCGACATTGTTTCTTTCTAATGTGTAATTTCTGAAATGATGCTTTAACACATAATCCTGCAGTACACCTCAATCCACCCCCACTCCAATCTGCCCCAGTCCAATCCACCCCACCTCACCCCACACCAATCCGCTCCACTCAATCTAGTCCACCCCAGACCAATCCAATCCAAGCCACCCCACCCCACTCCAATCCAAACCACCCCACTCCAACCCAAACCACGCCAATCCGCCACACTCCAATTCACCACACTCCAATCCTCCCAACCCACCCCATTCTAATCTGCCCCACTTCAATTCGCCCCACACCAATCCAAAACAGTCTGCCCCACTTCAGTCTTCCGCACTCCAATCTGCCCTACTCCAATCCAAAACAATCTACCCACTCCAATCCAAAACAGTCTGCCCACCCCAATCTGCCCCACTCCAATCCAAACCAATTGGCCCACTCCAATCCATCCCACTCCAATCCATCCCACTCCAGCCTGCCCAACCCACCCTCCAAAATAATCCGCCCCACTCCAATCCACCCCACTTCAGTTCGCCCCACTCCAGTCCAATCAACCTCACCCCAATCTACCCACTCTATCCCGATTCACCCCACTCCAATCCACCCCACACCAATTCAATCCACCCCACACCGATCCAATCCACCCCAATCCAATCTACCATACTCCAAAACAATACAATCCACCTCACCCCAATACAATCAACCCCACTCTGTCCCCAATCCACCCCACCCCACCCCAAAACAATCTGCCCCACGCCAATCTGGCCCACTTAATCCAAAACAATCTGTCCCACTCCTATCCAAAACAATCTGCCCTACTCCAATCCAAAACAATCTTCCCCACTCCAATCAGCCCCACCCTTATCCAAAACAATCTGCCCTACTCCAATCTACCCACCCCAATCTGCCCCTCTCCAATCCAAAGCAATCTGCTCCACTCCAATCCAATCCACCTCACCCAAATCCATCCAATCCAACCCACCCCACCCAAATGTATCCATCCCAATCCAGCCAAATCCAATCTACCCTACTCCAATCCACCCCACCCTACTCCAATCCACCCCACCACAATCCACATCAATCCACCCCAATCCAGTTCACCCCACTCCAGTTCACCCCAATCCAATCCAGTCCACACCACGCAATCAAATCCACCTCACTCCAATCCAATCTATTCCACTGCAGTCCAATATACTCCACTCCAATCTACCCCATCCTATGCCAGTCCAGTTCACCCCACTCCATTCCACCCCACTCATTCCACCCCTCTCCAGTGCACTCCAGTCCACCCCAATCCACCCCACTCCACCCCAATCCAATTCACCCCAATCCACCCCATTCCAATCTACCCCACTCCAATCTAATCCACCCCACTCCAATCCACCCCACTCTAATCCAATCCACCCCACTCTACTTCAATCCACCCCACTCTACCCAAATCCGATTCACTCCACCCCGGTTCAGTTCTCCGCACTCAATCCAATCCATCCAGCCCACCACACTCCAATCCACCCACTAAAGTGCAATCCAATCCAACCCACTCCAATCTACTTCACTGCAGTTCACCCCTCCAGTGCAATCCAATCTCCTTTCCCTCAACTCCACACTAATTCACCCCAGTCCAAACCACCCTACTCTAATCCAATCCTCCTCACCCCAATCAAATCCACCCATCCCAAATCAGTCTAATCCACCCCACTCCAATCCACCTCACCCCAGTTCAATCCACCCCACTCCAATCCACCCACTCCACTCCAAGCCACTTGATCCAACCTACTCAATCAATCAATCAGGGAATTGTAAGCGCGCTTCTCACCGGTGATGGTCTCAAGGCGCTGAGGGGGGGGGAGGGCGGGGGTCCGCAGATTTATTTAGCTGAAGAGCCAGGTCTTGAGGGTCTTCCTGAAGGTGTTCAGGGAGGGGGCGCGTCTGATGTCTGCTGGTAGCTCATTCCAGGTCTTGGCTGCAATGTGAGAGAAGGATCTTCCGCCTGCTCTGGCTCTGTGGATGCGCGGGGTTTCGGCCAGTGCGAGGTTGGAAGATCGGAGGTTTCTTTTGGGTACGTGGAAGTTGATTCTGTCGTTGAGGTATTTGGGTCCGTTGTTGTGTAGGCATTTGTAGGCGTGAGTGAGGATTTTGAAAGTGACTCTTTTCTCCACGGGGAGCCAGTGGAGACTTCGTAGGTGTTGGCTGATGTGTTCGTGTCGGGGGATGCCGAGGACGAGTCTGGCGGCGGTGTTGTATTGTCTGGAGTTTGCGGAGTAGGGACTTGTTGATGCCGGCGTAGAGTGCGTTTCCATAGTCCAGTCTGCTGGTGATGAGTGCGTGGGTGACTGTCTTCCTTGACTCGGGGGATCCACTTGAAGGTCTTGCGGAGGATGCGGAGGGTGTTGAAGCAGCTGGAGGTGACGGCGTTGACCTGTCGGTTCATGGTGAGTGATGAGTCGAGTACGATGCCGAGGTTCTTGGCGTGGTCTGAGTGGGTAGGTGGGCTTCCGAGGGCGGTCGGCCACCAGGTGCTGTCCCATTCAGAAGGGGTGGTACCGAGGACGAGGACTTCTGTCTTCTCGGCGTTGAGCTTCAGGCAGCTGTTGGTCATCCAGACTGCGACGTCTTGCATTCCTTTCTGGAAGTTGAGTTTGGCAGTGGTGGGGTCTTTTGTGAGGGAGAGGATGAGCTGGGTGTCGTCGGCGTAGGATACGATGTTGAGGCCATGTTGTCAGACGATGGCTGTGAGGGGGGCCATGTAGATGTTGGGGCTTAGTGATGAACCCTGTGGGACTCCGCAGGTGATTTTCGTGGGGTCGGAGAGGAAGGGTGGGAGTCTGATCCTTTGGCTTCTTCCGGTGAGGAATGATCGGATCCAGTCCAGGGCTGTTCCTTGTATGCCTGCGTCATGTAGTCTGGCGACTAGTGTGCGGTGGGAGACGGTGTCGAAGGCCGCTGATAGGTCGAGTAGGATGAGGGCTGCGGAGTGGCCTTGGTCCAGGAGGGTGCGGATGTCGTCTGTGGCGGCGAGTAGGGCGGTCTCTGTGCTGTGGTTGCTTCGGAATCCGGATTGGGACGGGTCGAGGACGGCGTTCTCTTCAATGAATCGTGTCAGTTTCCTGTTGACTGTTTTCTCTGCAACTTTGGCTGCGAAGGGGAGGTGCGAGATGGGCCGATAGTTCGTGAGGTCGGTGGGGTCAGCTGTGGGCTTCTTGAGCAGGGGTCTGACTTCTGCGCGCTTCCAGTCGTCTGGGAAGTGCCTGTTTTGAAGGTGGTGTTGATGGTGCGTTGTAGTTCGGGTGCGATGGCGGCCGCGGCTCTGTGGTACATGTGAGGGGGGCAGGGGTCGGTGGGGGCCCCCGAGTGGATGCTTTTCATGGTCGAGGCGGTGTCTTCGGCCGTGATCGGTGTCCAGTTGGAGATGGTGGGCTGGCTGGTGTTTCTGGGGGGCCATCTGTGGCGCCTGGTGGATGGTCGATGAAGTTGTCGTAGAGGTTTTTTGATCTTGAGGTGGAAATAGGTTCCAAGCTTGTCGCAGAGGTCTTGGGATGGGGTGATGTCTGTGGCTTCGCTGCGTGGGTTGGTGAATTCTTGAATGACACTGAAAAGTTCCTTGGAGTTGGTGGAGTTGGCCAGGATTTTGTTGTGGATGAAGTTCCTCTTGGTGGCTCTGATCTGGTTGTGGTAGTCCGTCATGGCGTCCTTGTAGATGGTGTGGTTTTCGGTTGGCTTGGTGTTTCTCCAGTTCTTCTCCAGGCGTCTGCAGGTGCGTCTGGCTTCTTGGAGAGCGGTGGTGAACCAGGCAGCTTTCCTGGGGCGTTGTCTGTCGGGGTAGGGTCTACCCCAATCCACCCCACTACGTCAATCACTCCACCCTATTTCACTCCATTCAATGCCACTCCATTCAACGTCACTCCACTCAACACCACTCCAATCTGTGCCACTCCACTGACACTGCATTGTACGACACTCGGCCACTGAACTCTACTCCCCTCTACTCAACTCTACGACACACTACTCCCCCACTCCACTCTGACACTCTACTCCTCAAATCCAGTCTTTGACACTCTACTCCCTTCACTCAACTCTAGGACGCTTCACTCCACTTACTTTTAGTCCTGCTGACCAGCAGCCACACTGGTGTACAACATGGCAACCCACATTGCCAATAGCTCTTGTATAGGCGAGACCTATTAGCTTTGCCAATGTTTGTTCTTTCCGGTCACTGCTCCTTCCTGTTCATCATTCCAGCCCTTTCTTCTCTAGTTCCAGGTCCTCCTGCGGGCATCAAAGCGGTTCCTTCTTCATCCAGCAGCGTGGTGGTCTCATGGCTGCCCCCCACCAAGCCCAACGGCATAATTCGCAAGTACACCATCTTCTGCTCCAGCCCGGGGTCCGGGCAGCCGGTAAGTGGGGTACACGGGGCAGATCGGAGTTGGGGTTGGGGTGTTTGCAGGCAGTTGACCTCGCCCAGGTACATTGCCTTGAATCTGAAGGTCCCTCACACCAAGTACTAAAGAGGAGCTGCCCTGGTAGACTGTTCTAAATATAAGAGGGCCTCGGCCTACTGCGGACTGAAGAGTGACTGTCCCTGGTTCACTGCCCTGAATCTGAAGGTGTCTCGCACTGAGTACTGAAGAATGGCTGTCCCTGGCTCACTGTTCTGAATATGATAGGGCTACGGCCTTAGAGTGACCCCCTGCATCTGAAGGTGCCTCGCACTGAGACCCAAAGAGTGACTGACTGCCCCTTGCGCTGTCCCTGGTTCACTTCCCTGAATCTGAAGGTTCTTTGCACCGAGTACTAGAGAATAGCTGTCCCTGGCTCACTGTTCTGAATATAATAGGGCTGGGCCTCAACCTTAGAGTGAGTTTCCCCTGAATCTGAAGGTGCCTCGCACAGAGAGTAACAGTCCCAGTGGTGTCCTTGCCTCACTTGTTTGTGAATATCAAAGGGCCTCACACTGAATGCTAGGCGGCGACCGTCCCCTGCGCTGTCATTAGCTCTAGTGGCCTCTCGCGCACTGCCCTGCGGCGCGCGGGATGCGCAGGGCGCAGCGGGAGGGGCCCATTTATTCGCCGCAGATTGCAGGCTCGCGCGCACTGTGCCCGTAGCTCGGACTGGTGCCGGCTCAAGGTCATGGATACCTATGGACTGACAGCGAACGTGCGCCTTAGTTGAACGCACCCTGGAGACTTTCTGCCGTACTGTCTCATCCTTCCCTCTCCCATCCCCACCTGTCTACTTACATGCTTCTCTCTCCCACCCCCTGCCTTCCATCCGTCTATACAACCAGTGGCTTAGCAAGGCATGGGCTTTCATGCAAGCAGGGGAGAAGGGCATTTGTTTGTTTTTTTTGTTTAAAAAAAGCTGTAGTTGTAGTGCAACTTACCCTTCATACCGCTGGGCTCTGGTGGGACTGCGCCTGGTGGACTGTGTCCAAACTTCTTTCCCTATTTAAACTTAATTTCTATACTCCTTCCTAGTGTTCTTTCCTATTCAGTGTCTTCCATCACCCTTCACAACGCTCCCTCATCTTCATTGTTACTCCCTTTCCCTTCTCGCCAGCCTTGTCTCATTGTCTTCCTTCTGTCCATTATTCCTGCTCTTCTGCCCCCTCACTCTTACACGTCTCTCTTCAAGCTTGTCACTCCCATTTGCTCCATTCCTCTTCTCTCTCCCATTCTTACCGCCCCTTCTTTTCTTGCTGTGTCCTTCCTCATCCATTCTTTATCAAACCCGTTTCCTACTCCTCCCTTTCCTCATTCCTTCCTTCCTGGTTTACTTTTACTCATGAGTTCCTTCCCTAACAAATCTCAGACGCCACACTCACCTCCCTTAACCACCCTCCCGTGATCTCTTCATTCCCGCTTTCCTTGATTCCTTTTTTCTGCCTCTTTTCCTACATTCCTTGGATTTCTCCCCTTCCTTCTTTCTTGCCCGTTTCCTTTCCTTCGCTACTATTTTCCCTTAATCCTTCTCACTTCACTCTGTCCTCTCCTTTCTCTCCTCTATTCTGTCATGTTTACTGTTTTCTTCCACCTTACCTTCCTCTTCTTCACTGTTATATTTTCTTTCCTGTGGTTTGTCTTCTTCACCCCATCCCCCCCCAAACTTGTTTTTTCCTCTGTTTTCTGCTTGTGCTCTTCGCACTTCCCTGTTAGTCCCAATATCGGCAACATCCCCCCACCTTCCCATAGGTGAACATGCATAAATAAACCACAAGACACTTTGTTTATGGGAAAAACTTGTCGCAGGTTTATTCCATACAAAAGTATGCAATAAGGTGGGTTATCTTACGGGCGATCCATGGGCAGGCAGCCGTCCAACCTATGCTGCCCCTGCCCGCCTGATGAGCCAGCACTGTGGGATGTATACCCGATCAGCGCTACACCTTTGTTGATCCACCACTGGATCACGTGGCCCTTGTTACCATCCTACTCACGCCCCTTTCAGGGCGGAGCGTAGCAGGGCAAACCCCCGGTTGGTCAGGCCCCCAACCGCCCGAAGGACTAACGGGGCGCCGTCGCGGTTCTCCAGGACCCTGCCCTGAGGATCCTGGTCTTTGGCTCTGGCACCCCTATTGTGCCGCGCAGAGGTACCCTTACTGTACCCGTCTGCCGCAGAGGTACCCTTACTGTACCAGACTGCTTCCAGATCGCCCTGTAACTCCGCCACAGCCCTGGAGGCAGCCACCGTCACAGCCAGGGCCCCCCACCATTGCACCTCCTATTACCTGCAACCTGCCCTTTCCAAACATTCCTTTACATCCAGGAGAAACAAGTCCATCCCCACCGGGGACAGGTGGACCCCGTCCTCCTCAAAGTAACCTTTAACGTTTGCCTGGATGAGTTCATGCCTGATAAAGCCCAACCCCCTCTGACCCAGAAACTTGCGCATAGCACTGTTGACCCGCTTGCGCGAATGTTCTGCTGCCTCCCTTGACCTGGCACCGCGCCAATGCATGCGGGGGGTTATTTCAGACCAAAACAGTTCGCAGTGACCCAATCGCCTGCTTAGTTCGCCCAAGTCCGCTTTAATGGCCCTGAGTAATCCCCTCCTCCCCACGGTCATGAGATCATTGCCCCCCAAGTGGATCACCAAGATATTGGGCGGGGCTTCCCCAAGGGCCAGGCGTTGCTCGAGCCGGTTAATGATGCTGTTCCATCTCATACCTGGGAAACCCATCCAAACAAATTGAGTGTTGTGAAACCCCCGCATCCAGTTCCTGCTCTTGGCCCACTTTTCCAACCTTGCCACGTACGAATGGCCGATCACCCACACGCGAACACCTAAAGAAACGAACGCCATTCTTTACCAACTGTTTATTACTCAGATAATCATATTTGAACACGACACTGCAAAACACGGCACTCCAAAATTATTTACATACTGTGCAGTCAAGGGCGGATATACCGTTCAAAGCAGCGCGACTGCCAACGCCCCACCTTTTTAATGCCTAACCGGTTCCATGCCCGCTTTAAATGCTGCTGTGGCCGCCCCAATCCTGAATGAATGGCTTGAATACTTTTTGTCAGGGCTGGCCAGGCCGGCGCGCGCCAAGCATGCACCCATAACCCGCTCCACTTGAAACTTGGTCAGGGGGGTCAGGTCTGCATGTACCAGGAAATAACCTTGTGTTGCTGGGCGCACCGCTAAGTAGTCCCCTACTCTAGAGACCGGGCAGTACCTGGGATCCCCTAGCGGGTTAAGAACCACCTCAACCCCACGCCCTGCCTGGTCAGTCTTAGACCTTCTTATGCGGAGCACCAGCTGGGCGGCCAGCTTCACGTCTTGCATGCCAAGTGCATCCCCAGACCCATCAGCCTTGGATCTGGCCACCAATTCGCTCATCCTGAATGCCCCAAAGAATGCTAAACAAAAGGCGGCTGCTAGTAGGCTGGCCTCGTAAGGAGAGTGCGCAACCTGCTGCAGGACATCAAGCATACCCTGGAGCCTGGGGAAATCGATGGCCCCCCTGTTGTCCGGCACCCTCACTTCCTCCCTGGCCCAGCCCTTAAGAGCCGCCCGTAACCGAAAAGACCTGGCGGGATCAGTCCCGCCCTTCAGTTTCTCATCGTGGCACACTGCCGCCAGGTGGCTGGACACCCAAGAGTGGCTCCTCCCTTGGTCCTTAGCCCATACCACAAAGGCCTCCACCTTCTGTTCCAAGGGAAGGGAGCTGGTGCCCAGAATATCAGAGACGCCCCAGAATGTTGCACAGTGGGCCTTGTACTTCTTCCTGGTTCCTGGAGCCAAGGACCGTTCCCCAATCTCCCTCAGCCGTTGCTCCACTGCAAGATGAGCCACAGATGCGCTGGAAAGGGGTCATCTCCGTTCTCGCTCGCGGCCAGGCCTCCCGGAATCGGAGCCACTGAAAACGAGAGAGAGCGTCAGCGGCAACATTCTTGACCCCCTCAATGTGCCTGGCCCTGAACTCAATGTTGTGGCGCAGCCCGGCCCTGACAAGCTCTCTTAGCAGGCAAAGCACTAGTGGGCACCTAGCTGACTGACCATTTATCGCTTGTACAACCGCCATGTTGTCCGACCAGAAGACCACCCTCCTGTTTGCTAGCGCAGAGGGCCATAAATGCAGGGCGATGACGATGGGGAAGAGCTCTAGCACTGTGATCTTGGCTGTGATCCTGCGCCGGTGCCAAGCGTTGGGCCATTTCTGCGCGTACCACTCCTCCCCCATGATGGCTCCAAAACCCTCCCTCCCGGAGGCGTCAGTGAAAAGGCACAGCTCAGCGCTGCAGGCCCATGGCGCCCTCCAGATCACAGTTCCATTGAATTGCACCATGAATTCAGCCCAAGTCGCCAGGTCTACCTTAATGCCTTTCCCCAACCTGACCAAATGATGTTTCCTGCGGACGCCTGCCGTGGCCCTGGCCAGTCTCCTTGAGAATACCCTCCCAGCCGGGATGACTCTAGCTGCAAAATTGAGCTTGCCCATGAGACTCTGGATCTCGCCCAAGGGTGCCTTGTCTCTGCCCAGTAAGCTTTGGATGTCGTTGCGCAACTCCTGCACCTTTTCGGCAGGGAGCCTGGACTCACCCTTGACGGTGTCCAGCTCAATGCCTAGGAACGTGAGAACCTGCGCCGGACCCTCAGTCTTACCCGGCGCCAGGGGGACCCCCAGGCGAGCCGCCAAGTCCTGGAAGCACCGCAATCCCTCGCTGCACTCCCGAGACCCTGAGCTCCAGATGAACAAAAAATCATCCAGGTTGTGGGTCACTCCCTCATGGCCGTGTTCCCAGTGAAGTGCCCACTGCAAGAAGGAGCTAAAGGCCTCAAAATACGCGCAAGACACCGCACAGCCCATGGGCATGCAACAATCAAAGTACAGTTGGCCCTGCCACTTGAACCCCAGCAGGTGCTGGCTGGACGGGTGGACTGGCAGTAAGCGAAAAGCAGATTCTATATCCGCCTTGGCCAACCAGGCCCCCTTACCCGCCCTCCGCACCATGTCAATGGCCATGTCCAATGAGGAGTAGGAAACTGAACATGTGCCCTCCTCTAGCCAGTGATTCACTGAATCGCCCTCGGGGTATGACAAATGGTGAATCAGCCTAAAAGCCCCCGGTTCTTTCTTGGGGATACTAGAAAGTTCTCCAGTGGGGGTGAGCTGAAGGGGCCAGCTACCCTGCCTAGTGCCACCTCCTTCTGAATTTTTTCTCCTACGACTCTTGGCAGTTCTTTGGCGGACCTCAAATTATCAGCATCCCGGCTACAGAGCGGCCCCTGGAACGGAATCGTGAAACCTTCGAGGAACCCCTGCGCTAAAAGCAGCCTGTCTTTGGTGTTGTGGTACTGCCGCAGGAGCGGGAGGAGATTATGCAATATGATGGGGGAGGGCCCTTTATTGGGAAAGTTTGGTTGGGCGGAGAACAGAGCTGGTTCGCAACAGGGAGGTGGCAGCGCCGGGGGGGTGTTTCTGACTGGGTCATTAACTGTTCTGTTTGCCAGAGGGGGGGGTTGGACTGTCCCGTTTTGAGTTGCACGACACGGCCAGATGGGCGGCCCCACACTTGCTGCAGTTGTGGGCGAATTTGCATCCTTTGCCCCAGGTGCAAGATCCAGCATTGTATAACCGGCAGGTGCCGGAGGAGAACCTCTTATTCCCTTGTTGCTGACCCCCCCCCTGCTGTGCTCGAAAAGGCTGTTTGAAGGGGCGCTGCCCAGATTGTTTGGAGGCCCCTTGATTATCACCACCTTTCTGCACTTTCGCCCCTTTTTCCCTGAACTCTGTAGTTGGTCTACCCATATGTTGGATCCAGAGTTGGATCTCCTTTTGGTCCCACCCTAATTCTGGACATAATGACATCCTCTTACGGAACTCCTGATCATAGTAAAACCATCCCAACCCGCCCGACAATTTCGCCTCTTGTTGGATGGTGTGGGAATACTGCATCAGAGCAGGACCCTGCTCCGGGTGTCTTTCCATTATTACTGCTGAGAGAATCGTGAAGGCCTCCACCCAATTCTCTATTGTCTTGTCTGGCCAGCGTTGGTACGGCACTTTCTTGTCCTCCTCCTTACCCCCCATCTTCCTGGTGTCTAAACCTGCCTTGCTGTGCATAAGTAAGGTCAAGATGTCCACACATTCCCTTCTCCAAATGCCTTCCTTGGCGGCCTGAGGCACCTCCCACGCCAGAGAACAACGCCCTGACGCTAGGGGAGCTACTGTTACCAATGGAGTCGTCGGGGGGGCCAAACTTGCGGTGGACAGACTTGTGGGAAGGTGGGGGGGGGAGCTGGTCTGTACAAGCGGGGAAGCGGGCGCGGGGACGGGAGAGGCAGCAGGAGGAGCCGCTGGGGCGGGAGCATTGCTGGTAGAAGGCGCTGCCGTCATCTGCTGTCCCCCCACGCTGGAGGGAACCATATCTTGGCCTGCACTACCACTAGGTGCCGTTACACTCACTCCTGCCTCCGGGGCGGCTACCATCATAACTGCCCCGCTCGCAGGCAATGCCCCACCAGCCTGGCCCGCCCAAACCTGAGTAATTGAAGGTGGCACCCTGGGCACCAGCGCTGCGTCCACCACTAAAGGGGGCGCCTCCAATCTGTCCAAACGTGTCTGAAATTTATTCATCAAAGCCAACATGTTGTCCATCGCCTTACCAATTTTTTCAATGTTCGCGTCGCCCGTTGTGGCAGGGGGCGGAGGATTGGCAGGAGCAGCCACCGGCGCTGGGGGCTGTTGCGCAGCCACTACCCTGGCCTTAGCCGGGGGGGGGGGTCCGCAGGGAAGTCTTTGTTGGTGGGCTTTTGTAACCGCTTTGGTCTGGGAGGTGCCAGCTCGGGTGGTCCCGCCTGGCTTCCTGATGGTTGGTCTAGTGACACCCCGGAGTCCTCCTGCCCACAGGCGTCAAGCATCCCTTGAGCCCATTCCACTCCCTTGGCTTTTGCCATTGCCATAAAGGTCCCCCATACTAAATCCTGGGACGTGCTTTGTTGCGACTCTTCTACACAGCTGACTTGCGAAAATAAGAGGGCGGGGGTCCCCTGGCTGTTCATGCTGTACTTTGTCTGGCCGACTGCCCAGCCGTGCCCTAAAACAAAAGACAAAGGTGAGTCCCAGCACTGAGCCAGCAGACGAAGCCTCCCTGCCGCAGAGCAGCCGTTCCCATGGGCCCCCCCGACCCCAGCGCGTTTCCCGCCCAATGCCTCCCCGGTACTTACTTCAACACAGCTCCTGCCCTAGCGACCTGATCGAACGGACTAGCTTGTTGCCTTCACCCTTGTCCTGCGATCACGTCCCAATGGTCCCCGGATGGCTGCGAGTACCGTGGATGTCCGGATGAGCTGCGATGGGGAAATAAATTTGTTTAGATGAGGCCATCGCAAGGCCATGCGACCACCGGGTTGTCCTGTGCTGCGAAACTCCCCCAAACTACTAACGTGGCCCCGCCAGACCCTGCGTCTGTCGGTGTGTGTCCCTTGCCTTCCTGCCGCGCAGTCGGCTGTAAATCGGCATGGTGACTGCGGGATGGGGAAAACTAGCGGCGGGGGGTGGTTTGCGGATGTGTCCCATTACCTGCACAGCGCCCTTGCCCGGGCCACGACCCAGCGAAGCTGCCCCTCGACGTCCGGGCACACTCTACCTACAGAAACAAGATAATACATGAGTGTGTCTTCATATGACAATGGCACACCCACTCAGATCGGTGCCCTGTTGCGTTGTGTTTCGCCTTGCTGCAGCTCTGAAAAAGGAAAGTACCCCTCATTACACCTCTTTGCAGCAACCCCTTCTGCTCTTGGGATTTTCCTTTCCCATCGCCTGGGCACCGGACAGAGCGATCTCTTGACCCCCTTCTCATCTTTACTCTAGTGACCGCTGCAGCATCATGCAGTTCCGGCGAGTACTCCAGCTCGCCTCCCACATGCCCCACGCCAGGGACCCAAGGTCCACCCTTCACGCCCCTCATGGACCTGCTGTATGAGCAGGGCTGCTAGCATTGAAATAGCAAGGTGCCTCCGCACCAAGACTCCCTCCGACGGTAGCTGTGCGAAACGTCCGGTTCCGACCTGCTCAGAAACAAAACAAGCGTAATTAATTGGTCCCCATCCCTGATGAGCGACACATCCCGTGAACGATGGAAGTGCTGCCCCCCCCGTATACACCTTGCCTGAAGGAGGCTCCTGTAATAAAGCACCCCTGCCCGGAGCTGGGCTGCCCCTTCACTAAAGGCAACTCCCACCGTGCGAGATCCTACTCCGCTTCAGGCCCCCGAAATCCACCACGGCCTGACCAGACCGCCTCCATGCTGCGACCTCACATCTTGCTGAGCCGCGCGAGACGGAAGGGCGGGGCCCTGCCCCCCCCTGTCCGGTGAGCCACGCGCCACGGTGCTCACTCACCAATCCAAATGCCAGAGGGCTGCGATCCCCTGGACCGTGGTCTACCAGTGCGTGGCGCCCCTTACACACTGTGCACACGTGTGTGACCCGGGGCCTGCACAGGACGGCAACCGCCTGCGGGGGGGGGTGCGGGGTGGGTCGGGCCCAAACCGCAACCCCACTGGTGCGGGCCTGTACGCAAGCCTCGACATCCGCGGTGACATGGCGCTCGAGCGTGTCGATCGCCTCGCCCACCTCCATGTCCTTGATAGTAACTGCGGAGCACAGCCCCCGCTGGCCCCTGCCATCAGAACCAACGCTCCATCACAACCCCTGCGCGAAGTCCGCTTTCCACTCCTCACATGTCCTGGTTACCCCCGCCTGGCCTGCAGTGAAGTCGGAGTGAAACGTGCCGGCTGCAGGGTAGGAACGGATAGCGCTGCGCGACCCCCCCCAGACCACACACCAAGGCCAGATCCCGGCCCACGCCACGGGCGGCCGGACCTCCCCCCCCCGTCCGTGGTTCGCTACAAACATGGACCACGGACCTGTGCTCCGCTTGCTGGCGGCCATGCGCTCCTGCTTGGGCAATCGGAGCCTGCCTATTATGTGCCCGCCCGCAAGTGGAGGGTTCTCACACGTTTGCTGCGGTGCAGCAATAGCCCTGTGGCCCCCATGCACCATGCTGAAACAGCCACGCCGCTCCCCCCGGCGGCCAGCCGCAACGTTCCACGGCTGGACCAGGCCCACCTGCCAAGGGCCCAATCCGGCAGCCTCGCCCGCCACCGTGCAGCGATACCCGCACCCATGACCCGGACAGACAGGAAACTGCCCACAGTCCGACGAGGAGGCTCGCGGCAGCCTGGGGGGGGGGCCAGCCCGGGAGTGTTAGAATGCCTGCGGGCACCCCGGGGTAGTAGTGGCGTGGGCGAGCTCCACCGCTGCACGGCACAGCAGGCAGCAAACCCCTTCGACCACTGCCGCTGCGGCCCTCAGCCCTCGAGGAGCTATCCTCCCCCCCCCCCTGTGACTAGGGGGGGCTGGGGGGGAGGATGTAAACTCACCACAAAGGACCGGGAGCCAAGAGGTCCCAACGGCGCGACGACAACACGGACGGACCGACGGACGACCTCCCCAAACGGCGTGGCTGGCGACAAAGAGGCAGCTGGGAGGGTCAGAGGGGTATACATACCCTCCCTCCCCCCCTGGGCGTACCGGAAGTGACGCCCACACCCCCTGAACAGCGGGCTCCAGGCGGAAGCCCTCTGCTGCTAGAGCGAGGGGTAGGCTTGTGCCGCAATGGCACTAACGGGCCGCCCTTTTAGGGGGCCCCCTTTGGGGGCGGCGGGCAGCCACAGTCTATGCGCGCCAAGATGCTGTCCTGACTGTCCGAGCCCCTAACGAGACACTACACTGTCCAAATGCGCCACGTGACTGACTCCTTCCCACCCTTCCGAGGCGCTACGCTATCACTATCCTCTCCAAGCATGCCACGGGCTCTCTTCCTAGCCCTATCATGCGAATGACGCTCCAACTGCTCTATCGAGGCATGTGCCGTGTGAATGACTCTCCCCAGCCCTGTACAGGCACTGTCAATTCAACTGACACTTCCGCAGCCCTCTATAAGGCGCTGTCCTGTCCACGTGACTGACTCACCCCAGTTCTCTTCAAGGACTTAGTAACTTCCATGTGTGTCCTCATGTCATAGGGACTGGCTTGTGTGAACCTTACGTGACTGACTCGGCCCGAGACCTGCTATCATTTTAGAAAGCTCGCCCAGTCAGGAAGTATCCTTTTTCAGTCGAGCAGCATCCCCCCCTCCCCACACACACACACTCCCCATGGCCTTCGCACCCTTTCTGCTGACCTGGTGCTCACTGGATTTGGAACAGAAATGGCGTCAGCCAGAAAACCTGGTGTCGGTGGACATTAATAGTTAAAAAGCCTGGGGAGGGGGTGAGGATGCAGAAATGTATCAATTTGTTGTTCCAGTGTGAGGGAGGGTAGGAGGGATGGGTGGATTGGAGGGGTGGGGGGAGGAGGGGAGTTACGCTTTGCAAATTGCAGCTTATCAGAAGCGCTGTCTCCAATCCATTTCCATACCTCGGCCTCCCGTCTCCATGGCAACATAATCTTTTCATCAAACCAAACTGGTAAAAACCCACTGGGAACTGATATTGTTTTCCTGGCGACTTGTCTGATCTGTCATAGGCAATAAAAAAAAGTATTCTCCACAGTGAGAGTCCCTCTTCTGAGGGCCTGCCTCTGAAAATCCAGCCAGGCTGTACCCCGGGGGAAGGGGCGTGAGGTGGGTTTTAGGGTTATAGCGTTGGAAAAGTGGCCCGCCAGTGTATGGGTCTGTTCTCTGAGGGTCAGCCATCCTTGAGTGCCTGTTTCTGTTGGACAGTGCCCTGTAAACCTAGTGGACTTGTTGCCTTGGCTCTGCTACCCCTAAATGTATGGAGATTGAACTCCTTGCTGGTCTTCAAAGGTCTGTGATGGTCGATGGCCTAACAAATTGACGAACCACACCCCTGCCCCAAACTCCCCTCAGAATGTGTGTAGAAGATCCTGAGACTCCCATATCTCCAGTGCTTAATTTGAGCCGGTGGTTGCCAGTGGAGCCCACCTGCACTCATTTTGGGGGACCGGCAGTTTCTTTGTTTCTTTAAAAATTTTATTCGGTTTATATAAACAGCAAGCCATAAAATAACAACCAAAGTAATAATAAATAGTTTTAAAAAACATGTAAAGCAAGTTAAAATGCAATAGTAAGAGAACACAACAATCGGGTGATGTCACATCACCATATGGCAGGATTCCAGATGGGTTAAACCTTTCCTTTCACTGATAGCTTGGGTAACAAACAACACAACTGCATTACACAATAGGATGTAATTTAATTTAATATGCACAAATACAAAAAAGCTGTTCCATAATTATTAAATTTCAGTTTTAAATATATTTGGTTTAAAAAAGGTTTTTTTTTGTTTGACATAAAATTCCAAAATGTGCCAAGTGCAACATTAACTGAGTTGACTTCCCACCACATTGACAAAGCAGCCTGTCCATACAACAGCACCATTCTCGGGAATGGAACCATATGGTGAACAATCCCTACACGAAAACGAATCAGGGATATGCCTCTGATATGTGTCTGTGATGGTATGCAGATAGAATGAAACATTTCCTAGTAGAAATGAATGAACGTTTTTAAATTCTATTAAGGACATGTGGGTGAGGATTCTGCTCTACTTTCTTTATTTCTTTTCCAGCAGTCTTCAACAATAAACTAAAAAAAAAACTATCTTTCCCATGATGCACAGAGAAAAGGTTAACACAGATCAGCCAATCAATAGTTCAGGATGTCCACAAAGGTAGGAGTCCCCTGGATAGATTCCTCTTTCTTGACCATGACAGGCTCCTTTCCACCATTTTCCATTATTCTGCTTTGAAACCATCCGAACCTAAAAGAATCCAGAAACAAGAAGAATGAATCTGAACCTTCCTGTCCTGGTCAGTATAAATCTGATAGTTATACAGAACCAAACGTGAGGTAAGTACAAAACTGATATAATTATACAGAACCAAAACATACAGTAGCTATGAGGTTCCTTATGAGAAACATGCACAAGTGAAATGGGAAGTAGTATCCGATAAGAAGAAATAAACCAATACTTGTGCCATACGAAAATCTGGAATCGTGCTGCCACAGAGGACCTGATCACTTACATACATCTGTGTTAGGAAAAAAGGATCTCCGGAACCTTGGGCAGGAATTATCCTTGCCTCTGTGTCCTTAACAGAATTGAAACTTTCCTTCATGTCTACTAGGAAATTTGTCATTCTATGTCAGGACCAGAGGTGAGGATTATGCTCGTTCAAAGCTTGTCCACCACCAACGATGCCATATCAATGACTGGCTTAAAACTGAACCTGTTGAAAATGGAGTCCGAAGACCAGTCTGCTGCATTGATAATGTCTTCAAGGTGAGCCCCTAGAGAAAAGGCCTTAGAGGCCATTGCACCTCTAACAGAGTGAGCACCAAATTGCAAGATGCCAATGCCCCCTTCTTGCATGACCCAGCGGATCCAACGAGCTATGTATGGAGGAGTGACCACTTTGAAAGGTTTCCTGAGAGATATTAACAGTTGACGTTCACTTGGTGGATGGAGTTTCTCCGTCATGCTTTCATAAGCCTTGAGGCAATGGACCACACATAACTTAGGAGTTTTGTCAAAAGCAGGATAAGACAACATTTTGGAGTTTGACTTTGTACGCCGGGAAATGTGGAAGGTGATGCGGAGTAAAAACCCTTCCTGAGATGTCCAAAGCTCACACGCCAAACACTCTCCTACATGGCACAGGGCACAGAAGCATGGCAAGTGTCACCGACAATTCCTTGGACGACAAATATTTGTTTGGTTGCCAACAACGAAAAAGGTGTAAAACCTTATTAACATCTGTTAGAAATGAGATTTTTGGTAGGCTTGGGTGTGGGCCAAAGCCAGGCAAAAACCACCACTCTAGTCAGGATAAGGGAGTTACACGTCTAAAATAACCCCTGCTCACCCCCTTGGTAGCTTGGCACGAGCAGCCAGGCTTATCTTAGAGGCAGTGTGTAAAGCATTTGCACATAACCAACAGTAATACAGCGTAAGCACTACAAAAGGACACCACACCAGTTTAGAAAAATATCCAATATTTTTATATACTTAAGACAAGACCAAAAACGATAAAAATCCACAATACTATACTTAAAAGTTCACAGTTCCAAAAATACGCTGATTAAAAAGAGTTCCTTGTGTGGATAGCTCCGTCCGGGCTACCACGGCGTCGTGAACAACAAATCCAACAGTTCTGGCTGGTCGCGGGCCAGCTACGGTGTCGGGAAGACCCGCAAACAGTACCTGTGAGAGATGCAGGGCGTTGAGGCCCTTGAAGTCACTCGCATTGCAGGTCGAGCTCCTCTCTGATGGAATCAGGAGCGCTGGCGCCGGCAGACGTCTGGTGCTGCGGTGCAAAGCGCAGCGCGCAGCGGTGCAGCGTGCGGTGCCCCCAGGTCGCGGTGCGAGCAGCGGCTCGGTGACGGCATCAGATGGGGTCGTCGGTGAGACCAGGGTCGCGGTGCGAGATGAAGGCGGTGCTCGCCACGGTGCTAGCAGGTCACGGTGCAAGCAGCGTCGTCGTCGTTGCTGAAGCACTGTCGTCGGCTGACGAACTGGAGTCGATGGCGCCGGCGTCAGTCGGCCAAGGTTGCGGTGCAGGATGAGGGCGGAGCGTCGTGTGACTTACGAGCGGTGCCCTCGAACCACGGTGCACGCAGTGGCGTCGATTTCGGCGGGAAGTGGCGGCGTCAGGAAGGCCAAGGCGTCCTCGTGAAGCAAGGCAGTGCGGTGCCCACAGGTCGCGGTGCGAGCAGCGGCTCGGTGGCGGCGTCAACAGGCGTCGTCGCTGAGACCAGGGTCGCGTTGCGGCGGTGCTCTCTGCGGTGCCAAAGCGAGGCGCGAGGCGGTGCGGAGTGCGGTGCCCACAGGTCGCGGTGCAAGCAGCGGCTCGGTGGCGGCGTCAACAGGCGTCGTCGGTGAGACCAGGGTTGCGGTGCGGCGTTGCGGCGGTGCTCTCTGTGGTGCCAAAGCTTCGGCGTGAAGCAAGGCGGTGCGGAGTGCGGTGCCCACAGGTCGCGGTGCAAGCAGCGGCTCAGTGTCGGCGTCAACAGGCGTCGTCGGTGAGACCAGGGTTGCGTTGCGGCGGTGCTCTCTGCGGTGCCAAAGCTTCGGCGTGAAACAAGGCGGTGCGGAGTGCGGTGCCCACAGGTCGCGGTGCCTTCAGGACACGGAGTCGGCAGCGGCGTCGTAGACGTAGTTGAGTTGGCGTTCTTCTTGCTGCAGCACAAAACACACAGTCCCCAGTGCTGCGGGTCGAAGAACTTGAAGTCTTTGCTGTTCCTGAGACTTCGTAAACAGGGGGCAAGCTCTACCTCAAGCCCTTGGAGAGACTCACAAATTAGGTTGCAGAAAGTCCAGTCCAGGCCTTTCACTGCCCAAGACAGAAGCAGCCACTGCAGGTCAGCCCAGCAAAGCACCCAGCAAAGCAGTCGTTCCTTTTCGCAGCTTCTCCGGCTCTTCTTCTTGGCAGTCTTCTTGTCCAGATGAGTTCTAAAGTTCAGGGGTCTGGGACCCAGCATTTATGTCCAAAAATCCTTTGATCTCCTAGGCAGAGAGGGCCTGTGCCCAGTCAGGACCAGTTCTGCTTTCTCTGGTGTGAATTCCTGGCAGGAGGTGGAGACGGCATTTGTCAGAGGCAGTGCAGGCCCTTTGAGGTGCAAGGAAATCTCCTCCCCCTTCCCCCATTGTAACCCAGGTCTCTTCAACCCTTTCCTGACCTACCTAGACCATCTGGCGCCCCTCCTGCTCCCCCAGCCTTCTGTCATCCAAAACCCAGACAGGCAATCCACATTCCAGCAGAGGCACACGGGATGACTGAGCAAGAAAATACCTACTTTCTAAAAGTGGTATTTTCAAACACAGAATGTAAAAATCACCTTCACTAAAAGATGCATCTTTAGATTCTGAGTTCAGGCATACTAAATTCTATTTTCTTACTGAATTCCCTGGGCCAGTTATGTTTATAAGATGTTATAAACAAACCTCCCATTCTATCTTATGGGGAACTGGTAGCCTTGCAATAGTGAAAAACGAAATTGGCTGTAATTCACTATCAGAACATGCCACACACACCAGGGCATGTCCCACCTTTCACATACACTGCACCCTGCCCACAGGGGTACCTTGGGCCTACCTGAGGGGTGTCTGACATGTAAGAAAAGGGAAGGTTAGGAACCGGCCAGTGTGTGCACTGGCCAAGTCGACATGGCAGTACAAACTGCGCGCAGACTTCTGCAATGGCAGGTCTGAGTTACTGTTTTCAGGGCTACTCACGGGGTGGCACAACCAGTGCTGCAGGCCCCCCGAGTAGCATTTGATTCACCAGCCCTGGCACACGCAGTGCACTTTACTAGGGGCTAACAGGTAAATCAAATATCCAATCATGGAAACACCCATCCATAACACAATTTACACAGAGAACATATGCACTTTAGCACTGATTAGCAGTGGTAAAGTGCCCAGAGTCCTAAAACCAACAAAAACAGGGTCAAAAACAGGAGGCCAAAAAGCAAAAAGTCTGGGGGTAAACCCGCTGAAAAAGCCAAGTCTAACAACATCCAATAAGGTGAAATACCTAGGCTGTGGAGGAAGTGCTAAACGAATCCCTCTCATCAACTTACAGACCAAAGGGTGTTCACCCACTGGGGCCCCTTGTATGGGAGTGGAACCAGCAGAGATGGCTGACCTATAAGAGTTGAAAGTACGATGCACCAATCCTTGGGAAGCTAAGAATGCCAGAAAATTCATGATAGCGAGCACTTCGCACCCCATGGGATCCGGATCATTTCAAAGATACCAACCAACCCTTCTGGCCCATGCAGACCTGTAATGTTTGTTTGTTCCGTCTGCCCATGCTGCTGGCAGTAATGTCTCAGTTTCCTGTGAAAGGCCAGGCAGTCTCCAGCGTTGCCTGTAATCCGCCAGGCTATAAGAGGCATGCGACCTTGGAGGACTAATGGGTGGTGATTGCCCAGGGGATCCTGAAGGAGATCCAGATCAGGGGTAGAAGGATTGGAGAATCCAAGGAAAGTTCCAGAAGAACCGGAAACCATACTTGAGACCTCCAGTAGGGCATGAACAAGACCACCTTCGCCTTCTGTCTGTGGACCTGCACCGAGAGCCTCATAATCATGGCGAATGGTGGGAAGGTGTAGCCTGTCTCCAGAGACCAGTCTTGGAGAAATGCATCCATTGTTGTTGCCAGAGTGTCTGGTTTCCAACTGAAATACCTAGTTAGTTGATGGTCTAGGCATGAAGCAAAAATATCCGCAGAGAGAGGGCTCCAAAGGGCGTTCAGCCTCTGGAAAATCAAGGGGTTCAGTTGCCACAGACTCAGGTCCGACCATGCCCTGGAGCACCAATCCGCTATTATATTGGACACAACGGGAAGAAACTCTGCTGTCACTGAGACATTGTGAGATAGGCAAAATGTCCAAAACTCCTTGGCTAGGTCCACCAAGACTTTGGACTTGGTACCCCCGAGATTGTTTATGTATTGTTCCGCTGACAAGTTGTCCATCTTGAGGAGGTTACTGCAGTTGACCCGGTCCTTTGTCCAACACTTTATTGCATATTACCCCACCATCAGCTCTGAGCAATTGATGTGGAGTTGTTTTTGTCTGCAGACCATTTTCCTCCTGTAAAGGAGTCCCTGCAGAGAGCTCCCCAACCGGATTTGCTGGCGTCTGATTCTATTACTATATCCGGAGCTGCACCACATATGGCTTGCCCGTTCCACGCCTCCATGTGGTCCAGTGACCATCTAATTTCCACCTTCACCTCTTCTGTAAATGAGACCTGTTCTGAGTATTGAAGGCCCCTTCGGAGGTGAAAAGTCTTGCGCCGCTAGAGGGCTCCGTAATGGAGAGGGCCATGAAAGATTGCTTGTGTAGAGGATGACAGAAGACCTACCACCCTGGCTACTTGTCGTAGAGATGTTGTGGGTCTAGCCCATGTTCTCCTCAAATCTCGGCGGATCTTGGTTAATTTCCGAGAGGGGAGGCAAACGTTTTTTGCCACCGAATCTATGACAAACCTGAGGAAGGTTGTCTGCTTGGCCGGAACCAAAAGAGATTTTTCCTAGTTGACTACGAATCCTAAACTCTGCAGTAGGTCCACTGCCACCTGTAACTGTTCCATCAGCCATGACGGGCATTGGCCCAAAAGAAAGAGATGGTTCAGATAGATTATGAAGCGAAAGCCTTGAGCCCTGAGAGTTTCCACCACCGGTTTGAGAATCTTGGTGAAACACCAGGGACCTGAGGAGAGTCCAAAAGGGAGCGTTGTGAACTCGCATACCTGATCTCTCCATCTGAACTTGAGGAATCTGTGGTGTGGAGGAAAAATGGAGATAGCCAGATACAGGTCATTCAAATCCAAACATACCATCCAGTCATCGAAACCAAGGAGATAGCGCAGCAGATTGATACCTTCCATCTTGAAATGATGGTCAACAAGCCACCCATTGAATTCCCTTAGGTTGATCATCGGACGTTGTCCCCCATCTGTCTTTTTCACCAAAGAGATGTTGCTGAGGAATCCCCGGGACTGGAGGCAGGTTTGGGAAATTGCTCCTTTTTTGATCAGATCCGTCACCTCTTGATCTATTAGGGCAGCCTTAACTTCTGCCAAAACCAGCATACGGGGGCGGGATTCTTGAATCGGGTCCCGTAAAATTCTATATTAAAACACTGATGGTCTGTAGAATCCATGCATCGAAAGTAATCCACCCCCAATTGTGTGTGAATAGTGCTAACTGGCCTCCCACATTTAGCTGGGGGAAAGGGAAACTCTCACCTGTTTAGGCCTGGAACTGCCCTTTGAAGGTGCCTCTGGAACCATGGCTGTGGTGACCTCTTCGCGTTTGGAAGAACTCTTCCTGTTTGGACTGGTCTTGTGACTTCTTGAAGCCTCTAGGAGGGCTTTGGGTGTAAAAGTGGCCGGCCAAGCACCCTCTGCCACGGCAGGACCCCAACAATAATTCAGGGATGAAAGATTTTCTTAATGGAAGTTTGCGCCTTGTCTAAGGAGGTGAACGTGGCTGCAAATTTGCCCAGCTCCTTAATGAAAGGCTCCCCGAAGAGCCCTCCTTGTGCTACCACGCCTACCTCTGAGGATGTCAAATCCCCCAGTTTGGGGTCAAGGAACAACGCCTCTCTGTTAACATGGTGCAGTTTGCGTTCCCTAGGAAAACTACAGCATGCTGCATTGAGCCCAAAATCATCTCTGGGTAAAGAGGGGTACCAGAGGCCTTGGCCTACTCTGCCAAATCTAATATTTTAGTGATAGGCCCACAGACGTCCAGACGTTCATCCTGGCAGGACTTCCAGGATCTATCTGTGCCTTTCTTTGGATCCCTAATATATTTTTGCAGGAACGTGGCCATGCGCAAATCAATCTCTGCGGTCGACGCCACCTTTCCCGAGAGGGAGGGGGTATTCCCTCCTAAGGCACGACCTGAATTCTTTTTCTAAGGAATTTCTAAGGCATCCTTCCACAAACTCAGAGACTTTACTGGAAGGGTCCCACTCTGCCAAGCAGGGGTGCAGAAGGTCCTGATCCAGCGCGATATTAGCAAACAGCATTCATACACTAGATACTCACTTGGGCCCATACATTCATACTACGCTAATACTTACGCTGGGTTTTATCAGTTGTTACTCTTTATCAAAATCCCTGCTACCAATTACCTTCCGATTGAAGAGTAATGACTTACCAATGAATCCTTTGCTAATTGGGAAGTTTAAAATGAGTGACATTCATTATAGTACATAATCCTGAAATAACCACTGAGTCAGGAAGTTTTAAAATGTTTATCTAAAGATTTAGCAGAGTAAATTACAGAAAACACATGGTACTTAATCGAAATACCCAAGATGAAGCATAGAATAATTATTGCTAATAAATGACGGTGTTTAAGGAAAAGGAGAGAATAGAGACAGCAGCGCAACTAAAGGTTGCATTTATATTTACCTAAGTGCGAGAACCAAACCCCTGGCCAAGGAGTTGGAAAGATTAGGACCCAGGAAGGATGAAGAGCAAAGACCTCCTCCAGGATCAGAACAGGACCGGTGACCTCTCTACAACGACGCCTGCGTCGTTCCCCTCTCTGGTACATCGCTTCTCCTCGATTCTCCCGTGTCTCCCTTCTAATGGACTCCGCCGCCCCCTCCTCAGGACCTCTCTGGACAGCGGTTCGGTCTGCAATCGATCAGCTTGACGGTCTGGAGCTAGAAGCTCTCTGACAGCATGGACGCCTGTTCTTCGTGAACGCCTGCTCTAACTAATTAACTAATGCTATATTCTATTATACCCTTCTACGCCCATGTACCTCCCCTTAATGTTGCTAAAATATGGGACCACTACTTCTGATTGGACAGGGGGTTGATCCTCACACCATATTGATTTGGTACGTATTTCTAAAGACCTTTGTTTTTAAACTACCGCCCATCAATTTTAATACATTGGCTTTATTTCCCTCCTGTCTCATGACAAAGTTTGTGCCTTTTTCATGTACAATGTTACAATTTTATAAGGACATTTCATGAATATGACAATATAGGCCATCAGGTCGTGGCCTTGGACGACGTCCAGGTTGACTTCATCCTTTATTCTTTGGCAGCCAAGTAGGACACATGCGCAGAATCGCTGTCTCTCGAGTTTCAGATCACCAACCCCAGGCCCAAATTTACGAACTAATAAAAGTCAAAGAAGAAAATATTAAAATCACAAATAATAAGTTTCACTGTATACCCACTCTTTCTATTCTATCCCCATTTACTTATAAATCTATCCCGCATTAGTAGCGTTAAGAAAACGACAAATTAATAATAACATGAGAGCAAGCTGAAGCATGTGAAAACATCAAGCAGCCATTTTAGAGCACACTGCGCAGAAGCAGAAATTTCCCACCAAGCAAAGAAAGACGTCACACCATGTGATATGGATGAGACATGCGCAGTAAGGTTTCCCGCGCTTTAGCGGCCATTTTAGAAAAAGACAAGCATTACTTGTTAGTTAGAACACATAGGCAAGCTTCCTTGCTATTCGTGTAGTGTATGCAACGTTAGTATAAACAATACAAAATTAATAATTTAATACTGTGAGGTGATTGCATTCGAGCAAGTCTCATTTTTGAGTCCTTGCTCCATCAGTCCTCCGGAACCAACATGTCAGAGGAGTCCTCAGTGTCGTTTAGAGGCTCTGCTGGAGCCAGGGCCAGTGAGGGGCGTCAGGGCCGGGAGGGACCGGCCTCGTCATTAGACTCACCATGGGAGTCACCCTCTTCTGCATCCAGCCAGTGAGAGGGGGGGATGGTTGGCCATGTCTGCCAAGGCATCTGGCTTGCCCAAAGCTGGATGAGCAAGGAAAGCCTTTTTGAGCCACTCAAATGCATCCAAATCCATGCTGGGGTCATTTTTAGGTCTCGCACCTAGCGTTGCAGTGCGCAGCACTGCTCGCGCAGCGCGAGACCTCTAGAAAGGGCTTTTGAAAGCTACCCACACGCTCGTGCGTGTGGTTTTGCTTTCCGAGGCTGCCATTGGCTTTCGCGTTTTTTGTTTTTTTTTAAATCTAGCACGCAATTGGGCAAAGGCGGGCGCATGTCCCACCTTTGCTACGCCCATTCCCGTCGGTGGCCAGCACGCGCAGCAGCGCGCGTTCGTCTCGCTGCCGCTGCCGTGCTCCCTCCCCGCTCCTCTGTGGTGCGCGCGCACCACTGGTTTCGATTCCCGCGTTCGGCGGTTTCGATTCCATGCTTGTCTCTATTTCTGTGTCCTCCGTTCTCCCCTTTAATTAGCCTGCTTACTGCAAAATGGAGGCAAATGGTCTGGCGACGAGGCTGCAGACCTGGTGATTCTGCACTTATGAAAGGTGAATCCAAGCTCGCAGTCATCACCAAGAAGCCATTCCAAAATGTCATTACTGGAGCGCACCACGGAGGTCGAGAGCTGTGGCAGTCGACACAAGGAATCAATTCCAAAATGTCCTTCCTGGAGAGCTCCGTGGAGGGTGTAAAAGAGTTCAGCGCTAGGTGTGGGACTGACCTCCATGAACGGGTAAGTTAGAGTTGGCAGTATAAGTGCTAAAATCCGAGCACGAGAAGCATTGACGGCTTGATTAATGCCTTATCATTTTGATTTCAAAGCTGAGAAGCCAGACCGAACACTATAGAACTCTGCAGAACCCTCTCTTCTTCGGATCGTGGGTAGGCCTGCAGCGTGTGCAATCTTGGCCAAGGCCCAGGGCGGCGACCTCCAGAGCTGCGCAGGGTCTGTCTGCAGCAGTCTCCCTCTGAATCCAACTACATGTTGTTTAAACTGTTTCTGAAGACTGATGGCATCCACATTTGGATGTTTTTTTGTTTTGTTTTTGTTTTGTCTTCTTTTGGGGTGGTACTTAAACTTTCCCCTCTCCTCCTCAGTTGTATCCGATGCTGTATTTCAGAAAGACTGGCATGAGAATAATAGTGCCCAAGGTAAAATAATTCACAATATGAGGGGCCTCCCTAACTGGTAGATTTCAAGCATGCGTGATACAATTGTACTTGTGTGAACTTTCTTTGCTCACCACGATCTGTTCCTACACTTGGTCTTATTGGATCGCATAGAAGTTACCCAGACGGACATGAAAGTTCTATTGCAAAAGCCTGCTACTTCTTTTATCGAACTTAGCAGGATGAAGGTCTGCGCCTCCCGGGATTCCAGTGCGTGGCCTGTTAGCTGCACAGCTCCTGTGGACGTGTTAACCCACTGAACTCTTTCACAAATGCTGATAGACTGCATGCTGGCATGTTATTATGCAATGACTTCTCGCCTCAGGATATCAAGCCCTGCCCTTGCCTGTCCACAACCAGCGGGTGACTCCAGGCCGTCTGAGGATGCGTGAAATGGCGCAGGCCGGGCCCCTGCGAGCCATGGTCAGATCGGCGCTGCAGTGAGTCAAGAGAGGGCCCGGCGCTCATCCATCCACTTGTGCCACTACCCCACCGTGTCACTACCCCCACCATGTCACAGGGCGCCAGGGGTGACGCTCCACAGGCTGCCCTGCAGAATTCCTAAAGGCTATATCTGTGAAAGTGCCTTACAGAGTTATGTTCGCGTAATGTGACCGTAAAGTATTAGTAATATGCTAATATCTGTTGGGATTATGACTCGCATTCGGTCCCGCAGGTTTCGCACCGGCGCATGTAGGCTTGTCTCACTGTGTCAAGAATGTTTGTGGTCTCACTGCATTAGGAGTGTTTGCAACCTCACTCCGTTAGGAGCGTTTGCGGTCTCACTGCGCAATCAATCAATCAATCAAGTGGCTTGTAAAGCGCAACTATTCACCCATAAAGGTCTCAAGGCGCTGGGGTGCGTTAAGTGTTTGTGACCTCACTGCGTTGAGTGTTTGTGGTCTCACTGTTAAGTGTGTTTGTGGTGTAGACATGCGAACACGATGGAGGAAGCGCAGTGTTGAAAACCTACAGCCAGTGACTCAGCACTAGCAAGGGTGCCCTGGACTCCAATACAAGCAAGAACTCCGCCCCCAGATAGTAAAATGACAGCAATAATTGGGGTGCAGGGGGGCCTCACAATCCTGGCCCGGTGCCACGGCACACACTGCACTATTTAGCCAGTCCTGGTGGCTTAGTGGACTAATGCATCCATTGTGGGGGGGGCCTGTGTTCGACCTCATGGTCACTGGTTCAAATCCCGATGGGTCCACTCAGCCTTTCATCCTTCTGATGTCGATAAAATGAGTACCATTGGGTTGAGTAAACATAAGATACCCTTGGGCGACCGTGCGGTTTACAAATACAGGTTATGTTATTAAATCTACAGCCCTTCATGGAGCAGTTAATTGAGAATGCCAGAGTAAACCCCAAGCGGGAGTTAAACATCGGGGTATGGGGCAGGCGTGAATCTGATGAGGTGGTTTTCCTGTAGCGCCGCATCGTGCAACAGGCTGGTGCAGTGTTCAGCCACCTCCTTTCACCTGAAGTGATCCCCGGGCAGCTCTCTGTTCCTGAAACGCCTGCCTCTCCTCTGAATGTGGAATGGAATGCGGGAACCATGCCAACATGGTACATCTGCCACTGCGAGGACTGAAGCCGATTTGCAGCGCGTGCGGGGCAAACAATGGCACGTTGCACGCTTGTTACAGGGAGACAAGCATAGGAAGCTGCTGCAGGTTTTGTTTTGGATTTTAGCAGCAGAGGGTAGGAGCAGGTCGTTACCCAAGGTGCCCCCTGTTAATCTGTTCTGGAAATTCGAAATATTTTCTCCGGGAATCCATGAATTGGAGGTCAAGGTGTGACAGCGAAAAGGGTGTGGTGGAGTAGTGAAAAAGCGAAGTGTGACAGTTAACTTACACATTTTATTTGTTTTAAAACTCTGCCTCAAAGAAATTGACAACAAGGATAACTGGGACAGCAAATCTATTCTGGTTTACTTAATTGGCTTAACACGTGCTAACAAGGACTTGTGACTAGAAACTCTAGTTCCTAATCTCTGATCTCAGTAACAAGGAGCCACATTCCCCGACCCCCACGCATCCCCTACTGCAATAAATGGGATAATGGGACCAGGAGAGGATGGACATCTACATACCTATAAATGAGACCCCCAGGGTATCTGTTCAAAAAGAGTCCAGGAGGCCAAAAATGACTAGCTCTACGCTTTCAGTACCCATCCCCGGCCTACACTAGGAAAGCTAATTCCTCCCTGAGTGAAATGTAGGCGTTAAATTCAAAGCATATCCTGCATTTGTAATGCAAAGGTCTCGCATTTGCAAGAGTTTGAGCTATTGGCATTGTAAATGACAATGACTTTCATTTATGTGTTTTGAAAAACCTGCAATCGGTGCGTAAACACTTATAGTCCTTGCTTACGCGAAGCAAGGCTGGCAGTAAAAGAGGCTTAGTTACTGCCAGCCTTGCTTCTCATACAAAGTGCGTGTTTATGCACCACTTGCAGGTTTTCAAAACACATAAATAAAAGGCATTGTCATTTACAATGCAAATAACTCAAACTCTAGCAAATGCAAGACCTTTTGCATTGCATAGTCTTGTTTCTTAGTGTGATGACTTAGCTTTGAAAACAGCCCCACACTCTTTCCAGTTTTACCCCCTTTATATTCACAGTTTCCTGAAAATTAGAATAACATTCCTTCACGCTACACAAAGCTGGGAGTGTGAATTTGCCTTCACCACAATTTTATGGAAGATGGGTAAAATAAGGAACATGAAAGCTACCCTATAATCTTATTTTAAATCTAAAGATTGAAAGGGCATGGAAAAAGAACTTCAAGTGACTTTTAATCACTAGCTACTTACCAGGGTATGGTTTTATCTTTTTTGTATTAATTCATGAATTGCAATATGATTGCGTGATTAGTAATATAGAAATATTTAATGGAGTATAATTTTATATATTGTCAAGGCTTTGTATGGTTAGGGACAAAGGGCCAGATGTATGAAGGCCCTGTTTTGCGATTTCCTAATTGCGAATCTTTGCGATTTGCAATTAGGAAATCGCAAAACGGAATTCATGAAAGTGTGTTTAACACTTTTAGTGATTCCTAGGGGATCGCAAATGACCTACCTCATGATTATTAATGAGGTAGTTCGCAATTTGCGACCCCCTAGGAATCGCAAAAATCACAGGGATGGTGGCCTGCTTGGCTCAGCAGACCACTATGTCTGTGATTGCTTTTAAATAAAGAAATTATTTTTATTTTTAAATGCAGCCCGTTTTCCTTAAAGGAAAACCGGATGCGTTTTAAAAAAAAAAAGAAAAGTTTTATTTTTATTTTTAAGCGCAAGCAGTGGTCCGTGGGACCACTGCCTGCTCTTAAGAAATGATTTTACTATCATTCACAAAGGGGAAGGGGTCCCTTGGGGAGCCCTTCCCATTTGCGAATGGGTTACCACCTACTTAAAGTAGGTGGTAAAATGTGAATGTTTTGCAACCGCATTCACAGTCACAAAACATTCATGCATACCGTTAGGATTCGCTATTTGGAAGGGACGCCCTAAAAATGCCCCTTCCAAATAGCAAATCGCAAACCCATTTTGCGATTCGGTAACAGGTTACCAAATTGCACAATTGGGTTTGCTGCATCAGAAATGCATTTTTTGCGATCGTAAACGGCCTGAATCTGCGAATCGGCCCGTTTGCGAGGAGCAAAATGCATGATGCATCTGGCCCTAAGCCAATTGGAAGGGAATGGGCTGCTAGATGTTTCTGATGGCTATGATCTGGAACCCACAGTCTGTGATGGTGGAGGTAACGAAGGACTCCGGACACTTTCCTCAGTGAAACAGAAGCCATAGGTTCCTTGCTGCTGGGACAGGTATCGGGATGTCCTAAGCTAAAGACTTACACATGGGAGGGAGAGAGGGGCCGATTTGTATTTACTTATTTATAAAGTGTGTCCTTACCACCTTGGGAAGAATGATTTCAGTCTTCGAAGCTTTTAGAGTCCAGGAATTAAGGAGGTTCCTCCACTGTCTTGTGGCAATAAGTCATCCAGAAATATATGTATGGAGGAGCCGATGAAGGAGAAAAAGATCAGGGAGTCATCAGCATGCAAATGGGATGAGAAGACAAAGAAGCAGATGATGTCATCAAGAAAGGCCATGTAGAGGGAAAACTATAGAGGCCCAAGACTCAATCTTGATGCACACCAGCTAGTGAAAGTGAAGAACACGCAGAGATTGAGAATGAGAGGAGAGGAGAGGCAGATAAGTAAGAAAATACCATTGCAATGCTTTGCTATATCACCGCTATCCTGGGCCCACCCAGAAAACATGACTCTTTACTCAAAGAAGACAGGAAGTAAAGAATGCCCCCTAGCCCCAATGTCTGCTATGTCGAATTGGGAAGATGTCTTCAAGGTAAGGCTGAATGTGCCATCTTGGATGAGTTGAAGTGGAGTTAGTACCGCCCACCTTTAAATTCATCATAGTAAACCTGGCACCTTTTCACCCATGTGAACCTCGTCACCACCCACTCTTATCTTTATAGGGAAGACCAAACACAAAATAAATTCACGCTGCAGGGAAACTCACATTCCCATTTTGCATGAACGACACACCACAACCAACAGCACACAGGCCTGCACCCTTGCCAACATGAAGGTCAGCAGTCTAGCCAAGCAGCAGATACCTCTGTGCAGTGTGCTGGCACCTGCTAATTGACAAGAGGTGGCCCCGTAGAGTGATGCACCATGGCTCCAAACAATCCCAGCTGTTTTTCAATAAATTCATTTTGAAAACTTACCAACGTTTCCTTCAACACTCTGGCTCCAGCCCTCTTACCTCTGCTGCATAAGGGCTCCTCACAGACCCATGGTCCTTCAAGTCCCCTGCAGCCTCTAGGCCCCTCTGCTTACCTCCAATGGCTGTGCTCAGTTCTCTGCCCAGCAGGGTCGGTATTTCCTGCTGCCTCTTTACCAGTCACTTCTCCTATAGACCCTCACTGACTCGCAGCATCAATGTTTATCTACGTTCCCACCTCCAGCCCCCGAAAGATGGTGCAAGCCTGAGCATGCATAGAATATTTTTGAATGAAATCTGAACACGCATTTGGATTACTGAGTGATGGTGTAAATTTGAACATCACCTCGATGTTAATAAATGAAGGTGATAATTCTTCACAAACCTTAGGCATTCTTGGCATGGCAGTGTCCAACTCTGGTGCAATGCTTGCACTGACATGGAACAGTTTACAGCTTCTAAATGGGAACCAGCCTGCTAGTTTCCAGGGCAGTGCATGCTGGGAACACTTTGGGCCGTGCTTGTGTTTTAGCGCTTGTTCACTTATGTGTCCCCCCTTTCCCCGTCAACCCTGTTTTGCTCCTTTTGGCCTCCTTTCCAAATTTCGCCTTTCCATCCCCGTGTTGCCGCACACGTCTATGTCCTGTGATATTTTATGCCCCAGATTTTTCTTTCCTTGCTGTGAAGTAGCGGGGGTGCTCTGGGGGATTATAGCAGAGGCTTTGGTTGGACACCGGTGTCTTGTGTACGGCTTATCCATTTCTCTCCCACACCTGATACTCCCGCCCCACCCCTGGCTGCCGGAGTGACTCGGCCTGAAAGGAAAGTGTCCTCTAAGCAGAGACAGTGGTTCCACTTCCCTGTTGCTCCTCCTCCTTCAGTGCGCACGCGACCCCTGACGTGGGTGCACTTGCTCCCAGATTGTCAGGGCGCTCGCGCCCCTGTCCTCCAAGGCAGTGAGTCTGTCCGTGCTGCCCCACTACTGCAGTCTCATCAAGCACACGAGGAGCTCAGAGCCCGAGGGGAGCAAGGCATGTGAGCACTGCAGGCCTGCTCCGGCTTTCTATTCTGGTCAGATTCGCTCTCATATTACACGAATCACATGATATTGACACCCATTGCAGGCACCGCTGGAGTGGTACAAGGTGAGGCCTTGTGTCAGCGCGTTTAAAGGTCCCTTGTTTACAAAGGGGCACGAGCCGATCGTGTACAACCGGCTCCACGTTGTGCAGCTATTGAGTGAACCTATTTTTGAGATTATTTTGAAAGGGAGCCCGGCTTTGTTGTTGATCTGCCACCCACTCGCCTTCCCTAGATCGACTCCCACCCATCCGTAGGCATCCCCTCCACTGTTTCTTTTGCCTATGCATAAAAAGCCTCAGTGTGTTCCGCAAAGGATAATACATTAATAATTCTGTTGTCGAAATGTGCTGCAGAGGAAGGGATTTTTAAACAAATGAGGTGTAATCTGCCCACTTTAACTGGAGGGTGACAAGCAAAAAGCTTACAAAGGGGCACGAGCCGATCGTGTACAACCGGCTCCACGTTGTGCAGCTATCGAGTGAAACTATTTTTGAGATTAATTTGAAAGGGACCCCGGCTTTGTTGTTGATCTGCTACCAACAGACGTAGCATTTTGTTCACAACGCCAGCAGTGACCGTCAGGAAGCCACTGAAATGTGAAATGCCTCTGAGATTGCAGGGCACGCGATGGCTACACGGTTGCTTTTATTTCTTCTCATTCTATCCAGCTGCTGAGTTTTATTCTCACATTTTGAACTTAAAAAATGCCATTCAATGCCTCATCAGGGGTAGTAAGCGCTATATAAATGCAATTACAATACATTTGAACACAAAAAGTGTTTGTATTGTGATCCGTTCTGCTGCTAATAGATTTGGCGCGTTTGTTGAAGACGTGAATGCTTCCATTGTTGAATACAAAATGACCATTACTGGGGTGCTGGGAGTATCGAGACGGATGGTACCAATATAACCAGTAATGAGCGCAGCGGATGGATGGCAACATGATGGTCGTCAGAAAAAATACTTGTTTCTTCCGTGAGAAAAGGAGATGTGATGTTGCTCTGAATGATGATATAACAATGCATACAAATGAACCAACGCCTGTGAAATAAAACACATGGAAATGCCAGGTAGTTGGAAACCCTGTGGGATGAAAACATCATCAAAATAAGATGTCAAAAAGAACACGTTTCTCTTCTGGATATTTATTTACATACATTTGATATGTCTATTACTGGGACTGCATAGGATTTGTAAGCCATCTAATCTTCAGTTTCCTCCACGGAGTCATGCATTTTATACCTCACCTTACACACATCCAACGCACAAGCTTGGAAATGCTCCTGAAAATATAACATTATGAGTTCAGACACTGGCTGTGGGACTCAGCAAGGGTGTGTAATGGAACGCAAACAAGCTAGCCTGTGATCTGTTGTGGTTTAAAATATATCTTGTCCGTGTCCTTGATCAAGTAATTATTGATTGTCCCTGCTAAGAGATGTGCCCGATAAATGTTTAATTACAATCTGTCTATCTGAAGAATGGCATTATTTGTGGTAGATACGCTGTCAGTGCTCATATGGATGTAGTCTGTAGTGTTTCGGTATAAACTGCCGTCTCGGAGAACACATCCCTTGCTACAGTGCTTCATTGCTTTGACTGTTTTGTAGTGCCATATGCTCAATATGCCTGCTTTTGGAGCTTTGCGGCAATAATTAAATAGAACTGCTGTTGAAGGAGTGGACTCAATGAAGGCTGTTCATTATTCTTGCTAAGCTTGGCTGAGTAGGTGTATTTTGAGATCCATCCTGAATTTATTATGCTCTGCATTTGGTTTCTCAATTGCAATCTCTGCATAATGGACTTGTACTACTGGTCGCATGATGTTTCGATGCTTGTTATCTTTACTACCCCTGAGTGCTGTATGTTTATTCAGCAGCAGAAAAATCGGTGCTCGTTTAGCGCTGAAGGCACAAAGGGGCTGCACTTTTAAAGTTTCATTCCCAAACTGCATCTAAAACATAACAACTGATGACATCGCTGGCCTTTTCAATTTGAATATCAGTACGTGCCTACATTTATCTATAATGTGCATTGGCGCTATAAATCAATAATAACTTTAACTTCAACTTCCTTTCAGTACCTGCAGGATTTCCTTAGAAACTGCATCCTTTTTTTCGCTTTGTTCCCCTCACCGCCTTTTACACTCATTTATGCTCCGTCTTAAATATAAAGCACCTTCTTCACAGCTGAAATACGTCTGTGTGTCAAGTCTTCCCACACACGCCTTACAACAGTGGCTTGGCAAGGCGGAAATAGTCCTGTTTTCTGATGTCTTTTTTTGGGTGAATAAATACATACTGTTTTTCGATATGTTGAAGCTTCGCATAGGTAAAATTTCGCTTGTTTTCAAATTTTTGTTTTGGGTAGGAGTTACATATATTCTGCTTTTCGAATTTACTTTGCCTTCTGCCTACTGTGGTTTCATTATTCGCATATTTTCTGCAAGGGGGAGCATTGTTTTTAGCTTCATTCACTCAACAATATATTACATACATTGTTGCAATTCTCGTGTCAAACACAGAGCGCCATCTTCAAAGCTGGAATTTGTTTGTCTTTTCAATTTAACCATAAACGGCAGATCCCATAAAGCTGCTTCTTGGCCCATGATAAGCTAACAATATAATATCTCTTCTGTGTGCATCATGTTGGAGCTTGGGCAGCAGCAGGTCTCGCATTATTAAAGTTTGAGCTATTGGTGTTGCATTATTTAGCAATGCCAATAGCTCAAACTTTAATAATGCGAGACCTATTGCATTGCAAATGCTTGTTGCATTAAGGAGTGTGTTTGAGAGGGGAAGGAGGACCCAGATTAAAATGGGGGTCTGAGCAGGTATAAGTTATCTCCATGTGGTGGCGCTCGAAGAGTCCCATGGACGCCGCCACCGCATGGTGGGTGGAGGCATCCACTGCCTCGCAGAATTCATCATGCGGGAGGACCTGTAAGGACTCCTCCTCTGTATAGACTTTCTCCATGGCCCCACCAAAGCTTATGGCTTGTCCGGTCAGAGCAGGTGTACCTGCTGCACACGTCTGGGCAGCTCCAAAGGCTGTGATATAAATATCTGCAGCTATGTTTAAGAAGCCTAAGGCTTTATTTTTGGCACCTGCAACAGTTTTAAAGTTTGGTCGCGCTGAGCACAAAAGAAAAAACAGGCTTCTGCCCTGGGGCTGACTCACCCTACTGTCACGGGTGTCACGGCACCTGGGCCTTGCCACTTAACAGCTGGGTGGTGTGGGGAGGGGCGCTGAGAGAGCACTGAGTTGATGCGTTGGAAGCGATGAATAGAGTTATGCACAGGGGCTACAGACCTGCATACACGTGGGCGTCAGGCTGTTTTTACCAATACAGACCCATGTAGAATGGACATCTAGGCTTCTAGGTGGCTCAGGCAGGCACGGGCTCTGCGGGTGCGTGTACTTGTCTGATCCAGTGAAACTGATGACAGCGCGCCCCTCGCAGAGCAACGAGACGAGCACTAACTCATTACGCCCCCTATTAGATCCCAGCTTTACTGCACACACGTGGCCTTAAACTTCAAAGGGCAACTCGAGTGGAGTGATGAAGAAGGTTCCCGCAGCCTGTGAAAAACAGGGGTACGATTGCCACGGGACAGTAGCAACACAATCTGGAATAAAACAATAACTATGCCATAATCAAGAGCAATGAAAAAAGTTGACTTAACTGCTGGAAGCAGGAAAGGAAAGAGGAAGCTATTCAGGGGACTCCTACCTTTGTGGACATCCTGGACTATTGATTGGTTGATCTGTTATTCTTTTCCCTGTGCATCATGGGAAAGATAGTTTTTTGAGTTTATTGTTGAAGACTGCTGGAAAGGAAATAAAGAAAGTAGAGCATAATCCTCGCCTCCAGTCCTGACATAGAATTGAATCCCCTCCTGCTTCAAAACAAATACATAGCTCTTGACCATAGTCTTTCCTAAGCCTTTTAAAGCTCTCTCTAATGCTACTAAACAGAGTTATCAATTCCTTCTTTGAAAAACAGGCAGTGTCCTCAGGGGAGTCTAAATCATTACTATTCTTGTAGCTGATCTGATTCAAGGAGTCTCAATTCTTAAAAAAATCAGGGGATTTTAAAAACCTGATCTAAAGCAAGGCAGTCTTTAAGGGTGGCCTTAGTAAATGAGGTCTCAGTTTTAGTCCAAATCATGTACCAAAGATGGAACAGTTTTATATATAAGAAATCCTTGACGTAAGGTAATCCAGCCTCTTTATGGATGATAGACTCCCGGATCGATTGAGGGACTACAAGCAATCGCTTTAGAAATGTGTTTTCTTATCTTTGTAAAAGTGTGGTATTACCAAAGCCTTATACACCAGCCCCATACACAGCTGCCAAAATGCATGTACTTCTGTAAATAACTAGCATTTCTTTGATATGCTTTGTGCCAAACTTAGTAGCAAATCTAAACACACCTTCAGTGCTTCTCACCAAAGTGGACCAGGTCACTCACTTTTGGTTAGTCCAGTTGTCACGTGAGGAGAATTGCATTCCCATATTAAAAAGAAAATGGTGCACAATAGTAATGCACTCACCCTTAATGTAGGGACGACTCTTCAGCCTTCCGTTCCCACAGGACATCTTGAAAGTTTTTTTTTTTGGTTTTTTTAAGTTGACCTTTAAGTTTCTCTCCTCCATGAAAGCAGTAAAGGAGTTAATGAGGTGCTGCAAACCGATTGGGGTTCTTCACAGTAATACCACATCATCGGCATATAATAAAATAGGGACAGACTGTGAGCCAACTCTACAGGCATCTGTACCTATGGCTTGAAGTTCCTGATCTACCCATTAAAATAGAGGGAGAAAAGGGAGGGTGCCAACTCTGCCCGACGGCTCTCCTTTTTCGGAAGGACTTTGTGGTTTCACCCAATGGCCCAAAGAGAACCCTGGCAGATAAGTTATCATACATATGGACCAGCAAGGAAATTATGTCCTCTGGTGTACCTAGCAGATTCATACAATGCCATAATTTGTTGTGATTTACTAGGTCAAATGCACTACTGAGATCCATAAAGCACAAATGTATGCACCCCTTCAAAGCCCTACTATACTTCCCCACCAAAAGTGTCAGATTTAAACATTGCTCCACGCTACCCAGACCTATTCTAAAACCATATTGAGACTTGGCCAAAATGATCTTCTGCCCACTGTTCCAGTCTCTCCAAAATGACTCTGCCCTGAAATTTTGCAGACAAGTCTAAGAGGGATATGGGGCGGTAGCATTTTGGGTCACTTACTGCCCTTCTTAAAAATTGGCACAGTAATTGTTTCTGGTCAGGTAGTGGGAAAGTATCTGGCTCCAGTCGCATTTTAAACCATAGTAAGCAGAGGATCCCAAATAGATGTTATATGTTTGTGTGTCCAAAGGGACATCATCGGGACCCAGTGCCTTCCCCTTGGCACTTTTATATATGGCTGCGTAACAGGAACTAAGGGGAAAGCTGGCTTGTCATCAAGTGCGGAAATATAATTCAATGTGAGAACAAATATGGAAGTGAAATGGTTCACCCACTCGTGAGCAGTGACTGAACAATCTATGCTAGGGGCTGTATTAGCCTTAAGAAAGGGCATATTTATGGTTTCCCCCCAAAAAAGACATTTTTATTAGTCTCGGCTGCCTGTATCAATGTGGCCCATCCCGCTTCCTAATTCTCTCTCTTCCTAGTAAGTAAAGCATTTTTATTCCTAATTCTCGAGTTCTTGATTGTAGTGTTTTCCCTAGGGTGCAAGTGGAGGTTTTCCATTAGATGTTTATGTGCATTTTATCAAACCAGCCCTTTGTAGGTTGTTTAGACCCTTTTACACTCTTTGTTAATAATTGGTTAATTGTTTTTGAGATATTTTCATGCTCCTTGATAACATGGCCAAAGTTGTCTTCTTGATGGCTATTATCAACAATTAGGGACATAGTAAAACTAGATGGATCTACTCAGGACCATTTAACTCTCACCCGTTCTGTCTTTCTACTGCAATATGCAGTTCCCTATGTGGCTATATTTCCTATCATATATGTATTAATATGGTTAGCACCAGAGTATTGTGGTTACTTACAATTTTCTCTACCCTGTACTCCGCGGGCAAAATCTGTGGGTTAGATGATATCAGTATGTGATCAACTGTGCATGGCACCTCTCCCAGTAAAGGTAAATAGCGAATTATCACTGCAAATACGCCATGCTTCTGCAATTATTAAAGTACATTTGGTCATCAAATTATTCAATGCTTCGCCATAAGAATTGTGACGAAAATGCTCCAGATCCTCCTCCTGTGTATCTACTGAACTGCACATCTCTTTAGAGGAGAGAGCGCATCTAGTAATAGTAAAGTCCCCAGACCAGATTAAGAATATATCCTTAATCCTGGAGGAACATATCCAAATCCTTCTCCACAGCATCAACTACCCCCATTCGAGTGGCATCAAATTTGTAATAATGATTGATAATTAGAATATCAGGCTTCTCTTCCACAGATAAAAGTACAAATTGATAGTATGGGGAGGCTAAAAATGTCTTAACCACTTTTGATATAATAGTGCTGATACTAGAACAACAAGACCTCCCCTTTCCCTACCCTAACTAGAGAGAGTGGTGGGGGTAACAAAGATGTAAAGCCATCAACATCAATCCTATCTGACGACCATCCATTGCGAATCAAAGCACAACTTATTAGCCAAACCTGCAACTTTCCATGAAGTACCTGTAACCTCAGTATTGCCCACAGTGTACAAGTCGCCACGTCTGAAGCTGCCACCGCTTGCTATGGTAGGTCGTTTCTAGAAAAGAGATGATTTCAGCCTCTGAGATATGTGAGATTTTTCCTTTCTATAACAGTGAGCCATTCTACTTCATCTTCATCATAGCAACACTATATTTTTTATCTTGAAAACACCACCTTCTCTCGTATTTATGAGACATATTATTTGATATAAATAATTTGGGCTTATAAAATTTACACAGATTCACAACAGCAATCTTCCCTTCCGTGCTGGCAGCAGCAAAGTGCATATTGGATAAAATTGATAATGTGTGTTTAACAAAGTGGGGGCAGCAAAAGTTTATAACAACACCATCTCCCTTGTTAGATTTCCTTAATTTACCTACCCACTTGACTCTTCTCATGGTTAATAGTTCATTCTACAAACTGTGAAGATTACCAACCCTTTGCAAATATCAGTGGACTACTTTATTTTTTAATTCCCACCGAGACCCCAGAGCAATCGCTTTTTGTGTTGGAATGCCCTTTAAAAATTAACACTTATGAGATTGCTTCTGGAGGAAGAAGCAAAATCTCTTGAATGCAGGTATGATAACACTGATACAAACCATGTGGTTTTTATTGCCCATTTCCTGTAGGTCATTATTAGGATCGAACTATTTCCCTCTCAGATGAGTCATTCTGTTCGGGACAGCATTTCTGATTTTAGACGAGCTATGTCTCCGCACAGAGTGCTCCGTTTTGTCCCCCTGTTTAGTTGAATGCACCATAAAGATTGAGTTGGTGCGTCCATCATTAGAATCAATGATGCAGTTATTAATAAGGCTGTTGGGGATTAATTCTAAAAGATCCAACATATTTGCTGTAGATGATTCAAGCAACACAAGCTTGCTGTTAACTTCCACTAAGGTGTACTTGACATAGTTCTCCAACCCACTCATCTGAATACTCAGTTTTCTTTATTCAGGTGACGGTATCTTCATCCTTTTTCGTTCTCTCCTTTTGCCAGCAAATTTCGCTTGCAGACATTTCTTTTTAGCTGGTGCGGGGAAGCGGTGAGTGGAGGAGAATCAGTAATGGTGGGCAAGGGGACGCTTGAGACACAAGGGTTACTTTTACTTGGCATAATCGTATGATCTGGATGTGCACGCTCTTCTACCACAATTGTCCTAGCAATTGCTTCCAGCGAGGATTTTTATGTGCCTCAGTTAATGACCATTGCATAACCTCGAATCATTCCTGCACATTCACTATTTCATTGTTGATCAAACCTGTGGCCCCAGAAAGTTAATGTATGATAGAACTAGAGGCAGTACTGTCCTTAACCGTTTCCACCATGTGTTGATTTTCCTTTTCCCATTGCAGCCAATTTGGATGAAATTGGCTGGAATCACACTGTTAGCCCTGGGGCAGAAGCTATGCTCCAATGTTGAGAGCCAGAAGTTAGGGGGTGGTCCAGCCCAGCCTCGGACAGGCTCAGATGGGACTGGCTTGGCCCAGTCTTCGCCCAGGTGCAGACAGACAGGAAAGACAGAGGAAGAAAAAAACAGCAAAACCATCACAAAGACAGAAAGCAGGAACCTACAAGTGTGAGATAAAGGGGCAGGGAGTGTCTGGTAGTGAATTAAAGAGGCATGAGGTAGATTTATTCAAGACTATTCAGCCGTGGTATTTGTCCTGGGGACATGTAATTGTACCGGCTAGGGTCTTCTGATCAAAGCTTTGAGTACTCATTTGTTTACAATTTAAACACTGCATATCTCACAGATATTCATAGGCCATTGAATAGGGGCTCCTTTAAGGGTACCTCCCAAGCCCAACCTGTGCCGCAGGGGATTGGGTATTGCCAGTGGCAATGGTCTAGTCAGAGTGGTATATGAAAACGTAGACTACCAAGAACATATTTTGCAAATACGTTTCCAAAATGTAGATACCCAAAATCTTAGTCTCGCCTAAATATTTAGTTAGGGAAATAACCTGGCCCTAATCCTCATGTTGAGCACCAGACCCAGGTGTGATAGGACCTGAATAAGAATAGTAAAAACTCAGCCCTCCAATAGTTGGGAAAGAAGTTTAGATGACATTAGGAATTTCAAGTTGAAATTGTTGTAGAGAGAAATATATGCAGTATTGAGATTTTGAAGTGTGTTTTTTGCAAAATGTTTTTGAAGTTTATTGTCTCACAATGTCCACTAATCTCCACCTCCCAGGGATTTAGGACTTGCGATCTGTGGTCTTTTAGGGTGAGAGTCAGATTTTCATGTTAGTACTCTACTCTAACTCGTGCTGGGCAGAGTGGTTTCGGTAAAGCTCCTCCTTCTGTGGTGTACACACGCCACATGCTGCACGTTAGCCCACTGTTTAGAGGTTGGGCTCAGCAGTTTTAGGTAGGTTAGTCAGAGTGATTCGCAATAAAGTTGAACTTAAACCCATAATGCCTCACACTGGAGGCCCACAGTTATGATTTTTTGTGATGTATGGTGAAGTACTGAGTGCAGTGTATGCACCAATAAAATATGTGCACAGTCCATTGTGTTGGCATTCCTCTTCAATGGGACGTGGAAGTGTATCGTGCATCTAGTACAGCTTCAAGCTGCAAAACTAGTGTTACGTGAATACATCTCAGGAGGGGAGGATTCATCAGATGGTAATTTGAATACTAAACCATTTGGGCTACATGCACTTGCTGAAAAACTTTCGTCAGGAGCCATGAAAACTGATTACAACTAAATTTGAATCACTCCCACCTCATGGTTCTGGTTATTTTGACACATTGCAGGGTTTGTTTCACGAACCTTGAAGTTCTATTGCACATGTACAAGCTCAAAAGCAAAATAGGCAAAAACACCTCATTTGGTGGCGCAGTGGGGTGAATACTGAAGAAAAGCTATAAAACTTCTACTCAAAAAAGCAGCATATTTTAACAAAAATGCATTTTTTTCTGAGGTAAAGTCAGCATTGTTTAGAAGCCAGAATTTAGTACAGTTAGGGCCCTGCTTCAGGTGGTGCAGCCATTCATAACTCCACAATGGAAGGAGACAGAAGCCCCTCACCCGCCTCACAGGACTGATGCGAGTGCACTAATCACTTTTTAACATTCAAAGTATGTGACATACCACTGGTGACCAAGTCAGACTGCGAATGTAGGAGGGTACATCACCTCCAGGATGAGGGCAGGACCCTGCCCCTTGAGAACAATCTAAATGAGTTTAACACTGTATATTCCACTTGAGAATGCTGAACCGCTGGGCATAGGTATATCTTGGGGACCACTGCATGAGCAGAAGTATATGCCAGAGGACGCTTGCAGTCAGGCAGGGGTAGGTCTCAAATAACACGTATTGCTTGGCCAGAGATGTATTTAGCCACCTAGCTTGAGATATGTCTCAAAAGACTCTTACCAGCTGGCCTGAGTTGTGTTGCGAGTACCCCTACTTCAGTAGCTGAAGGCATCTTAGGGCCTGGGTCATAACACAGGGCTCTGTGCCCCAATATTGCTGGGGGTCCCTGGACTTCGGGACCTGGGGTCCCCCCTCAGCCACCTGCTATCTTCACCTTGAAAGTCCACCTACTTTGCAGGGTCTTCCAAAAGTTGAATTACGCTTCTGGACAAGGCCTCTGTCTTGAGAGGAGGCCAATGCTAAGTTCCAGGAATTTTTCAGTATTAGAATTTTGGAGCTAGCCCTTGGGATCCAACATTAGGATCAAGCATTGGCAGCTTCAACCGCCATCAAGGAGATTGGAAACGTAAAACAAGATATCTGTAGATACCCTTATTGTGAGGACGCCCCCAGTTATGGCTGGAAGTAGAAGGGGAGCGAACAGAGGCCATGAAATCTCTCATGCTCTCATCCTGGGATGTGCCAGTGTCCTTGAGGAGCCACGTTCTGTGTGTGGAACAAAGTTAATCCTTTACACTGCCTGGTCTTCTGTTCTCTCTGAGTTCCTTTTTCAATGTGTGCATGTCTGGGTGTGCTATTTATGACACTGCTCACGGTGCACTATCAAGAGGAGCGAGAATGATCATGGGTGACCTTTTAGCCCCCTTTTTGCGATTCACTGACCTACTCACTTTCTTTGTGAATGTTGAGTGTGCTGGATAGATATGTAGAGCTGAGGACTCTGTAGAAGTTTCTGCTCACTGTAGGAGGATTCAGCTGCACCCAAGGTGGAGCTGTCCTTTTTAGATCTGGCTTAACAGCTGAGCTGTCTGTAGACCTATTGTTAAAAATGATTTAAAATATACATAGGGTAGGCTTTGACTTCACACAGAGGAGTATTACCCTCTCACCTCATGCTATTGGTGTGTCATTCCGCCTTCCATTGGAACTATTTTGCATCTAATAAGTGTAATAAATAATCACACTGTTTGTCACATTCAATTCAGTATCTCTTATATTCATTCTATACAGAAAAATCCTGATTGCTGCTGTTGTCTAATCACTTGCACAGCCAATTGGGCAGGCTTTTATGTGATAAATAGCATTTGTGCATGCATTTCATATAAGCAGCATTGGTGAGTGACAATGTTTACATACATGTAACCTTAAAGTCAATCCTTGGTGAATGTTGTGAACGAAGGGCAGACCCTGCAAATGACAGAGAGTGGAAACTGATGACATGGCAAAGCCCGGAATTGCTCACCTTGTGGATTTGTCCTCCTCCTCGCTTGATGGCACCTTTCCCCAGCAGGGAGTGTGCAGCAGAACCATTTGCCACCATCTGTCCACCGAGCTGAATGGCGGCACTTGGGCACGTCGCCGTGATGCCCTGCCTCCCGCACTGCAGATTGACGAGAAGCACCCTGGGAAGGCGGCGTGATGTTACTGGAACGTAGCGTGCAGTGGCACCATCTGCTCAGTTACAGGCAGCACTATAACAGATAGCTTGCACCAAGTGGGCACTGCTGCCAGTTATCAACAGCCTTCCAGATCTCTCAACTCCACTGAAACAGGACACTGTGGAAGCTTGGTGGGGGGGGTCCCTTCCACTACACTGACAACATCTTGTGGGTACCAGAGATTTATGTTTTTTGGGTGGGGCAGAACATACGAGTGCCATACATTTCACATTGCCTGCTCTGGCCTTATTCAGCGTTGCACGTTCATGTGGCATTCCTCTTACTCTGTATTCAACTGTATTGCAGTCTTTTATTCTGAACCTGCCAGTATGGTCATTCCGTAGAGACTGAATTATCATCACTGCCTACAAAATACGATACGCGCCAGCTGGCATTTTGCTGCACTGCCTTTGGCTGTACAGTCTTAATGTTACACAGCACCCACTAGTAGAACCTTTCACTATGCTACAGCCATTGGTGTGACTTTCCTCTGCTTTGCAACCATTGGTTCAGCCTTGTACTTCACCGCAGTCATTTGCACAAACTTCTGCTACATTAGTCATTGGCATGACCTTCTACACTTCAGCCATTAGCAAGACTTTTGTCTGCATAAGACCATCCTCTAAGGTTCTGCCTTCTGCTATACTACTTCCACAGGTACTACATTCAATTACTCTGCGCCCATAAGTATGACTTTTGTCGTTGCTGCTTCTATTGGTAAGACCTTCCTCCACACTGTCTTCACAAAACCTTCCTCTACACTGCTCAAATTAGTGCTTACTTCTGCTATACTACAGTCATTGGTACTACCTTTAATTACACAGCACCCATAAGTAAGACTTGTCATTGCTGAACCCATTGGTATAATTTTCCTATACTCTGCATCCATTTTTATAACTTCCCTTCATATATTCACCCATTGGTAGCACCCTCCTCTACACAGCATCCATTGGTATAACCTTCTGCTACACTACACTACAGTCTTTGGTCTGGCCTTCCTCTACACTGCACCAGCTGGTGCGACCTTTGTTAGGATGTAAAGTCCCCTGCATGACTTGAAGTGCCATACTCTCCTGCCTTTTGTTTCTCTACTCCAATTTCTGTCATTGTCTCACAGAGAGCTCCACAATCATGCCTTCCCACTGAGGGTTCTCCCTGTTCAATGATTGAGGCACTAGATCTGGGCTCTTAAGAAGAGTGGGAACCCATGATGCACCCCTCTTTCAAGGAGTGGCTATGGCCCTGTTTGCTGAGCTTTCTGAGACTGAAAGTGGTAGCAGATTGACAAATAGTAAACGGACAAGTCTTTTTGCCTGTTCCCTTCAGGGAGAGATGCCTACTGGCTTCCCCCTTGAAAAAAGTCTGACAATGCTCTTAACCAGGGTCCTTTTCCTCCATTGGGGTAGGCCATGTGTGGATGGTGTTTGTGCACGTGTGTGTATATGTGGTAGAGTGTGAGGCATAAATGTGCTTTGGACAGAGTGCAGGGTGGAATACATTTTGGCTCCACAAGTGTGTGTGGCAAAATAAATGATGGAGGGCTTTGTGCATTTTCTCGGCGGAAATGACCTGGGAGCCTGCTCTTTTCCTATTGTGTGCCTAGAACTGTGTTCCTGTGGGTGGGGTGGAGTGTGAAGGCATTAGCCTTTAAAGTTGCTCATTCCCTCTCCCAGAGCACTCCATTCTCATAGCTCTCTTCCTGCCTTATTCACATCCTTATGAAGTGTGACCTGAAATCTAGGAAAAAGACACATTCCTCCTGGGCAAAGTGGCACCAGCGGCTTCCATGGTCCTTGATCCCTGCATGCTTTGTCCATGCACCCCTTGATTGGAGAAGTGCCACAGAGTTTAAATATTGCAAGATAGCTGATTGACATGCACTTCCCTTAAGGACTGGCCATTTCAACAAGTACCTTACAGAATCTCTCGTCAAGTATGTAAAAGTCCCAGTGAAGCTGGGAATTACTTTGATCCAGAGGTAGTCTTGCCTGATTATACTACCTTTCTATCAGCCATAGGACAAACCTGACCAGCATCCTGATTTAAGTGCTGCTACTCTATCCTTCGAGGAGACCCTGTCTATTGTTGAAAAGGATGATCTGTAGCCTGCTTATGAGAACCTGTGAGTCCACATGAGGTCATACAGCTCCTGCTGAGGAGGAGAAGACCCTGGGGAAGAGTCTGCTCTTATTGCATCTTTTGTTGAGCCTGCTGATTCCCTGCCTCCACATCTGTGATACAGGGTAGCCTGCGCATGTTTTGTGGTTGTCTCCATGAGTTTTGAGGAACGCTTCAACTACATCCCCTGGCTTGGAAAGTCAATGAGGTAACTGGAGGAGATCTCCTTCAGCCCAGAACAGTTGACCACATTGAAATTCATCAAGTGGTTATAAAGATATTCACATATGGGTAGCACTTTGCTCATGCGGAGAGGGTCAAAAGTGGGTTCTTTTGTTTGAAGACGTTCGTTTGCAGGTGCACAAAAACCTTGTAAAAATTCCTACACCAGCATCCAAAACTCAGATCTGTTTTGAGAAAACTGAAAGATACATTTTAATTTGAGGAGTACCAAAGCGAACCATTACCCCCTATAGGAATGTTAAACCAGCAGATTCTTACACCACATCAGTTCAACTACCTTTCTTCCTACTACATCCAGTGGTATGAATTTTCTCTATAGTGCAGTCGTTCACATCTTTTGATGTGAACTTCACCAGTTAGTCCGTCTGGTGCAGCATGGCGCCCATAGGTGAGATCTTTCTTTACGCTACACCTGTTGGTACATCATTACCTCACACTACTTCACACTGGATCCAGTGATAACACCTTCATCTAGTGGAATTGTATAATGGGTGTAGGTACTGAGATACCGGTTTGGCCGCACACGTTCGTGGCGGCTCGACGCTACTGAGAGCGCACCTCCTGGCTTGGGATTCAGTCCGCCATCCTCCGTCCCACGGACAAAATCCATGGACCGTACCCCTCCCAGGGTGTGTAAGACTGGAACTCACGCACTTGTTGTAGAAACCCAATCTGTTGGTTGGTACGTGCCTCACAAATGGCTACACCCAAATGCCATTAAAAGAGGGGTAATGTCAGTAGTTGGTGGAGGTTCGTACCTCTGTAATCATGCATTGATTTATTAGAAATAATATCCAAAAGATATGTTGCGTTGGACAATAAATAAGATTTCTTTATTGTCTTGAGATAAGCCAGATAATGGTGCGACATGAACAACAAAGGCCATGAACAACAAAAGCCGACACGTGTTTCGCCCTGTGGCCATTTGGCCTGGGGCTTTTTCAAGGCTGATAAACGTCACACATTTGTCGGTGGAAGAAAGAGAGCGTGGACTCTGCGGTCAGCAAGGTCACTGCGGTCTGACGAAGGATTGCAATCCACCGACAAATGTGTGACGTTTATCAGCCTTGAAAAAGCCCCAGGCCAAATGTTGTTCATGTCGCACCATTATCTGGCTTATCTCAAGACAATAAAGAAATCTTATTTATTGTCCAACGGAACATATCTTTTGGATATTATTTCTAATAAATCAATGCATGATTACAGAGGTACGAACCTCCACCAACTACTGACCGTACCCCTCCCACCCTACCTAGACAGTGGATCGGAACCCCGACCCTGTCACATGGCTCCCAACCGTTGACTTACCACACAGCTAGTAACTGCCAGCATCTCTATTCAAGTGCCCCCACGTGGATGCTTCTGCCCACCACGCGCCAATACTGGTTCCCAGATTTCACACGCCGGAACAGACCTGAGCTCGCTCCGGTCCCCACCCGGATCGTCTCTATCAGCCCTCCTCAGCCCCATTACTGACCCATTACTGACCTGGATCTACACACGAGATCTACGACCACCACGCTGACGCTCCACGCACTGACATTGGACCCCTCCAGTGACCTCAACCACCTCTTCGTCTGGGCAAGCCCCGCTGCCCCCTGACGTCCGCCTCCTGCTCCCTTCAGCACCCCTGACTTGGCAACCCGGTCCTGAAGATGATCCTGAATAAATAGGATCGAAATGCCGTCAACATCACAGCGCAATTCTCGGCGCCAATTAAACTATGGTTCACACAAAATGTCGATCTAAACCATGACCAACTATTGTAAATAATCTCTTGTGAACCATATATTCTTGTAAATATTTGTTCACTTTGCCACATTGCGCCTTCCACTGTTCTCTCACTTGTCACTTGCACCATCACCCTTGTGTATCACAAGCACGTTAGTGCACAAAGTACTTTTTTGTGGGTTGCCTTCGTATTCTTTGCCAACAGTGCTGATATAACTGTTCTTTTTATTCTTTTGATCAATTTACTTTAAATACATGATGCCATGAGCACGTTTTAAAACGATCCATGAGTCTCCCTTCTTCCTTTTTTGTAATGTCGTGTACATGCATGTATATCTGCCTTCCTTAATGACACCGGTTGAGACATTGTTGTTAGTTTTGCTCACTTACCCAGATCTCAACCTGGTCTATGGGTTATACTCCTGTCGGTTTTTTACTACACCTGTTGGTACATCATTACCTCACACTACTTCACACTGGATCCAGTGATAACACCTTCATCCAGTGGAATTGTATAATGGGTGTAGGTACTGAGATCTATATAATGGAGACCTAGAGGGGCAACCTCTGAGGCCTCCACTGAATTTGGGGTTGCACAGGACATTGCTGTTGAGAAAGAACAGAATCTGACCAATTTACAGGTTTTACTTTATAGTAGCAAACATCCACACACAAGATGTGTATTTCATACTTTAAAGAGACACCAACACAAACTTTAAGCTCGATGCATTGGGGGACAGAAGCCCCAGCAGCGTATGTGCAACTTTCAGATTGTACCCAAAATCTGGAGGTAGATCCACACCTCATTGGTTGCACTTGAAATTCCCACCTACTGTCAAATAGTAATACCCAAGGTTAGAAGTGAGAACCGCACCACTGTGCCAAACTTGAGACACTGCATCCATATACTTTTCTTGATCGGTCCTTACACCGGATGTTGGAACCGGCAGTATATCGTTGGCCGAAGGATGCCCCCAGCCAGGCCGAATTACAGCTCCAGTCCAGGGTAGGTGATTACACTCTGTGTATAACCCGTGCTCACCCTTGAGTAGCGTGGCTTTGAGCAGTCTGGCTCACTACAGAGGCATAGGCACAGCAGCCACTCGCGGTAAATGCACTGAGCGTCACAAAAGAGACTTCACATAGGATGTATATAAAAATATTTATATTCAACCCACATATTCACTCATTATAACATGACCATCATATACTTTTGAGCACAAAACACAATTGGAAATATTACTAGCAGTACTCAGCCCACTTATATGGTTATGCTTTCACTAGTATGCACACTATGGACAATACAGTCCAGTTGAGCGAGAACACCCTTTTCGGTGCACGAGATCAAGATTATGTACATAAACAAAACATAGAATTTTTTTTAGCAGCACCGCAGGCCGAAGCCACGTGGGGGAAACCCATTGTAAAAAGGTATTGTGCTTTTGGCACCAATCAACGTATATGGCGGCACCGCCGGCCAGTGTCATGATTCACAGGCGCACCACCATGCTTTGCAACAGGTATCAGCGAGACCGTAGGGCACGCTCTTACATAAACATACGCACTCAGCACCCTAATGTGGTGCCACTGGTACCCAGCAGGTATATGGTTCATCCTCTGCAGACTCTGTGGCCCAAGTCTCCTTCCACCCTCAACTTCACCCCTATTGTCCTATACCCCCGGATGGAAGATAACCAGCTCTGCCTCCCGGACACTGGGCCGCACTCAACCGAAGTCACACTTAGTCTGGGTCCTCCGGAAACAGGTGGGAATAAGTAACAGTTTTAATTAGGAGGTAGACATAAAGAAGAGAGAGGTTAGCAGCCTCTCAGGAAGTTAACCCACAGGTCTCAAAACTCAAAAGGCGTCACGCAGTCTCTTGACCCACTTCCGAACTTTCTCTGAAGTGTTTCTTCAACCCAGTCAATCTCTCTCTCTACTACCTGCCATCACAATGTCTTCAAGAGGGGCCAGGTATGGAGAGGGCAGTCGGTCTGCCGTGAAGAGGGTCAACAAGGTAACAACCGACGAATGGGGAGTAGCACAGGGGAGCCTCTCGGTAGGATGAGGCGGCTCGTTCGGTACACTATGATCCGGGTCATGCCCAGGCAATCCGGGCACAGCGACTAGTGTGCGTAGGGATGAGTCACACCAGGCACTTCAGATTTCAAACAGGTTGAGTTGCAAATTCTGCACCTCCCTGGTCAGGAGGCACAATGGCCAGTGCACGTCGAGTTGGGATGCACCAGGAAATTCCGGTCACACACACAGCGAAGAGTTGCAATTCCGTACCTCTCTGGAAATAAGGCACAACGTACGGTGCACGATCATACAGGTTGCATCAGACCAGTCCGGTCACACACGCAATTTCAGCAGAGCCACATGAGGTAGAATGAGGCACTACTCCGGGTCCCCCCCCCACCTCGAAGGGTCACATCCTGTGAATTTGACACCCAATGCAATGAGCATGCAGTTGGCATATCACACAAGAGAAATGCGGCACGACCGACGAAACAGGCCCTGCGGGGTCCTTCAGCCGGTGAATGTGCTCACCACCACTATCTGCTTATAAGTGCCTTGGTCCCCACAGTACGGTAACCACATGCCTCAGATGCGGGCAAGATATCTGGGGCTCTGCACTAGGCAATACGGTCTCCAGCCAAGTCTTAAGTCCACGCACACACCATGCTACTAGTTTGGATTTGTTAGACGAGGTGAGCACTTGAGAGGGCACCGCTTTCCAGATATCACAGGCAGATGGTGTAGGTCCCTCGGGGGAGATCTTTGATATACCCGAGATCTCCGGAAGAACAAGAGGCCCGCCTTCGGGCTCTTGAATAGCACGCTCCCGGGCACCACACTTCAGCAGTTCCTTAGCCCAGGCCAGTCTCTATTTGGACAGTTATCCTCCATGTGCACAACAGAGTCCTCTGACAATGTGCACCACACTGTCCAGGATCTCCGGACCCATGTCCCCACAAACGTATCTCACCCTTTGCTGGAGGATGGCACCGTAGTTATCCTGTAATGTGTCTTTGGAGTCAGGCTCGTTTAGGAGTTTTCCCTTTGAACCACAGATGTCTCCCCTAAATTGTAGGCCTGTCTGCCATGAGGACTTGGAATGCAGATCTTAATCTTTAGTGGGGCCGTGATCTGGCCCCTAGAGGCTAAGTGTCACAACCTCTATCTTCAATTGCTCCCATTCGGCCCTCAAATGGCAGAGGTCTGCCATTCTCATGGGATGCCCAAGTTTTATGGCTGTCGATTAGGGAATGCACAGATGTGCTCCCCAACCCCTGATGTCCACTGGAGCCAGACACCACGGTCCCCAAGACTCTTGGAGCATAGTAATGTCCATTTTCTACAAGTGGCATTTCTAAGCGAGTTATGCCAAAACCCCCTTTACCAATGGAAAGGGTTTGGCACTGCGAATCCGTTAATATGAAACATCATGAGGCTGCTCCCCTGCAATCCACCATTGCAGTATGAAGTACCCTCCCTCCCCTTGACCTACCTGGCAAGGTCAAGGGGAGCGACCCTTGACCTTGCCAGGTAGGTCGCTCCCCCACCACACAGCTCCGCCTGTGTTGGCCGCCCGCTGCTGCTGCTGGTAAGATCGCCGTTCCGCTTGTGGCCTCGGTGCCCGCATTTCTTGCTTGTCTCCCCTTTTCCTTCTGTACCCCTCGCTGCCCCATTTGCATTGTGCCCGTATTTGTGTCTGCTTTTCTCTCCCCATTTTCCCTTCTGTACCCCTCGCTGCCCCATTTGCATTGTGCCCGTATTTGTGTCTGCTTTTCTCTCCCCATTTTCCCTTCTGTGCCCCTCGCAGACCCATTTGCATTGTGCCCGTATTTGTGTCTGCTTTTCTCTCCCCATTTTCCCTTCTGTGCCCCTCGCTGCCCCATTTGCATTGTGCCCGTATTCCATTTTCCCTTCTGTGCCCCTCGCTGCCCCATTTGCATTGTGCCCGTATTTGTGTCTGCTTTTCTCTCCCCATTTTCCCTTCTGTACCCCTCGCTGCCCCATTTACATTGTGCCCGTATTTGTGTCTGCTTTTCTCTCCCCATTTTCCCTTCTGTGCCCCTCGCTGCCCCATTTGCATTGTGCCCGTATTTGTGTCTGCTTTTCTCTCCCCATTTTCCCTTCTGTACCCCTCGCTGCCCCATTTGCATTGTGCCCGTATTTGTGTCTGCTTTTCTCTCCCCATTTTCCCTTCTGTACCCCTCGCTGCCCCATTTGCATTGTGCCCGTATTTGTGTCTGCTTTTCTCTCCCCATTTTCCCTTCTATACCCCTCGCTGCCCCATTTACATTGTGCCCGTATTTGTGTCCGTTTTCTCTCCCCATTTTTCCTTTTGTGCCCCCGCTGCCTCTCGCCATTCCCGCCGCTGCATCCCCTGCGGCCCCGCCCCCCTGTCTGCCCATTCGCTGACCCTGCCTCCCGCCTCCCAGCTACTCCTCCCTCCCACCTCCCCATAAATGGCGGCCGCTGCGCGGCCGCGCCTAAGGCAAGCCCGTCTGCGCCCGTCCGTGCCTGGACCGCACCCAGCGCCAAACCCCCTGGCCCCCGCAGCAGCCAACCCACCCACCGGACTTACGACACCGCCACCCTCAACGCACTCAACACCGGCCGTATCCCAGGCTGCCACCGTGCCACCCCAGGTCGCACCCACGGACCCTTCGGCTGCCAATCCTGCAAGTTCTCCTGCCTCCGGACCTGCACCGCACCCGCCAAGCCGAGCACCAGCAGCAACCACCTGAAGTGCATCCTGCTCAACACCCGCTCCGTCCACAGACACGCCGTGGAACTTTGGAACCTGCTCGACTCCACATCACCAGACGTCGCTTTCCTCACGGAAACATGGATGAACGCCTCCTCAGCGCCCGACATCGCCATCGCCATCCCGGACGGATACAAGATCACCCGAAGGGACCGCGCCAACCAGACCGGAGGAAGCATCGCCATCGTCCACAAGAACACCATCCGCATCACGACCAACTCCGACGACACCTTCACAGCCGGCGAACACCTGCACTTCCAGATACACACCGACCCCAAGACCACCCTCAGAGGCACCCTCATCTACAGACCCCCAGGACCACGCACACAATTCAGCGAAGACATCGCCGACCTCATCAGCCCGCACGCCCTCCCCTCGGCTGACTACATCCTCCTTGGGGACCTCAACTTCCACCTAGAGAACAACAACGATCGCAACACCACCACCCTGCTGGACAACCTCGCCAACCTCGGACTCAAGCAACTGGTGACCACCCCCACACACCACGCCGGCCACACGCTTGACCCCGTCTTCTCCTCCAGCAAGGACATCTCCTTCAGCCACACCACCGGACTCCACTGGACAGACCACAGCTGCGTCCACTTCAGCTTCAGCAGGATCACCACGCACCACCACCCGCAACAGTTTCCGCGCAGAAGCTGGAACAAGATCACCACCGACCAACTCACCATATCCCTGAGCCAGAACCCTCCCGCCAGCTCAACGAACCCCAACCAAGCCGCCAGCAACCTCACAAGATGGATCACCAACTGCGCAGACGACCTCGCCCCATTGAAGACCCCCCAGTCAGACCCGGCAACAAGAAAGCATCCTGGTTCACCGACGAACTCAAGAAATCCAAGAAGAACTGCCGGGCCCTCGAGAAAGCATGGCGCAGAGACCCGACTGCAGACAACATGACCACCCTCAAGCACGCCACCCGAAAACACCACCAGCTGATCCACACCACCAAGAAAACCGCATTCAAGGAACGACTGGACAACAACGCCCACAACAGCAAGGAACTCTTCATCATCGTCAAAGAACTCTCGAACCCCAGCGCCGGAAACAACGACATCACTCCCTCGCAAGACCTCTGCAACTCGCTCGCCTCGTTCTTCCACAGCAAGATCGCAGACATACACAACAGTTTCAGCACACAGCCGACGTACCCTACGACCGTTCCAACGTCCCCCACCTCCACCCTCCGAGCCTGGACCCCGATCAACACCGAAGACACTATCCGCACGATGAACTCCATCCACTCCGGATCACCAACCGACCCCTGCCCTCACCACGTCTTCAACAAGGCCGACGCCGTCATCGCACCCCACCTCCGGGACATCATCAACACCTCCTCGACACCGCCACCTTCCCAGAGAGCTGGAAGCACGCCGAACTCAGCGCCCTACTGAAGAAACCGTCAGCGGATCCCACCGACCTCAAAAACTACCGCCCCATCTCGCTCCTTCCTTTTCCTGCCAAAGTCATCGAGAAGACCGTCAACAGACAACTGGCCGCCTTCCTCGAGACGAATCCCTCGACCACTCGCAGTCCGGCTTCCGGGCCAACCACAGCACCGAGACCGCCCTCATCGCAGCCACCGACGACATCCGAGCCCTGCTCGACAACGGGGAAACAGCGGCCCTCATCCTCCTGGACCTCTCCGCAGCGTTCGACACAGTCTGCCACCGCACCCTAGTGCAACGCCTGAACAACGTCGGAATCCAAGAGAAGGCACTGGAGTGGATCATCTCCTTCCTCGCCGGAAGAACCCAGAGAGTCCGCCTCCCCCGTTCAGTTCCGAGGCCACCGAAGTCATCTGCGGCGTACCACAAGGATCATCACTCAGCCCCACCCTCTTCAACGTCTACATGAGCCCCCTCGCAGCCATCGCACGCCAACACAACCTCAACATCATCTCCTACGCCGACGACACCCAGCTGATCCTCTCCCTCACCAACGACCCCACAACCGCCAGAACCAACCTACATGAAGGGATGAAGGACGTAGCCGAGTGGATGAGTAACAGCCGCCTGAAACTGAACTCAGATAAGACGGAAGTCCTCATCCTAGGATCATCACCCTCCGCCTGGGACGACTCCTGGTGGCCCCCTGCCCTGGGCAACGCACCCAAACCAACGGACCACGCACGCAACCTGGGCTTCATCCTGGACTCCTCCCTCTCAATGACCCGACAAGTCAACGCCGTCTCCTCGTCTTGCTTCAACATCCTACGCATGCTGCGCAAGATCTTCCGGTGGATCCCCACCGAAACCAGGAAGACGGTCACCCAGGCCCTCGTCACCAGCCGACTGGACTACGGCAACTCCCTCTACGCCGTAACCACAGCCAAACTTCAAAAAAGACTCCAACGCATCCAGAACACCTCAGCTCGACTCATCCTGGACATCCCCCGACACAGCCACATCGCCGGACACCTGAGAGACCTGCACTGGCTCCCCGTCAGCAAGAGAATCACGTTCCGACTCCTCACCCACGCACACAAAGCTCTCCACAACCAAGGCCCCAGATACCTCAACGACCGTCTGACCTTCTACACTCCCACCCGCCAGCTACGATCGACCAACCACGCCCTCGCCGCCGTCCCCCGCATCCGAAGAGCCACAACGGGAGGAAGATCCTTCTCCTACCTGGCTGCCAAGACGTGGAACTCCCTACCCATCCACCTCCGCCTTACCCAAGACCACCTCTCCTTCAGGAAGCAACTCAAGACCTGGCTGTTCGAACAGTAGCGGACCCCCCCCCCCCAAGCGCCTTGAGACCCTCCGGGTGAGTAGCGCGCTATACAAATGCTTGATTGATTGATTGATTGATTGATTGTCAACCATTTCTCCATATTGACTTGGGGGCAGAGCAGGCCTCGTAGGTAGTGAAAACACACATGGGTATTCCTCACTACCTGGGCGCATATGTGCTATTGCGCATCCCGACTTGCGTTGGCAGGCCTGACCCAGAGGTTAGAACACCGGGGTTGCAGGTATGTGCTCAACAGCCGGTGATGGCACGCCGGGCACCTATTCATCATGCCACAGTAGGCGGGACACGTATCCGAAACAGCATCAAGGCCGGTGCGCACACCTCGGTCTGCATTGGCTGACCAGCCCATGTTCCTGAACAGCATGCCTTTTCCTAACCTGTGTAGGAGGACGCACACACTTCCTTTCGGCTTTGACAGTGAGGATGTGCAGAGGGCCTTCAGCCCACTCTAGAGATTTGGTAAGTCCCCAGGAGTATCCATAGGGAGAGCCAAACTCTAAGACAGGGAAAGCCCCGTTGGCAGGTTCCTCACTACCCGGGCAGGGAACATCCATATGTGCAAGCCCAGCCTTTTAGCGTACCACCCTCCCCCCCCCCCCTCCCTCTTGGTGCCCGTTAGGGCTTCCCGGGGGGGGGGGGGGGACCTCATGTGAGGGGGCGACCCACTTCGGGTTGTCTTGTCTGAGGTGTAAGTGATGCCAACTGAGGCAGGGGCCCACTGGCGCCTTCAGGCCTGCCATGGCAGACCCGATATAGGGTTGCCAGCTATCCGGTGGGTGGCACACTCCGTGCTACATCCCACGACTTAGACCGTGCCGTACCCGCCCTGTGTAAGCGGTGTACCTGTTTACAGGGCGCACGCAGGTACGTCACCAAAACCTCATCGTATCCGTAGCCCCAGCCCAATGCTGGCAAGGTGGGCGCGCGCACCTTCCCTCTGCCATACAAGGGGAAGTGCCCAGTTTCCTAAGGTTATGCAGAGAAACACTGCAAAGACTAGAAGGAGAAAGCTAAATGTTTTGGAGTAATTTCCCCATAGAAGGCCATGTCCAACACCGGTTAATCATGCTTCGGGTTTAATTGGTCCAGCAATATATGGGGATACTTTGGTTTTGAGTGGTCCAGTCTGTAGTTGGAGATGCGTGATGTGGATGGTTCTAGTTAGAGACACTTTGACCTTAAATCGCTGACGTGTTGAGTTTTGATGCTTTGATAGGCCTATGACTTGATTGGAAATGTTTTCATTTAATTGGTCAAGGTATTAATTGGAGATGCTTTGGTTTTGATTCATTGCAATTCTGGGGGTCCGTGCTTGATTTTAATTGATCCCATCACTAGTTGGAGACCATCTGTTTTTAATTGCTCTAGGCACTAGTTGGCAATGCTATGATCAGTAGTTGTGAAGGTGATCGATGGATAGGCTAACATTTAGTGTGTAACAGATTGACGATACTTAACAGATGTTCGTTATTCCCAAACCTTTCAGGCTCCAAGCGAGTATGAAACCAGTCCAGAACTGCTCTACTATCGCATTGCCCACCTCAACCGTGGACAGCAGTATCTTCTCTGGGTGGCAGCTGTAACCTCAGCTGGTCGTGGTAACATCAGTGAAAAGGTCACCATCGAACCTGCTGGGAAGGGTAAGCAGTGTATTTTTTTTTAATGATGGGGTAGAACTACAGGAAGGCGAATCAACAGGAGGGAAGATATTGAATTTAAGCAAATTCTTCTTGTTGCTGTCCTCTCTCCTCTGTCATCTCCATGGTCCCGCTATCCACCATAGGAAAACTATAGAGGCAGTGCAGAAATGACTGCCTCCGTGCATGTATGAAAGGAAAGTCAGACAAAACAATTGGTGGATCAACTACGGTACACACGTTTTTAAAATTCCAGCATGGACCTGGACCTGGACCATCCATGCTTTTAACTGCTGGCAGAATAGGTAGCAATTGGAGTTGGAGTGGGGATGAGGAAGGCCATAATGCAGCTATGTTTATTAAAGGCTCAGTATATTTTTGCTAAACTATTTACTTTGTGAAATTAGATTGCCTTTGTTTAGCTGCATAAAAGCAGTAAAATCCTCATAATTGAGAGGATATAAAAAAAATTGAATTGGTGTGATGATCCGATACTTGATCAACTGCCCTGCTGGTTACTCCAGGTAAGAGTCTGCCTGTGGTGAAAATATATACTATTAAGTCTGTTGTACCTACTCCACTATGAGGTATCAAGCATTTCTAAGATAAAGTGGTTCAACACTTAAAAAGTGAAAAGAGCAATCTTTGTTTACTGTAAAAATTATTTTGAGCATTTGCACATACATATTTGTGACCACCAGCAGGGTGGTAAGTGACCTTTTCTTAACCATTGTTTTATCAATTTATTGCACCAGTGAACATTGCTATTCTTAATCTCTCAGCGAACAATTCACAAAGGTAAATGTACACATAAGTAAATGTACACATGTAAGTTTAGCTTACACTTTGTAACACGTACTACTTTTGGCTATTCACCAGTTCAAGTGTACATTTACTAAAAACTGTAGACTTGCATGTCTCCACCCCCTGAAACCAGAGGGTGGAGCCTAATTTACCAATGTAAAGTTACTAATTTTCACACGTAGGTGTCGTTCTCTGCCATTAGGGTGGAGATCCCCCAATGGTAAAGTAAGGGGAAAGTAAAAAAGTTTACTAAAGCTTAAAAAAATACTAAAAATATTTTTATGTTAAATATTAATGTAAATTAATTTTATATATTAATTTTAAATGCACAATAGAAAAACAACTATACCAACTTAATTTCGAATTCAATACTTATATCATTTTTTACATTTATTTATTCAAAAACACCTCAAATGTTTATATTTATTTATTATGAGTTAACAGAAGTAAACTTAATTTGATATCAAGAAAAAGGAATGGATTGCATAACAAGATGTCCAAACATAATTACTTCCATACACAACTCGATTGCGGGTAAAAAACATACTTTTGTGAATAGGGAAAACATTACTGCCGGTCACGAAAGACTAAAACTTTGGTACAATCAAATATTAAGAAAATAAAAAGCCGACCTAAGGAACAAAACTAAAATATACAAGAGGGACATAACTAACGAAAAGACAAAGCTCTGGTCAATTGTAATGAGGAGAACATATTGGAAAAAACTGGGAGATAAAAAAGAAATACTATGAAGAGAGGAGCGGCTTCAATTACACACATTATTGGGGCGTAACAACCATTCCAAATTCTGTTGCTACATAAACAGTTTACAAAAGAACATGCATAAAAAGGGAAACTGTATATCGTATAAGAAAGATGGGAGGCACCCATGAAAAACATTTATACAAAGGAAGAACCAGCTGCTGAAGACCCAAAGACTTCAAATAAGAGGACTTCAATGGTAAAATAAATGGAGGAGCGAATTAACCACAAACTTGTGGTACAAGTATTTGGCTCAATAACAGAAAATGGAGCTCCTGGTCCTGATGGATTGCCAGGCTATCTATTTGAAGCTGATACAAGTTATTGGGTGCAATATTTACCACAGCTAAATCAAGCCTCTTTTATGTATGCAAAGATTCCACAGCCTTGGTGCAGATCCATCTTGCATCCAGTACACAAAAAGGGGAATACAAAGGACCTGGCAAACTATTGGATAGCTTTATTAGACGTGGAGGCCAAAGCGTATTCTTCTGAAGGATCTAGAAAACTCGGTTGAAAAGCTAATACGCTATTATCACACAGGGTTCAGGCAAAAAGCCTCAACCATAAACGATATATTTGGTCTTTTATACCTGGCCCACTGTTATACTCATGCTTGCCAGTCTCCAGTTTATGCCTGCTTTGTTGACTACTCCGCTGCATTTGACGGAGTGGACCAGCAAATATTATGGAAGAAAGTAGTTGATTGGGATATACCCCAAACACTACTTAAAGCAATAATCGCATTCTACTCGGTCATGTGTACGAGTTAAACTGAGCCACGGAGACAAGGTGTCAGGTAGGATTTTTATAAACGGGGGAATTTAATAAGGGTTCCAATGGCTCCGCTGTTGTTCAATCTGTACACCTCAGTCTTGGGGCCTGCTATAACTAAGGCCAAATCATATTCGCCAAGTAAAGGACCATACAAAATCCTGATCTTGAAATACGCTGAGGACCTAGTCATCTTGGATCAAACAAAATAGGACTATAGCATTCACTCGACGAGCTACACAAACACAACCTGAACAACAAATTAGTGGCAAACGCTAGCAAAAAGAAAGTAATGGTCTTTGGAAAACTAATCAAAGAAAGTCTGGCAATTTGGTCCAGCTGAGATTGACTATTCTTCAGCGTACAACTACCTAGGGATCTGGCTGTTGGACACAAGTACGTCTTTAACACATTTAAGATAAATGGAAGTAAAAGCACGAAAATTAATATTTGCACTATGTCGGCTAAATGCTAGGTTTTATGGTCCATCAGCAGAAGCAGTCATAACCATAATAAAGGCCAAACTAGTGCCAACAATCTTGTAAAAGGAACATGGTCTTATACAAGTTTCAATGTGTCACCTATAGGCGCATCTTTCATTTTCCACAGTATACCAGATGAGCCCAGATCTGGTTGGAATTTGGACTTTTAAATCAAGACCTAGTAGGCAAGTCCCATTTTCTTGCATATTGCCATCATATAGCCCATGCTAAAGGCAGGTCACTAAAAGCAATTCTGCAAGGGATTTTTAAAGGATCAGATAACCAATGTACTGACCTAGGCTTGACTTAGACACCCTGAGAACAAGCAGCATTTCTTACTCGGCCTTGAAACATAAAATTAAAAAACAGGTTGCTGTAGTATTAAGAAAATCTGATTTGATGTTCCTCAATCGTATGAATAGTATAGGTTCATCATGCCATCCTATGAAACTTCACAACCTCAACAATACTTGAACGAATCACTGAGTCAGGCATGCAGGAGAAACCTTATGCTTGCCAGGTTTTTGACTCTTCCAATTAATGACTTAGATCAAACTGGAGAAATGGTCCTAATACAACTATAAAATGCTAATTCTGTAATTACAAAATAGAATCCTTGACGCACCTACTTTTCTGCTGTCCAGAATTTGGGACTGCTCGTAGTTCTCTCCTGAAACTCAAGGTTTTACAAAATGGAACTAGCACTTGCAATGAGGCACTTTGTTTCAAAATAGCAAACACAATGGTTTTGGCTTGCCTCAGGAAATTTTTCAATATTATGTTGAATAGACTCTCAAGCAGGTACAAAACAAACTAGGCGATGCCATTAACAGTTTTAGCTGCTGTAACCTGATTGCACAATTGTCTTGAAGGCCATGTATCTTAAAGTTTTTTGTTGATGTTTTTATGATAAATTGTGGCAGCTGTAGTTTAAGAAGCTGTATTCAAAGAATGTGTAATTCATTGTGCATGGTGATTTCTTTGTAGAAGGACCTCCCATATTTCAGTGTTCATTTGTAAAGATTTTAATTAATCATATACAAAATAAATATTCAGGTGTTCAAGTGTTTATTAAGTATTAAAATGATTGTTATGTATAGAATTAATTTTAATTTATTTATTTTATTTAAAAATAGGTTATTAAAATATTTTAAAATAAAATCATTTTTAGTCAGATATATTTTTAACATTTAATTACATTTATATGCATTTTTGAGAAGTCAAAATAAATGAATTTCTCCGCTGTCGGTGTGGCGATTTCCACACAGGAAGGATAGGAGAGGTGGAAGCTGAGAACTTTGTACGCCAGTTAGTGAATAGCAACATTGTGTAATATGTGAATAGTACTATTAAATGTACTACAAAGTGTAGTTTGTGAATAGACCCCTAAGTATTAACTTAAGAGTACAACTAATACTCAGGAGATGCTAACAGGTTATTTTTTTCAAAATACAAAATGACACATACCTATGTACATAGTAAGCTTAATATTAATGTAAGAAAAGGAAGATTAAAAGGTCAGTACTGTGCACATTCTATACTAGCATCAATTTCCAGGTTGAATGTACTGAGCAGTTTAACCTGTGGACCAGCTATTTTAGCAACCCCAATGCTTTCTGCAAGCAGTACTCACTGGATACAGATGCACATTCTTCATCAAATTGACCTTAAACATTACGGTTGTTGCTGCTGTCCTTCTCTTATCTGGTTGATTTTGAATTATTCTTACACTGGAAATGGAATGAACTGTATTGTATTATATTATAGCATTATTATGGCACTTACTACCCATAGGTGAGTTGCTGAAGCACTTGCCCAGACGTGTAGCATCCTACACTGTGTAGGGTGACTGGGTGTACCAATGGAAATACATTTCATCTTAACAAAGTCAATGTTGAAACACTTGTCTCCTTTGAGTGTTTGATGGTGTTATCAGCACACATGTGAACTGTGCTCAACATTCTGTGTTCTGATCGGATGACCGCACATCAGTGATTTTCACTGTCTGGATCTGTATTTTGTCTGCAGCCCCTGCAAAGATCATTTCATTTGGAGGGACAGTGACCACGCCCTGGATGAAAGATGTGCGGTTGCTCTGTAGCTCCGTCGGGGAGCCAGCACCGGCTGTGAAATGGACCAAGGACAGGTAATAATGCCAGTGATGTGTGTGAATGTACGCTTCAGGCCTTTGGATAGTAAAACTAAGAAGGGTAAGTCACCCAGGTCTTGTACCAGGAAGGGCCTGTACACCCAGACGAGTCTGTGAGAGTGCTCCGTCAATCAGGGTAATGATCCCAGCAGTAGGCCTGGCCATACAGGTAGCAATACCAGAGGTAGGGGAAGGTTGGCCATATAGCTAACATTGAGGCTGAATCCTGCCCCTTGGAAGGGCGTTGGTGCAAAGTTAGTTCTAGGTCAGATGTCCACAACACAAAAATGCACCAACATCACTTGCAGCACTGAAGCTTTCATACAGCATTCCCAATCTATCCCTAAAGTGTTTGACTACCAATGAACAATTCTGAAGCATGCATCAAACATTCCAGAGGTTTGCTTAGAATGTACTGGAGCATGCATAGGATATTCTTGGATCAGTCACTGAATAGTGCTGAAACGTGCATCTAGGATTGGAGAAACTTTTGTGGGCAACTGCAGAAGAATTGATGGATTAGTCTTTCCACATTCCGGAAGCATATACGTAGAATTCTGTAAGCACTATCGAGCATGGCATAACATTAATGAAGATTTCCATGATCATTTATGAAGCATTGGGTAAGCATGCATTGAACATTGCAAAAGCATTAAGGTGACAGCAGAATTAAATGACTAACCTTTAAGAAAGAGACATTTGTTGAAAGTGCTTGTAGGAGAAGGTGGCGATACCCCCCATGTGCTTTATGTCTACTAGTTTCAGAAGTAGATCTTTTAAAGGATATTTTTTGTTGTGGGGTTTAGATAAAATATGATCATAAGCTAATTATTTTCCTCAGTTTAAATATGATCGGTGACAATAACGAAAAACTGAGGATTCAAGACAATAACGTAATGAAAGATTAATTCAATGTATCTGAAAGCAGAATTGGAATGTTGAGGAATAAATATCTGAATTTATAAAATGATTAACACTAGAAAGAGTTACTTTACCCGTCAGATGTCCAGATGATGAGGCTTATGATGATAAAACTATTTACCTTGCGCTCTCTGCATCGCCAACTCGGCGATGCAGCGAGCGCAAGGTAAATTGTTTTATTTATTTATATACTTACTTTACTCCTGGCCATCGTATGTCCGACTCCACTACCCTGCCCCTCCCCCACCCCGCAGCACTCCCTCAGCGAGCCGCCACTGTGTCCACATATGTACAGTTGATGTCCACAAATGTATGACTAGTGTACTCTAAACATCTAACGTGTTATTCTCTTGCATGCATGTGCTGTATTTTCCCAGTATTTATTTCAGGTCTGTTTATGACTACCTCAGAGTGTTTTCATGATTCTTTATGATGTATGCAAAAAAAGTAAAAAAATGATTTACTATTTAAAATGCACTCTCTGAAAACATTCCTAGAGTACTTCTGGAGTATTCTGTAAACCGTTTCATAGCATTCTGAAAGTATTTTGGAGTATTCCGTAAGCATTCTCAGAGTATTATGTAAGCATTCTAAGAGCATTTGAAAAGTGTGTGGCACTCCAATAGTGCCTTCAGAAAAGCACTTTAGAAGTCAATAGGGAGGGTGTGAAGGATTTTGTGAAAATGTTGAACAATTTTGTTGGATATTTCTTGAATTCGTTGGAGCGCATTCTGAAAGTTTTTTTACGACATTGATCCAGCGCTACACTTTATCAGGGATCGATACTCATCAATATTTCATACAAATGGCCCATACTCATTCACCCAACTCACAAATCCCTGTTGCGCTGGATGGTCAAGTTTGAATGTCTTGAAAAATGATTTCCTTCACAAATTCACGTTTAATATTTCTTAATACATAACTAGACCTATGTATCAACTCTCTTTCCTCTCGGTCGACGGACCAATTAGTTGAGAAGTTGATGGTAATAATAGAACTAACTAACTATCTAACTAGCTAAATAATCACAAACTCTTGATAAGATTAATAAAGTTTATCTCAGTTAAATGTAATTGATAAATGCTCATCGCATACAGGTTGCAATGCAAACAATGAATCCCACAAAAGGAGAGAAAATCAATAACAAAATGCAAACAGTGTCATACTCATTATTCAATGAACGATATGCATATGAAGGAGTGGATAGAAAGAGAGACATAAGTTTCAGCAAAATAATGCGAACAAATATAATACTTATGACAGAGTGGATAGATGAAGAGACATAAGTTTCAGAGACAAAAATCACATTCGCAAATGATTATGCAAATTACGAGTCGGAAGATAATACAAACCCAAAGATCAATGAAATACCACCCCCCTGGCCAAGGGAGTAGTGGGGGCCTCCTGAAATAGAATCAGGAAACAAAGATTTCAGGAACGGGTCAGGACAAGGACAGGAACAGCTAGGCCTCTCTGCAAACCGACGGACAGCGACGCATCTCCCCTCTCAATCTCCTACCGCTGCAACTCCGCTCTAACCACACCCCCCAAAGGCACCACCCCAGTTATACCCAAAAACCTATTTGTCCAACCCACATTAATTGAAACATTGCACAGAATTCGACTGCTCATTGGATGCTCGGGGAGGTGGTGTATCACACCACTGTGATTTCATTCAAAATTGTTCATACTCATTGTTCTACTTCCTTTCCCATTGCGTATTTACTGACTAGTCCATACAATTTTATTCTTGTTACATTTCATTAAATTCTCAGCCATGTCTGCGGAAGAAGTCGTGGATCCCTCGGCCTGTCTCATCTTTTGGCAGGCAAACAATGTTCTCTGAGCTGATTAACCTTGAACTATTATTCATCATCCGCAGCGCTCAGCACTTCTGTCGGTTTTGTCAGGTCATTCTTGCTCATTTTTCAGCACCTCAGCTATCCGGACAATTGAGGAAAATACAGGCCCATTCGGCTCACTATGATGAAATAAACACATACATTATTAATTACATGGAAATGCATCCTTCACTGTTTACCACCCACCTTTACACTATTCCCTGTTAATATATTCTTAGCCTAAGCTTCATGCAAAGTGGCATTATTTATTATCGTTTTCAAAGCAAGATGCGAACTGCGGCCTAAACGTGTATTAATCTCGTTTCTTTTGAAACGCAATGTAAAATGCGGCCTAGTTTTTTCATGCATTAGTTCACATTAGTGCACGCATGCGCAAAGCATTTTCCCATGTAGCTCGTGTGATTTGCAAGTTAGTTTACACTGCACACTGTTAATAAGTATTATGGGGGAGTTAATTCGAGCAGGTTTCTTTTTGCGAAACCCTGCTCCATCAATCACCCCCTATGATGGCTTCCTGGAGCCATCATAAAATACCCACCATACCAAGTGCCATCTTTATCTATCTAAAGATCAGTATTCTTTTCTCTTTTCATCATCTTTTCATCTAACTCCTTCATTTCGTCATAATAATCTCCTTTCATATCTTCTAGTTCTATTTCATCTCTTTTTCTCTTTCTTGCTTTTCGTTTGTTGTTTGTTTCTGTCATCTCTTTTCTTCCACATTGACACTTACTAATAATAACGATATATAAATGTTGTAAGGCTACTCCGGCTACTGAAATTATTGGCATTATTATTTTTCCTAATAAACTACTTCCAAAGGTAGTAAACCATTTACTTACAGAAGAGAAACTCTTACCAAGGCTCTCCCAGACACCGTCAACCTCCAGTTGGGTCAAGTCTTAATGTAATTTCGTAATATTCTTAATATAGCCCTCAATACCTTTACTTTTGTCAGGGATATAAGTACAGCAGTGTTGAATTTTCAACATGCCACAGACTCCACCCTCTTTTGCCAATACGAGATCAAGGGCAAGTCGATTTTGCAAAACCATTGATCTGATCGCAACTATTTCGGTGTCAATCATCAAGAAGCCACCAGCAGTATCTGTCGATAAACGATCAACCACTGTGGACAATTTTCGAATTTTATGCGAATTCAGAACGACTCCAATTGATGGTATCAGTGCACCAAAAATATCACCTACTATTTCCGAGAAACTAGCTCTCTTCTTACATGTTAGTCCTTGTTTTATTTCATTGATTCTGTTATTACTTTTGTCTACATGGTAAACCTTCGGGAAAACAATTGCAAAATAACAACTACCATACCAATGTGCAGGTAGTCTGTAATAGGCTTTCTTACCACACACATAATAGTCTCCTGGGAAAACAGGATCAGTTCCACCCTTCAATCCCCAACCTCCAGTAATTTGGTAAGTATGCTCACATTCACTAGAACCAATGAAATAATTATTATAGTTACTTTTCTTTCTAAGCAAGCAGATTTTCCCCTTTTTATACCAGTCCAGGGACATTGCGGCATATGTCTCGCCTTTCTCATAATTTCCTTCTCTAAACGCCCATGGTGGTACCTGTGACTTCTGTTCAGCAGCTTTCTTTTGGAAACTTTCTCTTCTATATTCTACCATATCTATGAACACTTTTTCTTCAAGCCGCAAACTACATGTTAGATTGTTTTTGTAGGCATATCCTATATATAGGGCCCGATTCTGATGCGGGTTGGAAAAGCTTCCCGACCGAGGGCCTGATTCTGATGCGGTTAGGAAGGCCTCCTAAAGGCATTTGCTCCTTCCAAATCGGATCGGGAACGTGTCTTCCCGACCGAGGGCCCAATTCTGATGCGGTTAGGAACAAATGTTCCCATTGAAGTCAATGGGAGTTCAACCAAATCGTATCTGGAAGCATCCGGATGCATCCTACTCCGCCGGTCGGACTTTCCCGATCCGAGTGGGTCGGAAACCATTTCCCAACCGATTCGGTCGGGAAGCTTTTCCAATCCGCATCAGAATCGACCCCTTAGTGTCTTAGTAATATGGAAGAATTCTCCCATATAACGTGCATTTTTACTACTTAAAACCTTGTTTAGTTCCTTTATAATGGGTATCTCTGAAAATACTAAATCTATATTGGAATAATGATACTCCAGCTTCCCCGTCACATTGAATAGGCTGGTTAAGACACTGCAAGACACACCATATGTTAAAGGTAGGTGATGATAGGTCACCCCCTCTGAGACAGACGAAGGCAATTGCATGCACACATAACAATCACTCACATTCATTGTATTAACATACTCGTACAATAATTTGGTAAAAACATTTAACGAGAAATCACTAATTGATTTATCATGATGGAAAATACTTCCATCTAACTGCTCTGTTAGTATTAGGGGTTTCTTTAGTAACATCACTCACTCTTTCACTTATTACATCATTAGTATTGTTTCTATTATTAGTTACCATTAGAATAGGTACAATGACAGTTAATAATATCCACATAAATGTCAGTAAAAAGACACTACATAAGCAAGCTTTAATACATCTACGTTTTAGTCTAGATTTTGGATGTTCAGTTAGTTTTGCTTTGCCCATTATTGAATTCTACAAAAAAAAAATATATATATATATATATTTATTATCTACTGGCGGTCGCCAGTAGATAGTTATAGTTAGGACCTATTTTCCATAGGAAATCCGCAACATTCTATTTGAAATAACGTTGGCGCCGGTTGACGAATCTTCGCGAAAGTTTCCAACTTGTTGGGGCGCTCCGGTCCGCTCCTATCCTGAAAGTCTCAGGGTGATTTGTCAAGCGGGTGCCGAGAAAAAAGGGGGGTCCCAAAACGTGTTTTCCCCATTCATTTTTCCATAGGAACCTTTAGTCGCAGCTACAGCCCGACCTGCTGAACGGAATTACACCGAATTTGGCAAAGAGGTAGCCCTTGGTTCAGTGTCGTGCCTTTTGCTTAAATGGTGTAAATCCGTTCAGTAGTTCCTGAGAAAATCAAAAGTAAAATCACATATATATCTGGGCGGAGCCTAACCACACATGTCATTGTGAGATCTGATTGGCTGTCAGCACTTCATCCTGGAATTGCTGGCAGCCATCTTGAGACCAATATAAATGATAGTACCCCATTGAAATGCATTGTAGTGAATCGAAGATTTTGAGGGTTACCAAAAGGAGAACTATAAAGGGTGATAACAGACTTTAGTTACATTAGAATTCATTTGTTGATGGTACAATACTAATTTCAGGAATTGTGGTGTGTTCTAAGGTGATTTTACCCTGTGAAAAACCTTCTGCTGGGATATCATGTTTGAGAGAAAACTATTTTCACATGCTTGTCCCATAGAGTTTTGGAAGGTGCTCCAGAAGCTAAAATGAGAGCATATTTTCTGTAAATTCACATTATCTTTCTCAGTCATGTGAGAATGAAGTCTGACATTCTCAGTAAAACATGTACATCCAACAAGGGCAGAGACTGTCAGTTGATTCCTTTGTGTTCTACTGCAGCTTCCCAGAGTGTTCTAAAGAACAACTAGAGCGCTAACAGCCTTACTTATGACAAACGTATGGCACACCTGAAGCCATCTTGATTGGAATAAACTGGTAACACTTAAAACATTTAATTTAAAAAGGAACAAAATGATGGGGTTCATTTTGTCATAGAAATTATGGTTAGTGCTGCAGAAAGAAAAATTAGGGCATGTTTTAAGTGAGATCTCAAATCCTCTTCTATTTCATTAGAAAATTCTGACATGCAGACTGAAACAATCACTTTCAATACCAGCAGTAGACTTCCAGTTAACTCCTTGGTGAGCAGTAGCTTTACTACAGTGATCTAATGAACAACTAGAGTGCTAACATTCTGAATTTATGGCAAATGTGTGACACATCTGAATGCCTTCTTGATGGAATCAAAGTAAAAAACTGAAAGCATTTCCTACTGAGGAGACTGAAGTAAATGAGGAAATTAGGAAATTTCATAACAAAGAAGTCTTCCAAGATGGCCACCAGAGAAAAAAGAGCCCAAATGTAGCACAAATATTACCCAGATGTAGCCCACATATAGCCCAATGACAAAAGTGTGCAAAACACTTTTTATTTTTAGTTTTTTTGCAGTTTTATGTAGTGCAGACTGGTCAGGTATTGGAGCGTTGCATCTTAAAACATGACCCCTACAAAACAAAAACACCACTGCACTACCCTAAACCCTAAAACACTACCCCCAGCACGACCCCTACACTACACAAGCACCACTGCACTATCCTAAACCCTGAAACACTACCCCCAGCATGACCCCTACACTACACAAACACCACTGCACTACCCTAAACCCTAAAACACTACCCCCAGCACGACCCCCTACACTACCCAAACACCACTGCACTAACCTAAATCCTAAAACACTACCCCCAGCACGACCCCCTACACTACCCAAACACCACTGCACTACCCTAAAACATGACCCTTACACTACACAAACACCACTGCACTACCCTAAACCCTAAAACACTACCCCCAGCACGACCCCTACACTACACAAGCACCACTGCACTACCCTAAACCCTAAAACACTACCCCCAGCACGACCCCCACACTACACAAACACCACTGCACTACCCTAAACCCTAAAACACTACCCCCAGCACGACCCCCTACACTACCCAAACACCACTGCACTAACCTAAATCCTAAAACACTACCCCCAGCACGACCCAAACACCACTGCACTACCCTAAAACATGACCCCCTACACTACACAAACACCACTGCACTACCCTAAACCCTAAAACACTACCCCCAGCACGACCCAATACACTACACAAGCACCACTGCACTACCCTAAACCCTAAAACACTACCCCAGCACGACCCCCTACACTGCCCGAACACCACTGCACTGCCCTAAACTCTGAAACACCAGCCCCTGCACGACCCCCTACACTGCCCGAACACCACTGCACTGCCCTAAACCCTGAAACACCACCCCTAGCACGACCCCCTACACTGCCCGAACACCACTGCACTGCCCTAAACCCTGAAACACCACCCCTTCACGACCCCCTACACTGCCCGAACACCACTGCACTGCCCTAAACCCTGAAACACCACCCCTGCACAACCCCCTACACTGCCCGAACACTACTGCACTGCCCTAAACCCTGAAACACCATCCCCAGCACGACCCCCTACACTGCTCGAACACCACTGCACTGCCCTAAACCCTGAAACACTACCCCAAGCAAGACCCCCTACACTGCCCGAACACCACTGCAGTGCCTAAACCCTGAAACATCACCCCCAGCAAGACCCCCTACACTGCCCGAACACCACTGCACTGCCCTAAACCCTGAAACACCAGCCCCAGCACGACCCCCTACACTGCCCGAACACCACTGCACTGCCCTAAACCCTGAAACACCACCCCCAGCACGACCCCCTACACTGCCCGAACACCACTGCACTGCCCTAAACCCTGAAACACCACCCCCTGCACGACCCCCTACACTGCCCGAACACTACTGCACTGCCCTAAACCCTAAAACACCACCCCAGCACGACCCCCTACACTGCACGAACACCACTGCACTGCCCTAAACCCTGAAACACCAGCCCCAGCACGACCCCTACACTGCCCGAACACCACTGCACTGCCCTAAACCCTGAAACACCACCCCTGCACGACCCCCTACACTGCCCGAACACTACTGCACTGCCCTAAACCCTAAAACACCACCCCCAGCACGACCCCCTACACTGCCCGAACACCACTGCACTGCCCTAAACCCTGAAACACCAGCCCCAGCAAGACCCCCTACACTGCCCGAACACCACTGCACTGCCCTAAACCCTGAAGCATCACCCCAGCAAGACCCCCTACACTGCCCGAACACCACTGCCCTAAACCCTGAAACACCACCACCAGCAAGACCCCCCTACACTGCCCGAACACCACTGCACTGCCCTAAACCCTGAAACACCACCCCCAGCACGAACCCCTACACTGCCCGAACACCACAGCACTGCCCTAAACCCTGAAACACCAGCCCCAGCACGACCCCCTACACTGCCCGAACACCACTGCACTGCCCTAAACCATGAAACACCAGCCCCAGCACAACCCTGTACACTGCCCGAACACCACTGCACTGCCCTAAACCCTGAAACACCAGCCCCAGCACGACCGCCTACACTACACAAACACCACTGCACTACCCTATCCCTAAATCTACCCCCAGCATGACCCCCTACACTACACAAACACCACTGCACTACCCTAAACCCACCCCCAGCATGACCCCCTACACTACACAAACACCACTGCACTACCCTAAAACACTACCCCCAGCACGACCCTCTTCACTACCTAAACACAACTGCACAATTTGTTACAGGCGTTGCAACGCAGGCCTGTGGTGCTTACTGGAAGTACCTGGTGGGCTAGTTGGGCCCCAGGGACCCTCAGGATTCAAGGTGACCTAATCCCCCAACTTAAAACGCGCCACGGGGCGCGTTTGCACAGTGGTGAAGGGAGGGGCGGGGCCTCAGGTGACATGTACGCAAACACGCCCTGTGGTGCGTTTTAAGTTGGGGAATTAATTCCCCTTGAATCCTGAGGGACCCTGGGGGCCAACTAGCCCACCAGGTACCTTCAGTAAGCACAACAGAGTTGCGTTGCAGAGAGGTGAAAAAGGTGCGTGGCCTCGGAACGCCTCTCTGCAACTCAGCTCTGTGGTCCTAACTGTAGGTACCTGGGGGGCTTGTTGGGCCCCAGGGACCCTCAGGAGTCAAGGGGACTTAATCCCACAACTTAAAACGCGCCACGGGGCGCGTTTGCACACATGTCACCCCTGTAGCGCGTTTTAAGAGGTAGTTTTAATCCCCCTGCCCTATTATGTACTAGGGACTTGCAGAGGAGGTCATGCTAATCACAGGGGTACCCCAACGCATAGTGGTCCCTAGTGTATGTAGGTGTTTTCACTGTATTCTAAGTGTCTTTTAGCATAGCACTGGCTCTGGTTAGTCAGAGTCAGTTACCACCAGTACCCGTCTGAAAAAATTGTGGGCACAGGATGATTTTGCAACAAGGCTTCTTTCTGCTCCTCTGTTGGTTCTTTCTGCACATCTTTTGCTTCTTTCTGTGCATTTTTTCTTCTTTCTTCACATGTCCTACCTCTGTAGGCATAGTTAGAAACTAGCATTTAAAAAACCTTTGAAATTCACTTAAAAAATCATAGGTTTCAGGCACGTTATAATTAGAAATTAGCATTTAAAAAACCTTTGAAATTCACTGAAAAAACCATAGGTTTTAGGGACAGTTATAGTTAGTTGGACATTTCACTCGTACAAAACCATAGAAATTCCCCCGTTATAGTTAGTTCAGCTAACTATAACTCGTGCCCCGCAATGCACTGCTGATGACGTCACATATTACATCACTCATGACATGGTCAGTGACATCACTGATGACATCACTGATGACATCTCAAATGACATCACTGATGACATCATCCATGTGATAATTTCATGCATCTTCTCACACCCTAATATAACTTTTGATACACCCACTCTAAATTACAGACTGCCATTCTCAAAACCATAGACACTCCAACACCAAAAACTACATACCCACTCACTGATTCTTAGGTCTACACACACATCCACTCACTCACCCGTACAGTCACTCATACTTACAGTCACTCAGTACAGGACTATCATATGCACTCATACACCTATATAAACACTCACACACCGCCACTCATCCATAGATGTACTCACACACCTAGTCAGTCATGCAAAAAATTAATCACACACCCATTTACTCACCTATACAGTTATACACACACCAGCTCACTTACTCATACAAATACTAGCACATTCTTACGCTCTTATACAATAACTGATACAAGCACACACGCATCCATACAGCCACTCTCACAATCACACACTCTCACTTATAGCCATTTAAATACTCTAACACACATATATACTGCCTTTTACATATGTAGTTACTCGCACATGTACCACTGAGATATACATTCACTCACTAACATACCCATACACACACTCACCCACCCAAGCAGTCCATCACAGATGCACTCTTGAAATCATGCACCCAGTGAATCACCCACTCACACATCTATGTACAGAGTCACACACACCCCACCCACGCAAACACTCAGGCAGCCATACAGATACTCAGAGAACCAATCAATAACCCATATAGACACTCATGTAGCTATTCGCAAATCCATGCATCCACTTACACACCAACAAACAGACGGATACAGACATTCACACAGTTTAGTCACTAACCCATGCATTCAGTAAGATAGGTTTAATCACTCACTTGTAGAGTCAGTCACTCACGTACTAAATCATCCATTCAGACACTTATACACCCACTCATTCTTCAATACGCCTTTCCCTATATATATTAAACATATTTAAACTTTACAGAAACACACAGTCACTGGATGATGTCATCAGTGATGTCATCAGTGATGTCATTTGAGATGTCATCAGTGATGTCATCAGTGATGTCACTGACCATGTCATGAGTGATGTAATATGTGACGTCATCAGCAGTGCATTGCGGGGCGCGAGTTATAGTTAGCTGAACTAACTATAACGGGGAATTTCTATGGTTTTGTACGAGTGAAATGTCCAACTAACTATAACTGTCCCTAAAACCTATGGTTTTTTCAGTGAATATATATATATATATATATATATATATATATATATATATATATATATATATATATATATATATATATATATATATATAAAAATCTAAATCTATAAAAACTCTAAATTTACTAAAAAATAATTTTCTGAAAAGTAGTGTAATCCTACACTTCAAGGCTTTCTTCTTTTACCCCTCTCTTTTATTTCTTTTTCTTTAAATCTTCTGAGTCTTTCTATTCTTTTCGTCTGGCAAGGTTTCACCTTAGTTTTTCACAGTTCTTTTAAGGTGGTTTTAATTTGCTTTCATCCACTTGCTCAGTGCCTGTACCGTCTTTTTCTTCACTTGGATCTGAGCTTTCAATTTCTTCCAAGATCACGTATATCCATTCCCGTGCTGTGTATTTCTTGCTTGGAATTCTTACTCTCCTTGTTTTTTGTACTAAATCTTCCCCTGACTCTTCTTATTCTGCTTGACTTGAGACCTCATTAATTTGCTCTGGTCTTCTTTTTGTCTTTCTCCTTACAAGAGTGTATTTCAGTCTTTTCACTCCACTTGACCAATTGTCACCTTTTCTCGGTCTTTTATTTTGAACTACTTCTTCATCTGGTTCATAGGTTCTTTTATTTGGCCTTTCTTCTATCTGTTCTTCTTCTTGACTTTCAGTAACTTCCCTTTCATCTGATTCTACAGCAGTCTCATGAGACCCAGTAACTGGTGCCCACTCTACTTGACTTGTGCTTGGCTGTTCGTCATCTGTTTGTTCTTCAGAATCTGTTACTCTAGATTCTTCAGCTTCACACAGTTCAGCTTTTGGTCTTTGGCTTTGGTTTACCAATTACTGCTCTTCTTGTCTTTCAAGTGGACTTGGGACTCGTCTGGTATGGCTCGCATGTATCCAATTTGGCAAGCCACCACACTTCACTGCTGTCGTCGTCACCAGAATCACCTGGTATGGTCCATTCCACCTGGGTTCTAAACACGATTTCCTCACGTGTTTCTTCACGAGAATCCACTCTCCAGGACTCAGATCGTGAGCTTGATTCGGCTGTGTCGTAGTGGCATTTTCGCCAACCTGGTGAGACACAGAATGCACCAGATCAGCCAATCCTCTGCAATAGTCAAGCACTAGATCATCAGATATATTCATCAGTTTGTTCGCTGGAATAAATGCTTGTCTCATTGCTCTTCCCATTAGAATCTCGTGAGGACTCAAACCCGTCTTTTTGTCAGGAATGCTTCTAAGACTCATCAATACAAGGGGTAAAGCATCAGGCCATTTCAGTGTTGTGGATGCACACACCTTTCCTAACCTAGATTTTATTGTGCCATTTAACTGCTCAACCACTCCAGATGCTTCGGGACGATAGGCACAATGCAGCTTCTGCTCAATCTGTAATGCTGCACAAATCATCTGAATTATCTCATTGTTAAAATGTGTTCCTCTATCTGTTTCTAAAGTGACTGGAAATCCGAATCTAGGTATAAGTTCTCTTAGAAGGAGCTTCACGGCTGTTAAACTGTCATTCCTTCTCATTGGATAGGCTCCCACCCAGCGAGAAAACAAGCAGACAACAACCAACACATATTTCAGCCCATTGCACGGGGGGAGCTCAATAAAATCCAACTGGAGCCGGGTGAATGGTCCTGCTGCTTTTCCAATTCGTCCCCAACTAACAACTGTCTTTCTGCCTGGATTTTGCTGCTGACAGGTGACACACCTCTCAGAGACTCTGCAATGGCCCTGAACTTTGGATTATACCATGATTGCTTGAAGAGCCTGATCATAGCATCTCTTCCAACATGTGCAATTCCATGGTATACCCTTGCCATTTGGGATAGTAAACTGTCTGGCATGACTGGTCTTTCGTCTAAATAGACCCACACTTCGTCCTCTGCTCTCTTTCTGCAACCTGAATTTATCCAAATTCCCTTTTCCTCATCACTTGTTTCTTCCTGCAGCTGTCTAATTTCGTCCCAAGTTTCAAATGAAGAAGAAAACATAAGATGGCAATTGGTATTTTCTTTTTCCATCCCTCTGTTTAGAGCAATTAAATTTCGTGCACAGAAACGTGCTACTTGATACGCGTATCTGTTGCCCTTCGTCACATAATTATCTCCTGATTTATGTGCAGAACATTTAACCACTGCAATCTTTTTGGGCAGTTGTAAAGCATCCAATAAATCTTTTACAATTTTGCTGTTTCTTATAGGGGAACCTGAAGAAGTCAGAAATCCCCTTCGCATCCATAGCTGTCCGAAATCATGGACAACCCCTAAACCATATTGACTATCAGTAAATATGGTTACCCTCAGACTTTTGGAAATTTTGCACGCTCTAATCAGAGCTTTCAATTCAGCAATTTGGGCAGAATTTACTCCTTTTAAACAGGATGCTTCTAGAACTCCCGCTATGGTGCAAGCAGCATAGGCAGTACACAATTCTCCTTTCTCATTTCTTAAACATGATCCATCAACAAACACCTCACAGTCTGGTTCTTCTAATGGAACGTCCTCAATATCAGGCCGGGGCTTCGTGCACAACTCTGTCACATCCAAACAATCATGATCCGCCTCTTCTCTTACTTCCTCACAATATGATTTCGGCAACCGGGTTGCCGGATTTACGGTTGTGCACAGTACCACAGTCACATTTTCAGCACCCAAGATCACTCTTTCGTACTTAGTCAGCCGACTAGAGGTCATGTACTGTGTCCTTGTACGTGTCAAAAGGATCTCAACTGAATGTGGCACATACACCTTGACTGGATGTCCCATCACGATTGCTTCACTCTGTTCCAGACTCACACAAGTCTCAGCTACTGCTTTTAAACAGCCTGGCAACGCTGCGGCCACTGAATCCAAAGTAGCAGAAAAATATGCTACTGGATGTCGTGCCATTCCATGTTTTTGAGTTAAAACTGAAAGTGCACACCCATCTCTTTCACAACAGTACAATGCAAAATCCTTTGCATAATCTGGCATTCCCAATGCAGGTGCTCGACAAAGACTGTTTCGCAATTTTGTAAAAGCTTCCATGCTTCCACCATCCAACACAATCGGATCCTTCACATCTTTTCGTGTCAACCTCTGTAGAGGTTTTGCAATCAGTGAGAACCCACTGATCCACTGCCTGCAGTATCCAACCATTCCCAAAAACATCCTAACTTCTCTCTGAGTTTTTGGTGGACTCATTTGTTTAATTACACTAATTATTTCTGGTGTCACCTTTCTGACTCCTTTTTCTATTTTGTGTCCTAGGTACTGGACTTCCTGTTTACAAAATTGTAATTTTGCTGGTGACACTTTGTGTCCTCCTTCTGCTAAATGGTTCAGTAAGGCAATGGTATCTGTCACACATGCCTCTCGTGTTTTTGATGCCACCAGTAGGTCATCAATATACTGAACCAAAACTGAATTCTCTGCCATGACTAAAGTCTCCAAACATCTTTTCAGGACCTGATTAAAAATTGAAGGACTCTCTGTGTACCCTTGAGGAACTCGGCACCATGCCAAAACACGGTCTCCGACCCGGAATGCAAACAAATACTGGCTTTCCGGATGTAAAGGAATCGAGAAAAATGCTTGGCACAGATCAATCACTGTGTACCATTCAGAATCACATGGGATTTGGTAAAGGATTACTGCGGGATTTGGCACTACTGGACAACAGGGTACTACAATTTTATAAATTTTTCTTAAACCCTGCACTATTCTATATTTTCCACTGGGCTTTTTAATTCCTATAATAGGTGAATTACAAGGACTACTCATTATTTCTTTCAGAATTCCCTGTTCAACCATTTGGTCAATCACAGGAGTGACTCCTGCAATTACTTCCGAATCATTTTGTACTGAGGAGTGTTTGGATATATGGCACCTTCTTTCACCGTAATCTGAATCGGATCTACATTTGACATTAGGCCAATCTCCTTTCCTGTAAAATACCATACATCCATCCTGACTGCACTTTTTAATTCTTCAGGCAAACTCTCTTCTGTGAGAAGTGAAAACAACTCATCCACTTCTGTCCCTTGCTTCGCTAACATCATCTTGAATTCGACATCCTCATCAGGTGTCTGAAACGCAATACCATCTGGCGTACAGTAGATGGTACAATTCATTTTACGCAATAAATCTCTTCCCAAGAGATTTATTGGACTCGAGTCACATACCACGAATCGATGCATGTCTCTGAAACTTCCAATATGAACTTCTATTGGATTTGTGACTGGCGTTCTAATATGCTTGTTTGAGACTCCTACAACTTGGATAGTTTCTCCCGAGACGGGTAGGTTCGGAATTTCTGCTGCTCTCACAGTAGAACGGGTAGCACCAGTGTCCACCAGGAATGTAATAGCATTACCTTCCACCTTTCCGTCAAAACATGGACCTGACTGATCTACCGCCAAGTACGCACTCTTCCTCCCCCCTCAGGCACCGTCATTGAGATGAGTCTGAATCACTCTCATTGCACTGCAACCAGTATTGCGGAACCATTTGCACACTTTGATTCTTACCATTTTGATCACCTCCGTGAAATCCAGTGTTCGCACTGCACCTCTGAACTTGAGCATTCACATTAATGGGCATAGGAGCTTGTGGTACCTGTAACTGTGGAGCAACTACCTGCTGCTGCTGCTGTTGATTGATTCACACCCACCTCATTCTGCATCTGTGGATTTAAATTTGGATTTACCCCATTATTTTTTTAACAGATCTACACTCGTTCTTCCAATGTCCATACTTTCCGTACGCATGACAAGGAAATTTCTTCTTAGCTTCTTCTTTGCTCAATTTACCTCTACCTTTACCTCCACTGTATACCTGACCAATTTGATTCTGACCATTCATTTGATTACCTGTTTGAGAACCATTGTTTACTTCTTGCTGCTCTGCTACCTTCACTTGTGCCCACATCATTTTCTCCTTTAATTTTTTATGTCTTGATTCAATGTCATCCCTACAATACTTTGCATACCTCAAACTTTCGTCAATTGTTTTGCTCTGCCAACCAATCAAGTGCTGTTGAATCATATTACTAATCTCCGGTTTCAAACCAAACACAAAACGATACACAAAATGTCCCATATCTTTGTCTCCAATATTCTCAAATCCGGTGTACTGTTTAAATACCTGCAACAACCTTTCATAATAAGCATGTACTGACTCTTTCGGTTCTTGGGTCGTCCTGTCTATCTTAACCCAATCTATTTCCTTTGAGGAAATTTTTCCTTTCAAAAAGGTGATTACCTGATTGTACTTTCTCATCACCTCATCAGATGGTGCACCTGTTTTAGGATCTCTAGGATATTCTTCTTTTGGCCAATCGACAGTAATTTTACATTCTGTCCACAAATCAGCTGGTACGACAATCTCAAACAAACCATCTAAATCTTTTAACAAAACCTTTGAAACTTTCACAAACCTCTCTACCTGTTTGTACCACTCAACTGGATTCTCTCTTAATCTGGGAAAATCATTCGTAAAAGACAATATATCCTGTCTTGTCCAGGGAACGTGCACATATCCACCACCTAGGACTTCTCTCATAGGACACGCCCTTTCAACTTGTTCTGCCTCTCTTAACGGAAACATTGACGTTCCTTTGCCAGCTGCCTCTTCTTTCTTTTTCGTCCATCTACCTTTCCACTGTTCTACATCTCCCCATTTTTAAAGAATATTCATTAACTCTTTTATCTGTAATCTTTTTCCAGACGCATTCAAACTCTCCAAATCTTTTTCGGTAAAGGCCAATCTGTACGATTTCTGCAGCACTTTTGACTTCTCTATATCTATTCCATATTCACTAGCAGCCTCTGCTATTTTCTCATGAAGATTCCTCGCTCTCCAAGTGATACTTTTACACAAAAACAACAGCTCTTCATCTCTGTAAGAACCTAATCTATCTGGACTTATCGTACCAAAAATCATCTCTTACAAATCCACCTTCAATTGGCTCACATTTATACTCTGTGGTTGAGGTTTTTGCTTTTCTATTCCCTTTATCCAATCATTCAATTCCTCTGGTGAAGGACCTGCTGCACTCCCTGTCGTTGGAATGACGTTTGTCCCTATTCTCCTTGGATCTATTTGTATACCTTTTCTAGGGGTTTCTGTCATCATCTCACAAACCGGTAGATCTAACAATGTAGTATTCGTGTCAGCCTGTCCATCTTCATCTACTACCGTCACCATTCCACTCCTGTCGCTGCTCCTTGAAACCACCAACGTATGTACTTTTGATATATTCTGTTTTTCTCCATATAATGGAACTACGGGACCAATTGTTACCGGTACCGTCAAGGCTTCTGTATTTAGACTCAACTGATTTATTTTCTGGATCTGCTCTACTCTTGCCTTATTTAGTATGTCCAATTCTTTTTCTTGCACTATTCTAGCCATGTCCGCAATCTGTGGAGTTAATGGAGTTCCCATAAATGGTGCATTCGGAGTCACCTCAACTGTATTTTCTTGATATGGCGGAGGTCTTTTGGTCATAATGTCTTCTAACAACTCATCATCAGAATCGTTCAAGTCCTGTCCTAAACTTGAAGTTTCTATATTTTTCTTTTTCTCTTTACACTTGCCTCCTGTCTGATCTTCAGCAACTAAAACTGGGTACAAGCCCTCAGTTACCACAGCTCTCCTCCATCTTTTCATTGTATCTTCTCTTCTCTCAAAAGGATATCTAGTCATTAAATTTCTATATCTCCTACCACCTCGATATCTCTCTTTCAAATGCTTCTACTTCCCATTCCTCTAACGCTTTATACTGGGTAGGTCTGGGACTTGGCTCTAATGAATTCATTCGATTTCTCAAATTCTGTAGAATCCTTACATTAAACGAACCATGCGGTGGGAAAGCTATAACACCATCATCCCTTGTGTATTTCACCCAATTCTCTAACCAAGTACACGTATGGTATCCTCGCTCTAACATCATATAGGAAGCAGGCGTTCTCGGCGGTGGAATAGGAATACTCTCTCTAGTCACTACTGGTTTGTCTTTTTTAAAGAAATTCTTTATTTTCATAAGCAGCTTCATTTTTCTGACCCTTTACGCTAATGTCTCTCAGTAAAACAACAAGGAAACCTTTCTGTAATTCTACTTATTCTATTTGTCAGTTCTTGTCCAATACCAGCGCGACTCACACCAACCATCCAATCACAGCTCTCTACGTATCTGCTATCTCAACCAATACCAGTGCGGCTCACACTAACCGGCCAATCAGAGCTTACTTCACGTTTGCTGCCTGACCAATGCCAGCACGGCCTTTTTGTGACGTCAGTATTACTCCTTCTACTGACCCTCCATTTACAAAAATAATACGGCAATGTATTTCTAAGTTTTCTTAATCAAAATTCCTGTTAGTAACAACACAAAACAATGCTACCTTGTCTGTTCCTCTAAATAAAGAGATAGTTCTTCACTTCAAAACGAGAAATTCTTTCACCTACAGTAAAACAACGACCAGCGTTATTTTACACCCAAACAAGCTACAGGTGGATTTGGTACTCCTCTAGGGATAAGGCCAAAGTTTTGCAAGAGGACATTTTGGTGTAAAAGAGGTCTTGGTACTCCTCTGGGGATAGGGCCAGAGTTTCGGAAGTGGACCCTTTGCTATTCTCACACTACTCATATACAAAATTTTCCCTAAATATAACACCTACAGCCTTCCGCCGTACAGTATTATAACAACAGACAAAGTACTTCTGCAGTGTGATATCTTATCCACACTCTTCTTCTGCCTACTTAAGGCTAAATTTCCATCCCGGGATTCCTCAGGTACCTCCGTACCTGTACTTCTAGACAACATAGAACAGGACACTAACTTTTCTTGTTAGAAACATATAATCAATAATTATTACCAAACTAATCTATAATTAAACTGCCCTCTGCTACCAGAAAACCTGATCCAGCGCTACACTTTATAAGGGATCGATACTCATCAATATTTCATACAAATGGTCCATACTCATTCACCCAACTCACAAATCCCTGTTGCGCTGGATGGTCAAGTTTGAATGTCTTGAAAAATGATTTCCTTCACAAATTCACGTTTAATATTTCTTAATACATAACTAGACCTATGTATCAACTCTCTTTCCTCTCGGTCGACGGACCAATTAGTTGAGAAGTTGATGGTAATAATAGAACTAACTAACTATCTAACCAGCTAAATAATCACAGACTCTTGATAAGATTAATAAAGTTTATCTCAGTTAAATGTAATGGATAAATGCTCATCGCATACAGGTTGCAATGCAAACAATGAATCCCACAAAAGGAGAGAAAATCAATTAACAAAATGCAAACAGTGTCATACTCATTATTCAATGAACGATATGCATATGAAGGAGTGGATAGAAAGAGAGACATAAGTTTCAGCAAAATAATGCGAAACAAATATAATACTTATGACAGAGTGGATAGATGAAGAGACATAAGTTTCAGAGACAAAAATCACATTCGCAAATGATTATGCAAATTACGAGTCAGAAGATAATACAAACCCAAAGATCAATGAAATACCACCCCCCTGGCCAAGGGAGTAGTGGGGGTCTCCTGAAATAGAATCAGGAAACAAAGATTTCAGGAACGGGACAGGGCAAGGACTGGAACCGCTAGGCCTCTCTGCAAACCGACGGACAGCGACGCATCTCCCCTCTCAATCTCCTACCGCTGCAACTCCGCTCTAACCACACCCCCAAAGGCACCACCCCAGTTATACCCAAAAACCTATTTGTCCAACCCACATTAATTGAAACATTGCACAGAATTCGACTGCTCATTGGATGCTCGGGGAGGTGGTGTATCACACCACTGTGATTTCATTCAAAATTGTTCATACTCATTGTTCTACTTCCTTTCCCATTGCGTATTTACTGACTAGTCCATACAATTTTATTCTTGTTACATTTCATTAAATTCTCAGCCATGTCTGCGGAAGAAGTCGTGGATCCCTCGGCCTGTCTCATCTTTTGGCAGGCAAACAATGTTCTCTGAGCTGATTAACCTTGAACTATTATTCATCATCCGCAGTGCTCAGCACTTCTGTCGGTTTTGTCAGGTCATTCTTGCTCATTTTTCAGCCCCTCATCTATCCGGACAATTTAGGAAAATACAGGCCCATTCGGCTCACTATGATGAAATAAACATACATTATTAATTACATGGAAATGCATCCTTCACTGTTTACCACCCACCTTTACACTATTCCCTGTTAATATATTCTTAGCCTAAGCTTCATGCAAAGTGGCATTATTTATTATCGTTTTCAAAGCAAGATGCGAACTGCGGCCTAAACGTGTATTAATCTCGTTTTTTTGGAAACGCAATGTAAAATTCGGCCTAGTTCTTTCATGCATTAGTTCACATTAGTGCACGCATGCGCAAAGCGGTTTCCCATGTAGCTCGTGTGATTTGCAAGTTAGTTTACACTGCACACTGCTAATAAGTATTATGGGGGAGTTAATTCGAGCAGGTTTCTTTTTGCGAAACCCTGCTCATCAACATTATCAATGATTTCTTACGTCCAAGTATTTATGCGCCATTTTAGTGGACTCCAGAATAATTTATGGTACTTTTAAGAAATAGTTTAAGGAATATTCTGTAGCTTTAATGGAGCACTCTGGAATTAAGGCTAAATATGGAGCATTTATGGAGAATTCCATGTGACATAACGTAAGCATTTATGGAACAGTCTGGAAGTATTGTAGAATTATTTGGGAAGATCTAAAGTTGTCATGCAGCAAGCCTAAAGTATTCATAGACTATGCCTCAATAATGCTAAAGGTTAACTATTGTAAATGTGGAATTTCCCAACCAATTCAATACTATAATTTATACATTGCCTACTTGGCTGAAACTTCATGTGACTGACTCTGCTCCATATCCTTCAGCCTCTCAAAGCAGCTGGTATGTCACGATTTCCCTGTATATGAGCCAAGGATCACTTTTCTGTGCTTAGGGAGATCCCCTGAGGTTAACACAAGCCCTTTAACTTCAGTAGCTGAATTGATTAAGGAGTTCATTGATTCAGATGTATGTGGATCTATTCATCATAACTGCTTTTTACTCTCATTTTCCAGTGAAGACTCTGCTATCCCTGTGACAGTGGATGGGCACAGGCTGATCCAGAACAACGGCACATTGATCCTGCGCTCCGTGAAGGCTGAAGATTCTGGATACTACACATGCACAGCCACCAACACCTGGGGTTTTGATACAATCATTGTCAATCTGCTTGTACAAGGTAAGAGACCTTCTGCCCCATAAGCCTCCATCTCCCCCACCCCCATGGCACCCATCAACAGTCGTACAGCACCAGTCACAGCTAGCCAAAGCACACAAAGTCATGGCACAATCAACACCTAGAAAATAAGGACTGCAGAGACATGGTGGCTGTCAAATCCTAGCCAATGAGATCTGCAGACCTACAGCACCCATTAACTAGCCGATGTATACAGACTCCTGGCACCCATCAACACCTAGCCAATGAGGTCTGCAAGAACATGGTGCGCATCAACTTCTACGCAATGAGGTCTGTACACCTATAGCATCCATCAGCTGATAGCCAGTGTACACAGACGCATGACATTGATCAACACCTAGCAAATGAGGTCTGCAGGGCATGGGGCCTACTGCTAGCCACATAGGTCTACAGACCCATCATCAACATCAATTGCTAGCCACGGTCTACAGACCCATGCCACCCATCACATGCTACCCAATGGGGCCTGGAGACATGGGTCACACATCAACTGCTAGCCAGTGATGGGCTCTTGGTTCCCATCAAATGCTAGCTAATACGGTCTGTAGACTTCGGGGACCTCTCAACTGCCATTCTATGTCTCCTGACTTGGGACACTCATTATCTGCTAGCCAGTGAAGTCTGCAGGTCAATAGAGCCCGTCATCTGCATGCATATGCCACCCATCAGCTGCTAGTCAACGAGGCCTACAGACCCATGAGAGTCCTTAACTGCTAGTTAATGTGGCCTTCAGACCCACCCACCAGCCAGTGGCTACAGACCCAGGACACTCATCACATGCTGGCCTACGAAATCTACAGACATGTTGCCCATTTACTGTTACCCAATGAGGCCTTCAAACCATTGGCTCCCACCAACTACTATCCAATGAGATCTGCAGGCTTGTGGCACCCATCTAATGCTATCCCACAAATTCCATCAGTCCATGGCACACATCAACCATCATGTAATGAGATCTTTAGACTCATGGAACCCAAGAACGTCTAGCAATGAGATCTACAGACCTGATGGCACCCATCACACGCTAGTCAATGAAGTCTACAAACCCATAACACCTATGAACCTCTAGTCAATGAGATCTACATACCTCTGGCACTGCTAGCCAATGAAGTCTTTAGACCCACAAACCCATCAACTGTTATCTGAGGTCTGCCCTTCATTGTAGCACCCACCACATGCCAGCCAAAGAAAACTTCATACCCATGGCCCTCATCAACTAGTAGCCATTGAGGTCTGCTGACCCATGATGTCCTTCAACTGCTAGGAACTGAAATTGTCCTACTATTAGCACCCATAAATGTTAGCCAATGAAGTCTAAAAACCCATCCATCAAGTGATAGCCTTTCAGCACCAAATCAACTGCTAGCTTGTGATGATCTAGAGAAAGGAGGGATGGGTAGGAGTGCTTTAGTTCAGGTATATGAGATGCTGAAACACTGTAGAGGGGAACAGGTACATTTCAACCAGTACAGTTCATGCAAGTCTTGTGAATGTCTGTGTGTGTAACCAGTGAGCCAGATAATACAAGATAGCAAGAACAGCTCAGTCAGCTAATGTGCCTACTTTTCAAATTGTTTTTTTCTGCAAGTCACAGACCACTTCAATCCCACTAAGAAAGATTAGGTGCTAATTCACTTTTTGCAAGGAAGTGTGTAACTTGCAACACTAACATTCCATTCCAACCTAAGATAGCTCTGGCGCTTAATGCACATGCTGTTATAAATCTTTGTGTACGCTGTCTGATGTGCCTGGTGGTGCTATGCTACCATTACTCCTATGTTTAAAGAAGATGTGGCGAGGGGCAGATACCCCAGAGACTTGAAATTGATTCCTAGTGACATAGTTGCTGGTTCTTCTTACTGTAGTGCCACCAGACCAGCCGCGTCTCACGGTTTCCAAGACATCAGCATCCTCCATCACACTGACCTGGATTCCTGGTGACAATGGTGGCAGCTCAATCAGAGGTAAGGTGGCTTAATGCACTCGGTTTGCAATATCCCTTTGAGAACAGTGGGAAGGCATTCTATTGGAAGTGTGGGTTTGGGTGTGGTGGGCTACTCCTGCAAAAACATTCATTGGAATGCAGTACACAAGTCAAAATCTTCCTACAGTCATTTATTTTTTCCTTACATGCAAACAACCAATAACTGTCCAACATTGTTCAACAACAGTAATACATTTGAAAAACTGTAACTTTCTCTTAGACATTAGCTAGTCAGGACACGCTTCATCTTTTCATTAAGTTGCCATTTGTGCTACAAATTCAAAGCAAATTTGAAAATCACGACATGCGTTGAAGCTTCATATCGTATTCATAATATCACCCACAGATAATATCACTATTTTAAAATTCACATTAAGCTACCAAAATGTGGAAAACATTTGCCTAGTTACCAGCAACTTCTGCCAACTCTTATTTCTGTCTACCTCACTGTCCATACCCAGACAAAGTTTCATAACTGGGCTTCTACCCAAAATAGCACAAAATATGATTCATGTCAATTTATCAGCAGGGGGGTGATGCACCCAAATTGTTTTCTCAAGTTTCAACTTCCTGTCTAATCCACTCTCGAGAATTAATTATACTAAATTGAATCTATGTATCTGCTCTACCAAGTTACTTGAATACGGGTGATATGCAAGGAAACTTTTTACTCGATTTACTTTGAAATAATTTACTATTCCAAGAGGAAAATTGGATCTCTTTATCAGCCACTACTTCCTTAGGGATTTTCCTTTCACAAAACCACACAGGTTCAATAAGTTAGGGCTACGTCAAGATGACCATCACCAATGGAAGCAGGTGTTCAGGAACAGTGACAAACTTTCAGTGTTGAGCACAATCTCTACCCACTAATCCACTACCACATCTGCCTGTCAGGTACAAGCCAGCAACAAATGGCCAATTAAGAACCCAAAGCATTTCTCTTAAATACTACTCAAAAATGTATTTCATGGGCAATGTCAATCAAACGGAGTCTAAAGCCTTCTGGAGGGTTCTTCAGTTGTTCCCAAACTTCAGCGATAAGCCTGTAAAATGTTTCTTCTGTTTTGCTCTCAGTTTATCAATAACCCCCTGAAATAGTTCTAGCTCTGATAGTCCTCATCTTTAACTCATTAGACATAGAACTTTTTCTTTCCTCTTTAGTCACCCTCTCTCCCTCATACTACTCTCTGCAACCTAAGCTAGTGAGTAAGCATGTGTTCTGTAGACCTCAAAACCTATGAGATTGTGCTCTTATTTTTTCCATTTTCTGTGGTGACCGCGCTAGGAAAGTGGATAAACTACTGTGCAGATGCAGAGACGGTTGACAAACTACAACAAGAGGCATTTACTGCTGCAATTTTCACCTTGTGTTATAATAATTCTCCTGCTGTTAACTGTCAGTGATATTATTTCCTCCTCCAGCACTTGATTAGTTGGTATGAATACTTTTCTGAGATCGCTCTTGATGTGTGGCCTTGCATCTGACAGTGGTGTGAGGCATAACCAACACCCCACGCAGAAAGCGGCCCAATGCCACATTGTTATAAATGAGATAAGCCAAGTTTTGCAGTTGAGCATTCTGCAGGCTCTATCTCTGCTGTTGGTTGCATCCCGCACAAAAATTACATATACCCAACATGTTCCTGTAATGGTTTCTGGGTGCTACTTTACTTTATAATGTTTACAACTCTCTTAGATATTTCAATGTACCAGCATATTGCCTGAGGCTGTAGCTTCTAAGCACTGCCAGGAATGGCCAAACTCATTATTAGAATAGAAGGGTGTTTAGTTGCTTCCAGAAGAGTATGTGCAATTTAGTATCAGTCTAGTATCCTTAGTATTGTGTTGCATTGTGACTGTGTTGTTTATTTTTATGTATTTAAGGTCTTATAATGCGCTGCTGATACCTAAAAGGTGTCATGACAATAATAGCCAAATAGAAACAAAACTAGACCTAGAGGTCCATTAAAGAGTGTAAAGCCAGGTTTTTAAAGCTTTTCTGAACAGAAGCTCTGTAATAAACAGAAGAGGATGAGGAAGATTATTCCAAAGGCTACATTACTCTGTGTTGCATTATACAGTGTATCTGGGCTCAAGCTCCCCAGAGCTAGGCCTTAACATGGCTACACGAGAGAGTCAAGGCATTTTTGGAGGCCATCTTTCTGTGTCAGACTCAGTACCCAGCGTCCTGGTCAGCAGGGAACACATGCACTCTCACCTTTGATACTGCTACGGGGTCCTTACAACCGTACAGCTCTCCTGGGTGCGTAATACGCCATCTTTTCTGGTTAAGGCCGAGAAGTCCAGCTGAGGGGAATTAACGCTTTGTTGATGGCGGACTTGGCCGTTCTTGTCCCAGGAAGAGCGCGCGTGCTGGGCGCGAGCACCTCCTCCGGGAGCTAATTCAATCTGATGCTCCAGCTGCGGCGGGGCTCGCGATCGATGACGCCCCGCGCGCTGCACCCTCCAATGGGCAAACAAGTAATTGGTGAGAACACCATTGACTGGGCCCAGGGAGAGTGTTATACACACAGGTCTGTTGATCGAATCAGCGGTCACCTGGGAGAGGCAAGGGTACTGAGAGAGCAAGATGTTCAATGCACCAAGGAGCCGCAGCGAATTGATTCTGATGTGAGATTTCCATGAGTTACTACACCTGCTGCCGGTTACTGACGGCACATGCTGCTGTCCACTGGCTAGATAGCTCCGGGGGTTAATCTACCTGCTGTTGGCCACCAGGGCAGTCCCGAATGCCAGGGGTGGGGGGCAGGGTGGTTGGCGGGTCGGATCTGGCAGTGTGTGTGTGAGTGTGAGACACTTCTGTTTCACAAGTTTCAAATCACTAAGATTTGGGCTATAACCAGGCAAGTCCCGGCAAGGCAGAGGCCAGTGTGTTATGCATCTGCTGCACAGGTGTGTGTGAGAGGGAGGAAGAGGTGTGTGGAAGTGCGACAATGAAAAAGAGAGACCTCCGTGTAGCAGTCGGTCCCTGTAATATGTTAACTGGAATGACACTGAGCTGTATGTGGAATTAGCTTGTTTCGTTTTGTCAAAACTGAAATGAAAACAATTATATAAAACAGAGAGGCCTCAAGTTACACGGATTTCAGGTCACTGCAAGTTACCTCAGTTGGTGACTTGACCTGCGGCAGAGCTCTGAGTATAACCGGGTGGGCGTGGCTCCAACCACAGCAAGATAGCTCCATTGGTTAATGCATCTGCTACAAAGATCAGTGGGTCTATTTGAGGGGTGCTGTAATGTCCAGTTTCTACAGTCTGTAACCTGCTCTGTGTGTAACCTGTAGGTGAGAGGCTGTAATTTCATACGGGGTTGATGTGTATACTCCAGGGCTGTGTGTCCGCGCGCCGCAGTTCATGGATTCCAATCCTTGTCATGTGACTCAGTAGATGAAGTGCGCAACGCAAAAATCGGAATTATAATATGTATAGCCCCCACCTATATAAACCCCACGCAGGTTTCACTTCTCTGCACCAGACACCAGCTTCACGCCTAGGGGTTCTATACTCCTCCGTTTCCAGCTCGTGGCCCAGGCTCTCAATAATGCAAAACGAGCACTTCATCTGCATCCCGTGTATGGAATTAGTCGGAAATCCATGTTTAATGTGCTCTGCTGCGGCGCCAGGCGTGGTGCGGAATAGAAAGCAGGCCTGCTTCGCAACAGGCCCTGCCTCGGAGACGGGGGGGTGGGGCAGGGGTAGGGGGAGGGGAGGAAAGGAAAGGAAAGGAGACAGAAAAAAGATGGGGCGATATCAAGAGATAGTGAGGCGCGACAGGTGGTATAGGCAGGGGAGGAGATGGAAACTAGAGGGGCAGGTGAGAGAGGAGAGGACCAAGAGCATGATTACTGAGGGAAACGGGCAGCAGGGGAGATAGGTCGTACAAGAACGTAGAGTCTGGGTGAGACCAGTGCAGAAAAGTAGGGGGATCCTTTCTGGATCTGATATCCTGCTGACCCCACGAAACCTGCTGAATTTGTCCTGGTGTCATTTTCCAACACCGGGACCTAAATTAGGAGACACCCCCCCCCACACACACACACACAACCCACGTGTTCTCTTCATTCTACCTGCAGGCAGCGAGGGGCCTTTCTTATTTTAACATACAGCCAGGACCAAACCAAGGCCTGATTAAAAGGGTCTCAGCCATTCTTTTGTTCAAATATGATCCTGCCTACGGGCCATCTGGAGCCTCACCCCTAGATGTCAATGCAGCCTAAAGAAACAAATGCACACATCTGGTTATCATTTCACAAGTACATGAGAGAAACTATGATTTTTGAAAGCAGGTTTTTAACTTTGTTCAACTACCTATGTAAGTGATGTTCTTGGACTGAAAGAATGCAAGATTTATCTGCCTGTATGAGTAATCACACAAATCTTGATTTATATGGCACCTACTATTTTTGTCTTTTAATTCTTTTACAGCTCTACTCATTTCAGTGTAGGATATCCGAGCACTTTGCATCACTGAGACACAATAAATCACACAAACATGTAAATCAGTTTTCAGAAAAAGTTACATAAAACAATGAGGATTATAAGGTGTTGGAATCACAAATAATCCATACTTGTAGACGTTATATGTTAAAAACGAATGGTCGGGGGGGGGTGCGCAAAGTCAGGATATAAAACATAACACAGTGATTGTGTTTGTCTGCACTAGCGATTTTATTTATTCCCAAAGGAACCCTTCTGTGCAATCTTAGAAAAGCAAGGGGAAAACCACACTAAGGCTCTAAACTCATCACCTACAATTTGCATGCAGCTCCTTGATGCCAGTAAATAGGTCACTGTGCTATATTAGAAAGATTTCAATTTATGAACTGGAAGTAAGAAAATAATCTGTGTCAAAAGCAGTAGCCCACTCACCTAGCTAAATATAATACAAATCTGTATGTGATTTGTATTTTACATAATGTACTTTGCCTCAGGCCTATTAAATCTCTATGCTACTTTATGGGTCAAACTGTGACGAGACAAAACACAGAACTCTCTTAGAACTGTGTTAGCCTCTGGAGTTAATTCACCACTATTATAATCCCTTCAAAATTGCTGGGCACACAATGATCTCTGCCGCAGGTGTCTTAACCCTGCAAGATATTTTAAAATGCGACCTCGTTGTAACCAATTAAGTAACCTAGAATAGATTTACTATCACATATGTCCTTGTTGCCAATTTCTTTGCAACACATTTGTTTTAAAGTAAATAAGTTCACTGTCTGACTCTGCTTTTCATGCTCCGTCTCTTGTGACACCACCACCTTTCCTCTACCTCACCTTGACCCCAATTTCTGGGTTCGTAGAGTACATTTTTTCCAGAGCGTTGGAAAACATCTAGACCTGGCTTTAAATGACGCCTGCCTCTCCCCTCCCACACACACTGCTGAGGCATGATGACTATGAAGTAAAATGGGGGGGTTGAATATAAAAAGGGCGACTAGAGCCTGAATGTAACCCTGCTCTCTCCGTTCCTTCACAGGCTTTGTGCTGCAGTACTCGGTGGACAACAGCGAGGAGTGGAAAGACGTCTTCATCAGCTCTGGGGAGCGTGCCTTCAAACTGGATAATCTGAAGTGTGGCACCTGGTACAAGGTGAAGCTGGCAGCCAAGAACAGCGTGGGCGCCGGCCGCATCAGTGAGATCATCGAGGCGAAGACCCATGGGCGAGGTAAGGTACACGGGCCAAAAACACCCCTGCATTAGTCTCCCCTGCAATGTCCCTGATACCCTGTTGCTGCTGGTGATCCCTAAAAGTGGTGGGGCGTAATACCTTTCACAGGTTCATCTGATTGTTTTAAAAATTTGCCTTGCGTGCACTCACACACAAATTCACCTCTCTCTCACAAATTCACTTTCACACAGACACACACACGCTTTCATAATCACTGACCCTCACTCACAACTACTGGTGTACAGGGCTCTGATTTGAACTCCTGGGGTACAGATGTTTTGCTTTAATAGTGCACCAGGTGCAGTTGCACTAGGACCTCTGTGCCCTGCTGCAACTGCACCTGCTGCTCCATTGATCGAAGCACCCTGACCCACTCCCTCTCACAATCTCCCCTTCACTCACTCAAATTCCCTCACACTGCCTCGCTTTCACGTATTAATTTTCACTCACTCACTCATTGATTCTCACTTTTTCACTCTCATTGACACTCAAGTACATTAAAGTAACACACACTCAACTCATTCTATGTCAATCACTCTGCACATGTGTAAGTGAAACACATTTTCACTCACATGTGCAGAGAAACAACAATTATATTTTCTTCTTACCTTTCTTCCTTTGCTGGCAGCTCGGAAGCTCCATGGAAATAGCAGAGCCGGATTTCGGTGCTGGACATTGGAACCAGCAACCCATGATTCCACGAGGAGCCAAACAGAGCAGCAGGGCCAGAGGAAGACCCACCTCAAGCCCTCTCTCAACTTCTTGATAGGACTGGAAGCACAGCCCTGTCAGAAGCTGAGACAGTACTGAGCATCCAGCCCCTGTTACACTGTGTGGCTCCTCATTGGCTTCAGGGATGCACTGAAGTGTGCCCTAATAGCCCCATTTTAGCAGATATACTGTGCTGCCTGAGACGTGCACAGAAAGTCCGCTAAATAAAAAGGATTGTGCCTGTGTCATTGGGTCATAGTTGAACTATACCACTTGCATGCAGTATCCAGACACCCATCTACAGAGTACTGTGTTTTTAAACACTCTGTAGCTGGATCATCACTCAGCCCCCTCGGTTCCCTCTTTCTCCTGTCATCAGGTGCCTGGTGGAGAGGCCAAGAGGGCTGACGTGTTCATGTAGATGTGTTTGCATGAACACTGCTAAATTAAATTATTACAAATGTAATCATTTAATTTAGCAGTGGCTCCATGAATTATGTGGCGGCTCAGAGGTGGCAGAGCTATGCCCTGAAGCCAATGAAGAGAAGGCACCCCTGACACCATCCCTATGCCTGAGCCCGTACAATTGCTGTGATTGGAGCTGACATCATACTCACAACTGCCCTGTCACCATCCCTAGATATGGCCCTCACACAATACCCGCAACTCTCTCTAGCACCATCTTTATGCCTGGAACTGACTGTAACCAGATGCCTGAACCCCTCCCCAACATTATACCCACGACTGTCCTTGACACTGTCCCCATACCTTGCCCATGCCTGCCACCCCACACAATATCACAACTCTTGCTGACACCATCCCCACCCCCGGTGGTGACTACCTGCATGCCAGAGCCCAGCAGAATCCATGTAACTAATCTTGACACAACCCCCACGCCTATATCGAACACTGTTCCCTTACATGGCTCTGACACACTATGCAGGCTTGACCCTGGCATACACCTGGACCTCAGCACCATCCCTCACCTGGCACTGACACCATCTCTGCATCTGGCCCAACACTTTCTGCATGCCTTAACCTGATACTGTCCTCAAGCCTGGACCGCAACACTGTCCTCATGCCTGAAATTCAAACCATCCCACGCTAGGCTTTGACACCTTCCCCACAGCTAGCCAATGTGACTGGCACAGACACCACAAGTGTGAGTGCCTTATGCACTACCCCCATGACAGGCCTCAATGCGTTTCCTGCTGTCTTCCAAAGCAGCATCCTCACTCACCCAACACCATCCGTGCACCAGACAGCATCTCCATGCCTAACACTGCACCAGCACAACGCCGTGATGTCATCACCACCACTGGCCTGGACATTATTGCCTAAAAGGTGCCTTGCCAGGCCCAACCCTGTCCCTGAAGACATACTGTATTGTAGTGTTGTAAGGAAACATGATGTTTGCAGATATATCCCCACTTTTAGCTCCCATTTTAACTGCTAGGTTCCGATGTAATGGCTCTGAAATACCTGAGCCCTGCTAAACATGATTTTGCATGTTAAAATGGTTCTTGTTTAATTGGACTGTCCCCCATTGGCATAGCCTAACTTACTTGTAAGCCCCTAGTATATGCTACCAGAGGTACCCAGGGCCTGTAAGTTAGAGGTTCCCACAGGGACTGCAGCACTTGTTGTGGCACCCTGAGTAGGACATGGTAAAACATGGCTCCCAGTCTGCCACTGCAGACTGGAAGGGCAGTTTAAACTGCTAACTTTACTTTGCCATTTAAGGTTATTGCAAAGCCCAAACCTCCCTTCTTAATATATGCAAGTCACTCCAAAGGTAGACCTAACAAGCCCTAAGGCAGGGTGCTGTATTTAAAAATCAGAACATGTACTTTTACATGTTTCAGTAGTAAACCCCCTAAATTACCATTGTCTGTGGAAAGGCTGGTAGCCCCATTGGCAAGTACAGAGTTACAGGCTCACACCTCAGCCCTGCTAACTTCTGATTGAGACTACTAACGTTGGTTGTAAGGTATCAAAAGAGTCAGTGCAATAAATCTGATTTAATGTTTAATGGTTACATTGAATTTAATGTCACTGAAAGGCAACTTTAGAATGTGCTACCTTAGCTGCCCAAGGTTTCCAGTGCTCATTTACTGTAGTATTCAGGATCTGTCTTCAGACAGCTTTCTGCCCTTCTAGGGAGATGTGCTAACAACTCCCAGGAAAGGAAACAATAGAGGCCAGCCACTGGAGGAGGTGTAGGGAGCCACACCAGCTAGGAAGCCACACAGGTGTTAGCCCAAAAGGAGAGCTTTAAAGGCGAAGCCATCTCTGAAGGGCAAATGGGGACACTTTGGGGAGGGGCTGCTCTATTGTTTAGGTAGACAGACTAGTGCTAGGGACGTGGAGGTAGAAGCCAGTTGTCAAGCCGGTTTTCCAGGGACGTGTTGCTCCCTTTGCAGCCACACTTCAGGGTTGGGCTAGGGTGCTTTGGATGCCGAGAGATGGGTTCTGACATGTTGGGTGTGGGCAGAATGGTGCATCTTGAAATAGCTAGATGCACACTTCCCAGGAAGTGGTCTCAGGAGGGAGGAAACCTGTTATCCCATGGGCAATCGACCGCATGCTACTCTGAGGGCATTTTCTGAGCATAAATAGGGCAGCCCTGGTGCCCAGAACTGAGATCTAGACTGAGCTGGCCGAAAGACCATAGAAGACATCAAGGAACCGGCAAAGAGAAGCTGCACTGCCGTAGACTGAACCTGCTGAACCTGGCGGCTATCAAAGAAGAGGGACTGGGCTTGCTGTGTCCTGCTTGGGGAGCAGTTGCCTCCAGAGCCCAGCCAAAGCCAAGAGACTCCAAAATTCAGTGAACCGGGCTCATGTTTACAGCACAGGGACACACAAGCTGAGAAGCCTGCTAGGGCAAGTTGGTAGCCCAGAATATTCAACCCACCTCCGTGCAGCACCAAGGACTAGGGCCTGACACACAAAGTTGCACCTGAGTTCGCTGAACCCGTGAGTGTTGTTGAAGTGCAGCTGGGACGCCCAGGAAGGATTGGCCCGTGACCATGATACTGGATGACTGGTAGTCTATTAGCGACTGGACTTCTGCCAGCACCGAGAGGACTTTGAGGAATGTCGACCCTGTGACCAGGACCACCTCACCCCCTTCGAGGAGTAGTTGCAGCAACACCCCCTTTGACTGCATTGCATCCACAGCATCCTACGACCAACTTCAGCATCCTTCATCCCTTGCATCAGGGCCACTTCGATAGAAAAGCCCTTCAAAGGATAAAAGTGCCTGAAAGAGACTGAAGACTGCTTCAGCTGCTGAGGAAATTGATTCTGAGTACCTTGCTTGTCCCCCTGGCGGGCTCCCTACTGGAGCTGATCACCTAAAGTGACTCTAAGTGACCACATTACAACTAGCCCAAACGTTTTAGTGAAAAGATTTCTAAGTGTCAAATTTGGTGAATATGTCAGTGCTTCACGGTTGAGTGAAATATCTTGTTTTACTATACCCTGTAAATTTTATATCTCTGGAACCATCCGGTGGATTTTTTTTGTTGTGGTGTCTAAAAATACATAAAATACAATCTGTTTTTATAAAATGGTGTTGGATTTCTTAAGTGACTTGTTGTTTCCTTCTTCAATTGTTTTGATGTTGTTTAAATTATTTACAGTTGTTCCTTTGCATAAGCCTTGCTGCTCAGAGCCACAGCTACCCTTGATTGAGATTGAGTTGTACAACACCCTCCTTGAAGGTCATGATTGCCCCGATAAATTTTACAAGCCCAGAAAGCCCCTGATAGCCAATAAACAGACACAGTCCCCAAAAGACCACCAGCTACATTACAAAATATACACTAATAAAGCTCCCAACGTTCCTCAATAAATGACACATGCCCTGAAGGCCAACAGCTGATTTCCAAATGCCCCAAAACTGAAATATCTGCATCCAAAATAAGCTTTCAAGTGACTGGATGAGGATGTTAGATGGAGATAATGGTAGATAAGCAGAGTCGGGCTGATTGGTCACAATGGCAGGCGAATAGCCCGTTAACCCACCCCCAGTTGTTGCTGTGAAAAGAAAGTAGTGCTTTGGGTATCTTAGTCAGACGTAAGTCCCTTCTATGTGCGACATTGCCCCATTCAGTTCTGTCTGGCCTTCTTCCCTCTGAAACTGCGGTTTGCATGCATGTGTTAGGCCCTTGGTACATTTTTCTGCCCAGTAGGGATATGGTTTGGTCTCGAGATGAAATTCTCCCTTATTCTCTTTTTTCCCCTACCAGAGCCTTCCTGCAGCAAAGACCAGCCCCTGCTCACCCATGTCAATGCCACACATGCACGCCTGAACCTGCAGGGCTGGAGCAGCGGCGGGTGCCCCATCACTGGTATTGTTCTGGAGTACCGGCCCAAGGGAACCTGGGCCTGGCAGACCCTGCGGACCAACAATTCGAATGAGGTCTTCCTCACCGAGCTGCGCGAGGCCACCTGGTATGAACTGAGAATGCGGGCATGCAACAGCGCCGGCTGCGGCAACGAGACGGCGCAGTTTGCCACATTGGACTACGATGGCAGTAAGTCAATCAATCACGCTTATTTTGGACCGAAACCCATAAAAACTAAAATAACAAAACAAATACTTTAAAAAAATTGCTATCATAAATAAGAATATCAAACTAATTTGACAAATGTGCAGAAAAAGTCTTGACAAGTGTTACTTAAAATAATACAACAGATTCCTCTGAAACCCATTACTTGCAATAAATATAAACATCATGATCATTTGGCCTAGTTTTGCAGGCAATCAAAAGGAAACATGAGACAGTGAACTCCACAGGTCTCGAGGTATCACTTAATCAAGTCCAACACAGCAATCACGCTCTGAGTGCCCCTGTTTCTCAATACTTCCTTGAGCTGTTTTGCCCTCGGAATGGCATTAATTGGGCAAAGGATCAAGAAATGCATCTCACCCTCGACCGACCTTTTGTACTTATCCCACTGTCTTGATCTGGTGATGATGAGCAGTGTCCCAGTTATGAGTAATGTATTTCAGAGGTAGAATACCAATTCTTAGCTTAAGAAAGAAAACTCTAGCCAACACGGGTTCCTCATCCGGACAGTTTTCATATTTGGGTGCAGATGGCAGTAAGTCCTCCATGCCCAACAGGGCAGCTGCCTGGGTGGGGCAGAGGTGCACTGCTTTTGGCTGCCTGGAGGTGGAGCAGTACACGAGTCTTGCTATTGGCTGACATAAACTTAGTGTGTCACAAAACTGTTATCATTCTTCGTAGCATGAGCTGCACAGTAAACCAGAGCTGTGGCTTCTGTTGTGTTTTGGATTGGTAGAGACAGGTTCTAAGTACAGTAAATTGGTATAGGCAAAATGTGCATTGACCGTTGCTTAGCTACTTTAGCTAGATAGTTACGTTCCCGCATTTCTGGTTAAATACTTGCATATGTAGTTGGTTTTGTTACATGGTTACCTTTTACAATTTGCTAGTATCCTTTTTATTAGCTAATTCAACTAAATTTGACCTTGTTTTTTTGACTGTGGCCTCATCCGGCCCTTTTGTGCTGGTACACAACATGTAGTCCTAGGTTTTATGCCTCATTTAATGCAAGGTAAATACTCTCTCATTTGAAGCTGCAGCATGTCATTGTGCACTCCAGCACAGCTTGTTGTCTAAGACCATACCCAGATCTTTGCTAGGATTATTTCCCCACCTGTCACCCCGTTTAGTTGACACTTGGATCTTGTATGATTATCACCTAAGTGCAACCCTATCGACTTAAACCTTCCGTCTGTCCATTTGTTGACTAGACCTAGTCAATAGTCCTGTCCAGCTCAAGATCTCACCTGTCGAGGAGGTCACTAGCTGCCCGGAATCTCCCCCCAGCAGTTGCTGATGGCCCAGCCCTTCTCAATAGCCTCTTTTACCTGCAGGCACCATCCCCCCAATCAAATCTGCCCAAGGAGAAGGGGACGACGTGAAGAAACTGTTCACCATCGCCTGCCCTGTGATCCTGGCCACACTTGGCATCGCTCTTCTGTTCATCATCCGCAAGAAGAGAAAAGAGAAGCGACTTAAAAGGCTGAGAGGTGAGTGTGCATCTCTACTCTGGGAAGAGATCCCTGAGGAGAAACAATTTGCAGGTACCTGTACCGATGGAAGATTTCTGAAATGCCTCATCTTCACAGCTCTTGAGGTCTCAGAAGCCCTGTTATGGGATAGCAAAAAGTCTGTATGGCTCCATCCTTGGGAAACATTAGTTACAATCCCTTCCCAAGCATCAAACCATTCTGAAATGGTCTGTTATTATGGGAATAGGTTTGTGATGCAATGTCAGGTTGAAAGGGTCTGAGATATCTAAGGTGAGAAAAGTATGTAAGGCACCTCTTGGGTCAAATGTCTGTTAGTAAAATCAAGAGATCTGAAACGTTGCATCAGTTAGGTCAGTGCTTTAATTCACATGAAAACAGAGCAGAGGAGGCTCTGTGCAGAAGGAGAGGGCCAAATTATGCAGCAGGTTTCACTAAATTATGTGGCAAGAAAAGGGCAATTATGCGGCGTAATTTGGCACATTTTCTGATAGTATTACTTCATTATTTTGACATTTTTACACTTCATAACACTGTCTGGGCATAGGTTGCACCTCAGTTTGACACCCAAATATAAAAATAAGCAACAGAAAGGTGACCAGTCAACCTTTGCAAAGGACCTTTCACTGTGCCGCAACACGTGTTGTTACGGTTTTAGTAACTTTTGAACTGTTTAAGCTAGAAACAATTTATTTTGTTAAAAACTGCAAATTATACAGCTGATGATGGATTTTTCGGCAAATGCGGTGATCCTTAATTATGCGAAAAACACTGCAGTGCACCGTCGCATAATTCCAGTGGTCCTGCTTTTAACCATTTATAAAGTGCAGTTTTTCGGGCCATAAGCAATAACACTTGTCAAGGAAAATTTCAAAATAAGCAGCGCCTTGACTGTGTTCTGTCGGTACCCAGAGAGTCAAATGTACAAATGGGATAACATGGTTATCCAGTTGGAATGAAATAGTATCTCACTCTGGCACATAAATGGTAAACAACAGTTTCTACTCAGGGCCGGACAGGCCTTTTATTACACCAGGCATTTCCCTGGTGGGCTGAACCATTGGAGGCCGGTTTGAAAGCCCATGGTGCCTTTGTCACTTTCCACAGCTCCCCGATGTTATTGCAGCAGGCACTGGAAGTCTTCAAGAGAGAGAGATAGAGGGAGGGAGGTGGAAGGCAGAGAGAACGTGATTAAAGTGGAGAGCAGGAGAGAAAGAGAATGTCTGAACTGAAAAAGAGACTGTACAAGCAGACAAAGGGTGCGGTTTGAGCATTTTTGCCAGGGCTGCTTTTGGTACCCCAGTCCGGCCCTGTTGCTTTGTCCCTTGCCACAAAGAGGACTTCTGGTGATAGTGTATTGCAGCAACGGCGTGCAACATATATGTACAATCCATTGTTTTTTGTTTCAGAAAAGTATAGAAATAGAGGGCCTAGTCTAATGTCTGTTTGTAAGCTTGATGTACAATTACACATGCACCATTCATAGCGAACATACTCTGTTCTATAGACTCTAAAGTACTTTAGTTTAGTCTCCTACAGGAAGTTTCAGCGATGGGCTTGAGACATTATCAATCACATCTTGCATCAGCACACAGGAGTATTTTAATCTCACCTTCTTTGTAGAAGCTATTTGGGTGTATCCTTCCTGTATATTGGAATGTCTAGGGATTATTTTACATCTAAGAGGTACACCCTGTCATCACATATGTCATTTTTGTATTTAATCTGTGCACTGCTTACCCAAACCAGTCCTTTGAACTCTCGCTTTACAGCACAGCGGTCGATATGACCTATTGTTACCATTTTTTAAGAATGTACATAGCTTGTGCTTTGGCTTCAACCAGAGGAGTAATTTGCACTCATGCTATTGGTTATTGGGTGTATCATTAGGTACTTTGGGAAGTGTTTCATTTAGACTGCATGAGGGACTATTTTATAACTCGGAAGTACAATCATCACACTGTTTGTCACATTCAGTTATTTATATTCTTCATGAATTCTATACAGGAAGCACTTACTTATGGTACTTTTTCCCAGCATTGGCAAAGCCAAGAGAGCTGTTAATGTGCTGGACAACAATTATGCATGTAACACATGTAAACTGCATTTGTGAAGGCTTGTGTTCACATGCAGCGACTCATTAAAGCCAGATCTTTTGGCTTTGTTATTGCTTTTTGTTTTGTACAGTTTTGCACTGCAGAAGACATTTGTATTGCTTTTGTCAGCACTCAAGTGCGAGACTCGAACTTATTGAATTTGCCAATGCTTGTTTTGCCAGAGCTGAGCCCTGGCCCACTTAGAGCGCTGTTAGAAGTAGGTATCTGAAACGCTCCATCTTGAGAGCACAATATTTTAATTATACATCATGGTGGCCAAGGGAGCTGTAACAGCTGCTAGGAGGTTTCGCTATCAATAGTGCAGTGGCCTGGGGCGTGGGGGGAGGAGGGCAGGTGCCCATTTTTTCCCACTTATGCCTTTTGTTTAGTACCCTACCAGGGGGCATATGGACCCATTTTCCCTGATTGTCTTGCAGCTTATGGCAACCCTGCACATGGTACTGCGTGAGCCAACGACAGGTCATGGTTTTGTTTCTTTTCACTGTTTTCCATGATTTAATGCTCTTTTCATTATTCTCTTTGCAGATGCAAAAAGCTTGGCCGAGATGCTGATAAGGTGAGTGGAACCCATAAGAAAGAGCAAATGATCAGTGTGACTGGTGTTAATTGGCAGCCACAGGTGGGGATCCAGGTACTAAAATAGCAGAGGTTGTGACAGGTTAGGATTACTGTGCATTGACTGAACTAATAGGATTCTAGTGAGCGGGGAGGGTGGGAGTGAAGGCATCAGAACTCTATGCATTCTCAAGTTAGGATTGAGGTGCATTGTGGGACCTTGGCCTGGGAGGATTGAACATTTAGTCACTCTCCTGCATTCATGTCTTGGTTTTCGTTTGCTTTCCTTAGCAAGAACAACAGGAGCTTTGACACTCCTGTCAAGGGTCCGCCTCAGGGACCGCGGCTGCACATTGATATTCCAAGGGTCCAGCTTCTGATTGAAGACAAGGAGGGCATCAAACAGCTGGGTATGTGTCTTACTTCTGTATATGTCTCTCTGTCTGGGTCCATGTGTGGCCCTACACTAGAGGGACCAGACCAGTCCTCTAAATGATGGTAAAGCCTGACTGAACTAGACCCACACCACCTGTGCGGAGCTGATCCCAGAGGTGTTTTTAGGTATTTTACAGTGTGCGTGTTTTAAAACCACAACATGCCTCGGTATCTAGTTGTACTATGGAATGCACAATTATTTGAAGCCAATGTTTTTTCCTCGTAAAGGTAGGTGGAGGGGTGTGTGTTTGTGCCACGCTGATTTTCTGACAGTTGATTGTGTTTTTGTGTCCAACAGTTGCACATGGAAGATTGTCACACCTGGACCTATTTTTAATTGCTGTGCATGTGTTTTGTTGTACCGGTTGAGCACTACTGTTTCTACTGTGCAAATAGGTCATTGGGTTTGGTTGGCCACAGTGAAATGTACTTTAGGCTATCAAATTTGTCTTTGTCTGTTTCTTCTGGATCAGTTTCAGTATCTCTACAGGTCTTACACCAGAAGTGATTTTGTGATGCTGTGGAGGACTTGCTCAAGGGCAATCAGACACAGCCCTCAAAAAGGCTGCCCAGAATCGTATGCTTCACAGCCTCATCAGTGGTATAAAGCGCTACATAAACTCTTTGGGTATAGGAATGGCTGTGGAGAAGCTGGAAGCATGGTGGAGATTCATGCACAGCAGAAATCCAGGTTCCTTTCACTGATCTAAGGATTGCAGGAACTGGGCTCAAGATGTAAACAGGGAGTGTACCACATCAATGCTCAGCCAAGGTATGCAAACAATAGAGGTGATTCTTTAGGAAAAAGGCTAACAAAAGAAGCACAGAACATAGTCAAGCAAATGAAACAAAATCACCGTGTTTGTGCAGTTGGAAGCAAGCTCTCAAGCTTGGCAAAGGAATACCGTCTGTTCTACCATGGAATCCTCAGCCTTCCTAGCTAGCTTCAAATAGTGTTTTGGAGTGAAATTTGTCTCTAATTACTAGCGTTAAACAACTTACAAGACAGCACAGGAAAAGGAAAGCAGCATGGATGTATATGAAACCATTTCTAAGAATGGTACCAGTTCCTAAAAGAAAGAAGGAAAAAACTAGCAGCCTATTATGGTTGCAATTCAGGGTAGGTTGTCTCCAAAGAAAGGAATGAGTGTGTCTGAGTGAGAGTGATACTCCTGTATATATTGTGTGCCCTCACACACCCTTGCGAGTGTAAAGCATCATCATTGGGCACTGCTCCTCGTGGGGTGGCGCTGCAGTCCCTCACGGGCCCTCAAAGAGGGCACTCTGATGGAGATCTTTTAGGAGTTGCCGCAGTTGTGTGTGGGTGTGTGGGCCAAGTGATAGGTGTAAGTGAAAATAAAATAACCCGGTGGTACCTAATGGATTTATTCAAGGGTCCTCAGGGTTAGGCTAAATCTGGACGGGAGTGGAGATGCTCTTAGTGCAAAGTAGGAAGAAAAAGGTGCGATCCCACTACTCTCAACCCGTGTGACAGTGTGGTGATATTAAAAAATGAAAGGTCGACATGTTTCACGCTACTATTTGGTCCCTAATGGATCCCGGAGCGCTTCATCAGGACCATAGATACTGGTAGAAAAAGGGAGGAATCAGGGAAAGAGACACCCTATATTCCTACCGTACCTGCGGACTGGGCAGGTACGGCGGACTGGGCAGGCTGTTAGGTCTCCAGGATTCGGTTGGAGGGCGCTGACTCTTCCTCCCTCTCCAAGACCGCTACCCGCTGATGAAGCCCTATTCCATATTAGGAAGGGTTTGAACTAGAGTATACGGATAATACGTTACTCTTACGTACTTCATTTTTCCTCAAACGAAGGTACGGTAGGAATATAGGGTGTCTCTTTCCCTGATTCCTCCCTTTTTCTACCAGTATCTATGGTCCTGATGAAGCGCTCCGGGATCCATTAGGGACCAAATAGTAGCGTGAAACATGTCGACCTTTCACTTTTTAATATCACCACACTGTCACACGGGTTGAGAGTAGTGGGATCGTACCTTTTTTCTTCCTACTTTGCACTAAGAGCATCTCCACTCCCGTCCAGATTTTAGCCTAACCCTGAGGACCCTTGAATAAATCCATTAGGGTACCACCGGGTTATTTTATTTTCACTTACACCTATCACTTGGCCCACACACCCACACACACAACTGCGGCAACTCCTAAAAGATCTCCATCAGAGTGCCCTCTTTGAGGGCCCGTGAGGGACTGCAGCGCCACCCCCACGAGGAGCAGTGCCCAATGATGATGCTTTACACTCGCAAGGGTGTGTGAGGGCACACAATATATACAGGAGTATCACTCTCCACTCAGACACACTCATTCCTTTCTTTGGAGACAACCTACTCCTGAATTGCAACCATAATAGGCTGCTAGTTTTTTTCCTTCTTTCTTTTAGGAACTGGTACCATTCTTAGAAATTGTATTACCTTTTAGGAGCACCGGTACAGGACCTATTTCCAACTAGCTCCTTGTCCCTCCCTCTTCAGAATTGTGGTTACTGTATATGAAACCAAGCAGTAATGAAATGATTCCAAGAACACCAATGATGTTGTGCCAAGTTAGAAACAAGTCAAAAACAAGTCAAAGGCATAAAAATCATGGGAGAGAGTTCTTCATCATAGCAGAGAGAAAAAGACTCAGTGGTGTTCGTTAATAGAGGCAGCAGAAAACTTAAAAGTAAAGACCCAATTAGAGCAATGTACCAGTTTTGGATCTTAAACTACAGATCATCCTTACAGGCAATGAAAGTACACCGAGTTTAGCAAAACTTTATTTTAGAATCTAGCCCAAAGTAGAGAAAATTGGATTCACTATTAACTCTGATTTTGTAGATGGCAGATCATGGTTCTAAATTATTAAAGCAAAAAGCACAAGAAACACACTGATTGATAAAGTTGAAGGCAGTAAAGAAATCCCAGGAATCTAGTGTAGGAAGCAAAACAGAAAAGCCCTCACAGAAACTGCAGATCCAGAGATAGCAATGAACCAGTGAGAACAGCAAAAGCTGACTGGTGGAGGAACAGTTGCAATTTCAGGGCTTCAATTTCTTAGTATGTTGGCCCACACCTGGGAAGAGAATGAAAAAGAAGTCTGCAAACACCTGGCTGGCCTTTCAGCATACTAATGGCCTCCTACATGAGTGTTTGTAGACATGCTGAACAAGGGAAGGTACTGCCACTTGTGCAAAATGTGTTTCGAAGTGCACCAGCATGGGGGCAGTCCGGAGATATTGGGTAAGGAGTATGAATCGTCACAACTTCGCCTTCTTGTAACATTAAAGACTTGTTTAGGCGTCTTTGGAAAAACCATAATTTGAAAACTGCATGTGGGCACTGCAGATACTGATGGCGACTGCAAGAGACCCCTTATACTGTATGATGGGAGAAACCAGAGGGATGTTTCTCAGGTCTCAAAATGTTTACTCTTTAGAGGGAGAATTTCAGACGAGTAATATCTGGAAGAACCTCCATTAATGTCTTAAATCATAAAAGGTATCGTTTTTGGAAGATATGTTCATCGGGAAGATAGCATCTTGGCCATGCTGTACTGCTTAAATTATCCTTAGGTTTGGGTGTGTGTTTTGAGAGAATATATCAGAAAATATTAATACGTATCTCCTATGATATATAAAGTATCCCAAGCAGACCTCTGATCATTTATATTTCACCTCTATTTAAAAATGTACTCTCAGAAATAATAATTCAAAATTAATTTTTGAGACTAAATTTTCATCACATTTCTTATTTTATATCAATCAGATACATCATACACAAGACTAACCAAGCAGAAACCCATTCACACTTTAATCATTAAAATGTTGGGTGAAAGAATGTAAGATGTTGAATTACCTTTATATATTTAAATGCCCGAAAATCCATCAACCATTAATTAATGTTCATGCATCCTTCTCTAATACCCTTTCTTTGTTCTTCACAAAATTGACTACGAATCCATAGCTTCGGCTTTTTATTTAATGACTTTCATAAGGATGTAGTATTGTTTTTCGGCTAATCATCTTAACTGATATAATCCAATGTATCTACAATACAGATATTACTAACACTGCAACATATATTGATCTAATAAAATCAGCACATTTCACTAGGTGACCTTGTGGAAAGAAAGGATCTCTATAGTGAAGGTGAGCCACGCAATCAAACCTTTATGTAATTATGTAACAGTGAAGACAAGTCTTGTACTGTAACTAAGAAGAATTTGAGATACAGAGAGCTATATGAAGCGGTAGATGTTTGAAACAGTCCCCCATTATACAGAATGAAAGTAACATTTCATGTATATATGATTAAAATAGCTTAGGAAATGTAAAATGTGATTGATAAACAATTGTCTTATTAGGTGACTTGAACAGGTGCCAGTTTTTTAAATATTGGATTAAATAAGGGAATAGATTAGTTCACCTTGACAGTGATTATTATAAATATGAAATGTATCTTGATAATGACTAAGAGCAATTTGAGAAATAGGCCACGGTATAGAATACACATTGTGATATCCTGCTACAAAACGCTATAATATTTAAGAGGATGATGTGAATATGATGAACAAAAGAAAGGATTAAATAAAAAGTCTCATAGAAAGTGCATGTATTAATTTGATTTGTATAAATGTGAATGTACACCTTGTGAAATATACTGATTTCCTTAGATCTATATATGCTGTAGTAATAGTAATATTTGTATTGTAGATACATCAGATTATATCAATTAAGATGAGGATTATCCGCAAACAATACTATATACTGATGAAGGCCATTAAATAACAGTTGATATTGTGAAGAACAAAGAACGACTATTAGAGAAGGATGCATTAACATCGATTGTGGATAGATGCTTGGACGTTTAAATACATAAACGCAATTCATAATTTACCATTCTCTTGCCCAAGATGTTAATGTTTAGAACTTCAATATGTTTCTGTTTGGTTACGTTTTTTTATGTGATTTATTGGATTGATATGGAATAAGAAATGTGATAAAAACAAATTGTTTCAAAAAGTGTAGACATGAAAAATTAGTTTCAAATGATTATATCTGAGAGTAAAAATATTTAAAATAGAGATGAACTAAAGCATTATCAAAGGTCTACTTAGGGTACTTTATCATAGGAGATAGGTATTCATTTTGTCTGATATATTAATGTGCCTAGATAACAAATACGTTTTGAAAGGCTGGCCCTTTTGTGTATGAAATGTTTGAGAGAATATTTACAGAAAAAAAACTTTTGCTGATCTTCTCTTTACCTGATTCTTACAGGGGATGACAAGGCTACAATTCCTGTGACCGACACAGAGTTCAACCAGGCTGTGAATCCCCAAAGTTTCTGTACGGGTGTCTCATTGCATCATCCTGCGCTTGTCCAAAACACAGGACCTTTGATTGACATGTCCGACATCCGACCCGGGACCAGTAAGTACCAAAACTTCACAAAACCGTGCTGGCCAATCCACTTATCCTGAGCACAAAGCAGTGTGTGGCTCTGTCCTCACAAATAGCAGTGGTATTTCTTATGTGCCAAATAGGGCATGCACATTTGTCCTTGCAATGCTTGCTGAATGCAACTCTTTATGCACCACTCCTGCTATGGCTGTAGAGTATGTTTACCCTTAAATTCCAAGAATATCTCTGCCTCAGTGCTGAACGCTGCAGTTCAGTCTACTTGATACTGTGTGAATTTCTGTCTTTGAGGAATCCAGGGGCCAGATTATATGCTGTGCGCAGAAGGCACCTGGGTGTTTATCTTGAACACAGGAGATGAACATCCTTTCCCAAAAACCCTGAGGGTTTATTTTTGTCTGATGCCCCTTGCAGGCTAATCTCTATGCTAGAATTCCTGGTGAATGCCTGCATCCAAGAATCCCTTTGTGAAAATATCTGTACCAGGACAACTGAATTTATATATTTCTGACCTAGGACCATGGGCTTAAGTAGGTGTACTGCATCTATTGCAAATTAACCTTATGTGTATCTCGATCCTTTGATTTCTATTTAAACGCTTCTGAGATTCCGATGGTTTATATCTAGCTCTGGAAAACTTGGGGTCTCTATCATAGTAGCCCTAGGGTTATGTCTGCCTAGGACCACAGAGTTTACTCATAACCAAGGTCATCCCAAGTATCATTCGCCCTAATGGCTCTTGGACACCCCAGTGCACATAAAACCTCCTAATTCTCTTTTCTCCAGATCCGGTTTCCCGTAAGAGTGTAAAATCTGCGCACAGCACTCGGAACCGATACTCTAGCCAATGGACACTCACCAAATGTCAGGCCTCCACTCCAGCACGGACTCTGACTTCGGACTGGCGGACAGTAGGGTCACAACATGGTATTACTGCTGCAGAAAGCGACAGCTACAGTGCCAGCTTATCTCAGGACACAGGTAAAGAGATGAGGCATGCTAAGATCACGTATTCTGGGGGTATGTACTTTTACAAGTCAAATGGTGATTAAACATGTAGACCTCTCCATGGGCTGCATTATTGATATGGCGCATTGTCCTATTCTGCACTGCGGCACGTTTAAGTCTGTGCGTGCATAGGTGCTGTATCATAGCAAATGCACTGTTCTCAGTACAGTACTGCATCTGCTGTTGAAACAGCACATTAGTGAAAGACAGACCTGCTATCTGAAGCCACCAATCTGCCTTTCACTGTGCAGACAGCAATCTGGTCTGTGTTTCAAAGTGGAGGGCTGAGATCTCCCTGCAGGCAAGTAAAGTGAGAGACTGCACCCCCCTGCAGGGTTCTCTGGAGGTTCCCTGAGAGTCCCTTCCCCTTTTAAGGGGGTACCATCAAAAGTTACTCTAACTGTGCACCACCTTTAAGTGGCATATATTTAGTTTGCCTCCTGATCACCTATTTTGCCTCTGTGCCCACATCTGTGATATAGCAGTGGTGCAGAGGCAAAGGTGTAGCCCAATGCAGATGAGGGCATACCCCCTTGAAATTGCACAGCCAAGATCTGTATAATGGAAGAGGCTGCACAAGCAGCTAAGGCCCCTCCTGTAATGCCAAATTGCCCCGAGTTTACAAGAAGTGGGCACAAATGCCCCATGCACCCTTTCTATAACACAGCCGCAGGTGACGTAAAAGTCATTGGCCTGTATTTGTATGCCTGCAATGTGTAAACAATATGTAAGTGTAGGATGACTCTGTAGCCAATATAGGTGTATAATGCTCTCTCTATGTACACATTTTGTGAATTTCTGAATCTTAAGGCCACTATAGGGGTACTGAGGCAATCTTAGTACACAGGTTTTAATCTTTATCTGCATAGGTTACGATGGGTTATAGTGCTACATCAGGTTGTTCCTGTATCTGTGGTGTTCTTGCCTGTGCATAAGGCTCTCCATGTATGCAAACCCAACTTAATGGCTAAGTAATGCTGGCCTTTTACGTAACAGGCCTTCCTGTCATGGCAGGCGTTTGACAGCCTTTTCTTGCATCTGGTCACCTGTACACCCTCTCACTGTGCTTTCAGACAAAGGGCGCAACAGCATGGTGTCTACAGAGAGCGCTTCATCGACATATGAGGAGTTGGCGCGGGCCTACGAGCATGCGAAGTTAGAAGAGCAACTTCAGCATGCCAAGTTCGAGATCACAGAATGCTTCATTTCAGACAGTTCATCGGACCAGATGACAACTGGCACCAATGAGAATGCTGATAGCATCACCTCCACCAGCACACCGTCAGAGCCTGGCATCTGCCGCTTCACAGCCTCGCCCCCCAAACCCCAGGAGAGCGACCGCTGCAAGAACGTGGCTGTGCCAATCCCTCATCGAGCCAACAAGAGTAAGTGTACATCAGGTGGGTTGGGTCAGACTGAACTTTTCAAACTGAACCCCTCTTTGTACCTCTATTGAGCTATTGGGTCTGTTAAAGATGGAAACTTGGTACAATGTGTACCCGTATATTGTACCCAGACCAGTCATTAGATTACAGTCCTTTTAACGGGTGTCTTTTTCATTCCACACATACCAAAGCAGAGTAAGATTGTATTGTATTGTATTGCAACATTTATATAGCACTTGCTAACCCCTATGTGGGTCTCTGAAGCACTTGCCTACATGGTTAGTGTAGGAAGCTGGATTTTTATGTAAGGTACCAAAATGAGGTACACTATGTAGATAGTCCAGATGACCCTTGTTTTACAGGGCTTAAATTAATAATCCCAAGTGCTCTCTTTTGTGGTAGTATGGGCAACCAGTTTAGGCATATTAGAGGGTAATGTTAAGCATTTGTTGTACACAGAGTCAATAAATGAGACACACACTCAAGAAGAAACTCCAGACCAATTTAGAAAAATAACATACATGTTCGAGGCATGTGTGGCTGTAGATACACATGCTTTGCTTACTCCTGCCGTCTAGTGTTGGGTCCGGATGTTTGCAACTTGTCTTTTTTTCGAAGAAGTCCTTCGAGTCACGAGGTAAGGTGACTCCTCCTCTTGGTAATAGTGAGCATGGGCATTGACTCCATTGTTTATTTTGTTTTCTTTCCACCATCGGGTTCGGACATGTATTACAGTGCTCAGGTCCAAGACCATTTTCGGGATCCTTTCGGTGCGTAATTCACTCTACCCTTGTCGGTATTGTTTTCGAACACGTTTCCATCCAGTTTGTATAGAAATTCAGAAGCTTTCTCACTCATCTGGTCAGAACACTCAGATTGCAGCCTTTGGGCCTCGCCCGTCCGGGTTACCTTACACTCGTTCAGCTCCATCAATGATACTCTGCTGATGTAACGGACTCCATTTCGATTCTGGCCCCGGTGCCTTTCCAGGTACCCACGGACAGATCTTCACGAGGTCTGCAATCTGTGCTTCTCCCCCGAGCACAAAGAAGAAGATTTTGAGGCCTGTTGGTTGTTTCGATCCAAAAAGACCTTGCAGGACTGTTGGGAACGATGCAAAGATGTGACATCGAACACACGCTCGATATCTTCGGGCAAACAAGATATCGAACCAGAATTGGAAGATCTTGAAGCTTCAGCTGCTGAAGAGGAAGGGGCATTTTCAGTTCAAGATTCAGACTCCGATTTGGAGATCGATTTGCAGTCACATGATCTTCCCCTGGGTCAAGGTGCTGCGAGTACTCAAATTCCTCACCTGCCCACACTAAAACCTTCGGTTCCTATAAAGCAAAAGGCTTCCGGGCCTGCACTGCCACTTGGCCATGGTAAGCACCGAGAATCAGCTTCAGCTGCCCCGCCCTTCGGCTTGGCACTGAAAGCATATACAAAGCCTTCTGGCTCCACACTGAGCCGAGATAACACCTCTTCGGCTTCCACTCTTCCAGTTCTGAAAGTGAAACCAGGTTTGGTTCCGAAACCTTCGGCACTGAACAGAATTCGGCTCCTGCAACACTCATGGAGCCAATTTTAGACTCCATGCAGGAAAAACTCGATCCGAAACAAAAACAGATCCATATACACCCATAGACTGGCTGTATTATCACAAAGATTGCGACAGTGCCTTCTACTAAGAAGCAAACCTCTTTCCAACAGGACATTGATCTCCCAATACCTATGAAAAAGAAGAAAAAGGACAAAGCTACCACTCCTCTGCACCCTGTCCCTCCTTCTTCTCCATCTCATATACCACCTCCTTCATTGCCTGTACCTCCTGAACCTCATTAACCACACCATCCTTTAAACATTACAGCTCTGGGTTCTCCACACACAAACCCAGGTGCAGATGCAGGAGATGATGACAGTTATGGAGCACCACCACCAGACCCCGGGCAGGTTGTTACAGATCCATACCTATATCCTGCCAAACCTTCGCCTCCTGATAATACTTCGTCATATCAGGAGCTTATAACTAGGGCAGCAGCATACCATGGGGTTACACCACACAAAGAATCCATGGAAGATTTTTTATTTGAGACCCTGTGCACCACACAGAGGACGTCTCAATCTCTTCCAATGTTGAAAGGCATGATGCACATTGCAGATGATATTTTTGTGTGGGGTTAGCCTGCAGCTGCTGTTTCTGCCAAGGAGAGGACAAAGACTGGAACTTTGCTTTGAACATGCTTGAAGAAGATCTCCAAGGGCTGAAGTTTCCTGGCCTCCTGTTCTGAAGTCTCAGGGACACAAAGACTTCACCTTCAGATCCCCTGAACCCTTTTGCTGAGAGTTCTGACCTGCCAGGAGGTGCCTATTCCAGTTTTGGGCCCCTGGAGGTTGTTCCTGCTGTAGGGAGCTGGAAGAAACCTAAGAGAAGCAAAAAAAACTGTTTCCGATGCCGTCAGCAACGCCGCTGTGACGCCACGATCTGCCTCGGGGGCACCGCTCGTGAAGGGAACCCGGCCTGCACCGCAGCTCAGACGCCCTTCAACGCCCACCGACGCCTGCAGTTATCGGCCGTGCCCGACGCCAGCGCTCGCACCGACTCCGTCAGCGCCTGCATCCTGTTATCGCGGCGCCGATAACCGGCGAGGGTGACTCCACGAACTCGCCGGCTTTGCATCGTTACCGGAGCCGAAGCCTCACCGCCAACGCAACTGTCTTCCCCTGTCCTGGACACGACACGTCACCTCCTCGCAGACACGACGCCTCGCCTCGTCTCCCCCGTGGCAGCCAGGGAGGCTTCGACCTCGGCACCGACCCCTCACCTCCACGACGCTGTTCATCGTCATAGACTTCGTTTCCAAGGTACTGTTTGTTTGGGAGTCTGTGTGACTCTGTGCCCGACACCGCGCTTCTCGCGGTCGGCGCCGTACTTTGGATTTATTGCTGTCACAATAACCCCAGGTGGAACGATTTGTTTTCTACAAGCTTTATTTTTGCAATAACTGTTCTAAAGTCATAACTTATTACTTGTATTTTGGATTTTTGTGGTTTTGGTCTTGTTGAGTTTATATAAAGATACTTTACTTTTCTAAACTGGTGTAGTGTCCATTTGTGGTGTTTTCACTGGGTTACTGTGCGAGTTGGAACCAATACTTTACACATTGCCTTTGGTATAAGCCTTTCTGCTCATGCCAAGCTACAGAGGGGGTGAGCAGGGGTTATCTAAAGTGTGTATCCCTCTTACCCTGACTAGAAGCCAGGGTCCCTATTTGGACAAAGGTACCTACCTCTGCCAACTGGAGACCCCCATTTCTAACAACCATTCTTCCAGCTTCATAGGGCTAGGGTGGTTCTTTGTACCAACCCAAAATTCCTTCCAAAGGTAGTGTCCCCTTTCCACATTAACCAATCGGTTGAACTACCTGCTTGCTTCCCTCAACCTGATTCTGTGGCAGAAAGGGCTCGTCATAAACTAGATGTCAAAATAGTATTAAAGTATATTGACAGGACAAAAGATTTTTGACAAAACAACTCTTTATTGTGTTTGCTCGCCCTTATAAAGCGAAGCCCATTTCAAAATCAGGCATTTCTAGCTGGATCATTAAATTCATCCTGACATGCTATCTCAAAGCCAAAATAACTTTCTCTATACCCCCTAGAGCACACTCTACTCGTAGGAAAGGGGCATCTATGGCTTTCTCAGGCAACATTCCCATACCTGACATTTGTAAAGCAGCTACATCGTCTACATCACACACATTTACTAAGCACTATTGTGTGGATGTTTTAGCACGCCAACAAGCTAATGTAGGACAGGGGCTGCTACGTTCACTTTTTCAAGCAACTGCAACAAGCTCTGGTTAGCCACCACTTTTAGAGAGCACTGTAAGTATATGTTCTTGGCATGTACTGCTGTAGATTCACATGCGCCAACCCTCCTCCCCGGACACCTATGGTCGTTGCAGTTCTTATATATAATTTCATAATGCATGGACATTTCTTTACTTACACTTATTTACACTCCATTCTCACCCTCTTGTGGGAAAGCAATCTAACAATGGAGTCGATGCCCATGCGCACTATTTCCAAGAGGAGGAGTCACCTTACCTTGTGACTCGAAAGACTTCTTCAAAGAAAAACGACTTGCAAGCATCTGGACCCAACACTAGATGGCAGGAGTATGCAAAGCATGTGAATCTACAGCACTGCATTCCAAGAGAAGATGCTTACAGGGTAAGTACCATAATCCTTTTATATAATTTTAGACACCAAGATTATCGGAATCAGGTAAGTACTTTAGATGTTATCAAATTTTACATTAAAAACAGTAGAAAATGACCAGTGTCAGATTTGAGGCATGAGCCTCGAACGCTGTAATGCTATCATATGGGAGAAACATACAGTGCATAGGTACACTTAGAGACAACTTACAGGACTGTTATTCTGGACTTAGGGTAAGTAGGGGCCAAGGTCCAAGAAAGCACCAAGTGTTCAAGTTTACCTGCCCTGGGGTGTCCGGGTGCAGAGATGCTTTGCGTGGCGTTAGCCTTGAACACTATCCGTTAAAGTCAATGGGAAAAGTACCTGGAAGAAAAGGCTACAAGGGGGAGCAGGGGGCCCAGTCCAGCAGAACCCAAGGGGGTGCTTGGCTCTTAAGGGTCTCTTGGTCACAGAGACACCATCGGTTTATGTGAGCCTGGGCTGGGGAGCTTGGATGCAGAGGTGTTTGGTCTGGCGGGTGGGTGAGTTAGAGGCTCTCACAGTTCTTGGTGTACCTGCAGAAGAGAGAAAAGAAACACAGCAGGGCCACTCTCAGTGTGGAGCTGGCCTCTGTCAGAGTCCCTCAATGTGCAGGTAAGTTTTGACGACATTGGTGTTCCGACTGAACACAAACAATCCTTGGTGCTTGCAACTGGTTTCATACCTCGGGTATTGGTGCTGTGCAGCTCCTGAGGGACCTGGCATCTCCAAACTTGGCAGGGAGACAGATCTAACCTTCTGTAGCATGAAGACCTCTTGCTGGGGTGCTGCTCCCTCAGCGGGCCCAGGGGTCAACAGAACACTGTACCAGACAGCTGCAATCGGTGTCTACTGGTGCAGGAACGTGTCTCCTCCACTCCAGGGGAGATGCTGCCGGGTCTAAGAAGTGCTGGGCAGACCTCCCAAGGGTTGGGGAGGCTGTTCCACTTCTGGAAGAGTCTTTGTTGGTTGCTGTCGGGAGAGCAGCAGTCAAGCAGGGTTTTGCGCCAAGGGTAGATGCTTGTCAACAGTTCTTATGTCTTCGGCTCTTCTGTGGCCTTCTTCAAGCAGATGAATCTGAGTTCCTGGCATCAGGGGGCCGCCCAAAGACTAAATTTAGGGGTGTTAAAGGGAGTAAAGAGTAGTAGCCAATGGGCTACTTACCCCTGGGGTCACTACACCCCCTATATGACCACTTCCTTTGGGGAATGGGCATAACCCTGTACCAGAGTTCCTAATTCCACCAAAAATAAGACGGTGGAACCTTTCTTTCGTGGGGCACATCAGGTAGCCCTCCTTAGAGGTGTGACTAGCCTGGTGGTGCAACACGCCTACTTGCATAGCTAATTTCCCGCCTGTCCTTGTGCCAAATGGGCCTCAGGGTACGGGGTGGCATCTCCCAGGTCTGGCTGAAGCCGGGGTCGCATATCAAAGGCGGCAGGTGCTTTGAAGCCCCTGACCTTGATATGCTAAATCACTAGCCATCCTGCTGGAGGAGGTGTGAACACCTTCCTCCAGAGCAGGCATTGTTTCTGGTCGCGGAGAGCATGGCCTCTCACCTGCATTGGATCAGAAACTTGTCTGTGGTTGCAGGCTGGATGATACCAGTCAGCCAGCACACAAGATACTGGTAGGATTTCCAGGGGGTACCTCTAAGGTGCCCTCTGGGTGCATGTCAGAATAAATAAAGTAGTGGTAACAGTGCAGATTTAGTAAGACAAGGTGTTTGATACCAAACATCACAGGTTTCAGTAAAGTCATCATGTAGCTGGTAAACCTGTAATGACCAGTGCCCAGTACATATACTAAAGGTGGCTTCCCTGTTCACTTGTACCATCTAGTAATTGAACTAGACAGCACAGGGGTATATCTGCTGATGCAAATATGTCCTCACATGTAATATAATGCACCCTGCCTTAGGGCTATAAGGCCTGCTGTAGAGGTGACTTGTATATATTATATGCAATGACTTTGACATGGCACACAGTGAGTGTGCTCTGTCGTGTGTTCACAGATGGTTTGCACTTTGTCACGCCGCCTGCAGTGACAGCCTGCTTGCAGTTTGTATGGGGGGGTCCCTTAGGGTGCCACAATACATCCTGCAGCCCTTAGGGACCCTCTTTAGTACCCATGCCCTAGGTACCAGGGGTACTTTTTTTCACAGACTTACAGGGGTGCTAAAGTGTGTGCTAACTGTAATACAATTAGACTATTTTACCTTGTTTTTAGGGAAAGAACATTGACACTGGAGCCTGGTTAGCAGGGACCCAGTGCACATCAGTAAAAAAACATCAGTACCAGTGGCAAAAAGTGGGGGGACTGTGTCAAAAATGGGCACCTTCCTACAGTTAGCACACTACAGTGTATAGGGTGTGTGATTGAAAGAGTGTTGTCTTTATTTTAATCATATGTAGAAGTGTTTCCATGTTGTGCATGATGACCACAGAGATGCGGTCATTGTGTTATAAGATGCAACTCTTAGCAGTGTGATGGATGAAGAAGTGTGAGATATAGGCACACATTTTATGGTTTTTAGTAAGCTGGCAGCTTTGAGCAGGTCTGCAGGTCCCTTTTTGGCATTTCCTGTAGTCCACTTAGCTGGTTACTGTACTGGGGTGTTCATTCATTCATAGATATTTTGTTTAAAGCTTATGGTCCTGAACAGGCATAAGTTAAAGAGCGAAGTAGTGGAGCGATCTGCTGCAATAGAATTTGTTAATATCATCCCGTATCTGATTCATTGTGAGATGCTAAGAAGCGGCCATACTCTGTTGCTAGTAGGGACCTGTGTTAGTGCTGGACTAAATTAGAGTCCTCCGTTGGCCAGTGGTGTATGGCAGATCTCTTCAGTTATACTGTGCCTGTTCAATTCGTGATGGGTGTTTTTTTGCTGTGGGCTGATATTGTACTGGGTGATGGATATGACCATTAGCAGTTTTGACTTTTGTGAGTGTAAGAGTGTCAGGCAGTAGCAGCCCTCTATTACCTACAATCAACTGCCTGACTGCTGAGTGCTATGGCATTAGTTTTTGTGTGGCTTATATAATGTATTGTAGTTGCATTATATAGCACTTACTATCCCTGACAAGGCATTGTTGTGCTTTAACGCTGGCCAGCACACTGCTCCAGATCCGAGAGTTTGCAGGTTTTTTTTTAGTACTTATTGTTGGTTATTGGGATTAGTCATGTTCTCTACAGGAGCCATTACATGCATTTACTCCAGATTCTATGTGGTAGATTACGTTAGTAGGGATTAGGTGTGATCTTGTTTTTTGTTTTATTTCTGCCTCTTTATATGTTCAGTTGTACTGAATGGAATGTTCACTTCGCTAGGTGCAACCCCCTGCTCTACATCATAAAGGTTAGGGCTTGAGATTGCCAATGTAGGAGCTGCACACCAGGCCTCCTTCCTCTGTTGGATTATACGTCCAGACTCCACTCTCAGGCTGCCTCACTACTGCAGCAGTCCACACTGAGGTCACCTTCCCTACTTCAGGGGCCGTAGAGCCTGCCCAGTCGGTTATGACTTCCATTCAGCCTTACAGGAACTTCAGGCAGCTCTGGTTCATAAGAGTTCTCAGGTACAGGACCTCGCTCAGACTATATTGGCGTACCTCACGGGGGGTAAATGCACTGGGAGCCCAGCAGCCAACAACAGAGCCAACGTTTCCTTGACCACTGATATGTCTTCTTTGGAGCAAGACCACTGACTCATTGTCAGTGAAATTGCTCTCCCACCCTCGCAGCTCCACCATTGTGAGGCCTGCCCCTGCCCCTGCACTCTCGAGTGTTGGTGATCGAGGCCCTCCTCCACCCGCAGGTTTCCCTGCGCCTCATCCCTGGTGGTCCAGTGGACCTCTGTCTCCTTCCTCTGACTCTGCTCTTTCACTCGTTTTTCTACCCTTTTTATCTTTCACCTTTCTGCACTTTTCTGCATCTCTGCTCTTTTGTGCCTTATTTCTGCTCATTTTCCCTTCCTCTCGCTCTGCCCTTTCACTTGTTTTCACTCGTTTTTCTACCCTCTTTTATCTTTCACCTTTCTGCACTTTTCTGCATCTCTGCTCTTTTGTGCCTTATTTCTGCTCATTTTCCCTTCCTCTCGCTCTGCCCTTTCACTAGTTTTCACTCGTTTTCTACCCTCTTTTATCTTTCACCTTTCTGCATCTCTGCTCTTTTGTGCCTTATTTCTGCCTATTTTCCCTTTTTTCTTTATCCCTTATTTCCTCCCTTTACCTTTCCCCGCCGCTGCTGCCCCCGCGGCCCCTTCCCCCCAGCGCGACCGGCCCAATCCAGCTCTGCTCCCGCCTCCCAGCTGTCCAGCCCTCCCCGACCCCTACTTAATGGCGGCCGAAGGCGCGTCAAAGGCAAGCCCGTCTGCGCCCGTCCGCGACCCGACCGCGACCAGCGCCAGGAACCCTGGACCTCCGCCCCGCCAACGCTACGACCCAGCAGCACTCCACGCACTCAACCCAGGCCGCAACAACAACTGCAAGCTAGCATCACCAGCCGACTCCCACGGACCCTTCAGCTGTCACCGCTGCCGGCACACCTGCAGCACCGCCAAGAACACGGATCCAGCCCAACCCGCCCATAAGAACACAACCGAACCGAAGACCCTGCAATGCATCCTCCTCAACGTCCGATCCCTCCACAAACACGCCACAGAAATCTGGGACCTCCTCGACAGCACCACCCCGGACGTAGCATTCTTCACCGAAACCTGGACCAACACCACCTCGGGACCGGACATCGCCATCGCCATCCCCCAAGGATACAAGATCTCCAGGAAGGACCGCCCCACCCGCCCAGGAGGAGGAATCGCCATCGTCCACAAATCCAGCCTCCGCCTGAGCACACTCCCTGACGAGCCCACAGAACTGATGGAACACCTTCACTTCAAGATACTGGCCAGCCCCACCGCCACCCTCCGAGGAACCCTCATCTACCGACCCCCTGGACCCCGCGGACCCTTCGCCAACTCCATCACGGACATTATCTCCCCGCAGGCCATCGCATCCACCAACTACACCCTGCTGGGAGACCTCAACTTCCACCTCGACAACCAACTGGACCCCAACACCACATCCCTCCTGGACAACGTCCACAACATTGGACTGCGCCAGATCGTGACCGAGCCCACGCACTCAGCAGGACACACCCTCGACCCCCTCTTCACTACAGGAAACTCCATCACCTTCAGCCACACCACCGAACTCCCATGGACCGACCATCGTTGCGTCCAGTTCACCTTCAGAACACCCACCATCGACAGACACCAGCACCTGCTTCCACGAAGAAACTGGACCAAAATCACCGACGACCAGCTCACCTCCTCACTCAACAACCCCACCCCAACCATCACGGAAAACGACGACCCCAACACCACAGCCCGAACCCTGCATAGATGGATCTCGGACAGCACCAACACCATAGCCCCCTCAAGAAAAACAACAATACCCGCGCCAAGAAAGCCAGATGGTTTACCACCGAACTCGAGAGTCCAGAAGCACATGCCGCCGCCTCGAAAAGGCCTGGAGGAACACCAAATCCACAGAAGCCCACGACAACTTCAGAGCCGCCACCAACGCCCACCATCAACTCATCAGAGAAACGAGGAAAAAAGCGATTGAAGACAAAATCTATCTCCCTGCTCCCGTTCCCAGCGAAAGTCATAGAGAAAGCCATCAACAGCCAACTCGCCACATTCATTGAAGAACACAACATCCTCGACTCCTCCCAATCCGGCTTCAGAAAAAACCACAGTACGGAAACCGCCCTCCTCGCCGCAACAGACGACATCCGCACCCTACTGGACAAAGGAGAAACAGTAGCCCTCATCCTCCTCGACCTATCAGCGGCGTTCGACACAGTCTCCCACCGCACCCTAATACGCAGACTCTACAACGCAGGAATCCAGGACAAGGCCCTCGACTGGATCCGCTCCTTCCTCTCCGACAGGACGCAGCGGGTCAGACTCCCCCTTTCCTCTCGGACCCCACACCTACCACCTGCGGAGTCCCCCAGGGCTCCTCCCTCAGCCCGACGCTCTTCAACGTCTACATGGCTCCACTCGCCCCCATCGTCAGAACCTACGGACTCAACATCGTGTCATACGCAGATGACACCCAGCTCATCCTCTCCTATCCAACGAGCCCAACACCGCCAGACGCAACTTTCGAGAAGGCATGGAAGCCGTCGCCAAATGGATGGAAAACAGCTGCCTACAACTAAACACCAACAAAACAGAAGTACTCATCATGGGCCCAAACCCCGATGCCTGGAGCGACACCTGGTGGCCCCCCGCCCTCGGAAACCCGCCAACCCCCACGGACCACGCACGCAACCTGGGAATCATCCTGGACTCCGAGCTCAAAATGGACCGCCAGATCAACTCTGTCTCGTCTTCCTGCTTCCACACCCTCCGCCTCCTTTGTAAGACCTTCAAATGGATCCCCTCGAACACCGAAAGACCGTCACTCACACCCTGGTCACCAGCAGACTCGACTATGGCAACGCACTCTACGCCGGAATAAACAAAAACCTCACCCGCAAGCTACAGAACATCCAGAACGCCGCCGCAAGACTGGTCCTCAACCTGCCAAAACACTGCCACATCTCCCAGCACCTGCGCACACTCCACTGGCTCCCTGTCGAGGCGAGAATCACCTTCAAGATGCTCACCCATGCACACAAGGCCCTCCAAGGCACCGGACCAGCATACCTGAACAGCCGACTCAAATTCCACGCACCCCAAAGGACCCTACGATCAGCCCAGCTCTCCTACGCCGTGGTCCCCCGCACCAGAAAGACCAGATCGGGAGGCCGCTCCTTCTCCTTCCTCGCGGCCAAAGCATGGAACGCCCTTCCGCTCCACCTCAGACAGACAACATCGCTCCCCATCTTCGCAAGAAACCTCAAAACCTGGCTCTTCGACAGACCCCCTCCTTGATGGATGGAACCTGCACCCCCCACCCCCACCCCTAGCGCCTTGAGACCCTTACGGGTGAGTAGTCGCGCTTTAACAAACCCCTGATTGATTGATTGATTGATTGGTAGCATTCAACTTACTCGTTTTATAAATTTTTTAATTCACTGAAAGGGACCTACTGACTCCCCACAAAGCAGCAGCCCAGTCCGCCTAGCAACGTTCCATTGCAAGGAAACCGAAGCAACCCCGGGAGCCCTTTAAAGGAAATCAGCAGTGAAGGGCAGCTTGAGTCACCAAGCACAGCAAGTTCAGGGCCAACGTTTGGACTGTTGTCAATGAGATACATATTAAGTCACATGGCAGAGCGCATTTGGCTTCTCTCATGGAATACGCACATTAGAATGATGGGGGCGGGGGGGGGGCAAGAAGTGGACTAAGGTTGGGATAAATTAAAAGAAACCAGAAACCTTACTATCCTTGGTAGAAATGCTAAGACTTTGAATGTTGACTGAAAACAGGCTGAGAGCAAGGTCAAGTGTGTTAAACTTCTAAACTTGAAATAAATCTTATAATTATGCTTCCTTTGGAAGAAGTCCTTCAGTTCTGACTTGTCCACATGAAGAGGCGGGTCACCAACAAAAAGCTGTTGGTTGCCTGCATACCGGATCATATGAATCGTGACAATCTCTCCTTACTCAAATTCTCAGAATAAAGACAGACCGAGCCCAAATAATTTGCTCTGGTCCCAGAGACAAGTTGGCTTGCATGCCCTGTGATGTCACATACCCAAGGAGTTCAACATGGAACAGAATGTCTGTAGTTCCACCTTTCCCTGTATTGGTATATCACATGTGCAAGCCTGAACAGAAGCTACTAACCTTCTAGAAGCCATCTAGTCAACATGTAAAAAATGCAAATGTGAGATATTTCCTGTAGAGATTTACTTTGTCCATGCTGACCCCAGTCAGTAACTAGCGATTTCCACACGTGTGATTCAGTTGGGATCTATGCATTCAAATTGAAAGATGACAAAACTCTCTATATACGATTCGGTTTTACTATAGGGGAAACTTGATGCATTGTATTGATTTTGAATATTGGTGATAGTTCCTGTGGTGCGCAGTAGTCATGTCATAATAACCCTAAGTAAAATTCCACAAACTGTTTCTGCCAATAGGTTTTGTGGGGATATGTATTGTTATATTAAGAGTGGGTAAACTCTAATGTGCTTGCACACTATCTCATGACGGTAAAGTTATTAATAATTGACAAACATTGCAAAATATCTTAGGAGAGGTAAAGAATAGTTGAAAATTGCCATTTTCCACTTTCGCTTCTAAAAAAGTCAGAAAATTAAAACGAGCTTGAAAACAAAACTTAACAATGACAACATTTGTAATCTGTGACTCAAGGAAAGAAAATGAAATCGAAGCAACCTGTACAGTGAAATATAATTAGTGAAAGTGTTCTTAGCTAATAATTCAACAAGTGAAAATGACATTCAAAAATATAAACGACTTAAGATGTGAGAAAACGTTGTATATTTGAGACAGAGGGCATGTTTATGCTTAGAGAAAAGACACTAGTAATATGGATTGGTAAAATCCAAATAAATGAGAGGTAACTATGAAATAACCAGACACAAAATAGTAAACTTTTTACACAAGAGATAAAAAATGGACGACGAAGGAAAAGTAAACCAGCAAATTTGGAAAAAAAAGAAAATTAATTTAAAGTTAGGAAACGTGTGAAATAATTGAATTCGAGAGGAAAAAAAGTAAAATGTTCAAAAAGTGGAAACAGTAATTGTCTTGAGAACAAAATGATTGAAAGCAGGAGACAACTAAATATTTGAAAATGAAACAAGAAAAGTAGGAATAATGTAGTATAATGGGCTGAGAGAGAAAAAGAAGCCTAACGTTTGCAAGTGAGAACAAATTCAAATGGTTGATAGTGTGGTGAAAAAAATATATCTGAAAGAAACACATAGTGATAGATTCCTTACCTTAGAATATCCCCAGGCGTCAGACTGGAGCCGGAAAGTTTTCGTCAGCAGTACCCCTGCGCGTCGGTAGGGGCGTCGTGCGACTCCGCGTCCGTCGTTGGCGTCGTGGTCGCCGAGATGACGTCGCGGGCGCTACTTGGACGCCGCCCACGCGCGCTGACGTCAGTTCTTTCTTTTTCCGCACCAGCAAGCGCAGATCCGGAGAGAGCGGAACCCCTGGTCTTTTTTGACTAACTTTTTGAGATCTTTTTCTCACCCTTTTTCGAGTCGATATCGACTCCTGGTGCAGTCAGGGATGCCCGGTTTTAAATCCTGCGAGGACTGTCATCTAATGATGTCGGTGACGGACCCGCACCGCGTGTGTCTCTTCTGCCTGGGGCGCGACCACGACCCCAAGTCGTGCCCCGACTGCCGGTCCATGGCTCCAAAGTCTTTGCGGGAGCGGTCCCGAAAGCTGCTTGAAGCCCGGCAGTCGGCTCCGTGCCGTGACAGGTCCCGGTCCAGAGGGAGGTCGAGGGACCGTGCGCGGAGTCACCATCGGTCGTCGGGATCGAAGTCTTCTCACTCGGGGTCAGGTAAGACGAAGCACAAGAAGTCGAAGAAACGTCATCGTTCTCCGACTTCCCCTCGCCGTCGACGCGGCTGAGAGTCCGGGTGGTGCCACCCCGCGGCTCCGGCGGAGTCCATGGAGTTGCCACCCGACTACCCGCCCTACCCGGGGTCGTCGGCGACTCCGGCCCAGATACAGGACTTCCTGTCGGCCATGGCTCGCCTCTTTGGGCCGTCGGGTCCCGCCGGTGCTCCTTCGGGCCCCGCGGTCCCGCATGGGTGTCCTCGCGTTTCATCGCCGGCGGCTCCGGCCCCGGCGTCGCTGTCGGCTCTGGCCCCGGCACCGCAGGACACCCTTGGATCCAGGCCCGGATCCCGGTCGACGCCGGTTGACCTCGTTACGCCTCCACCGACGTCGACCCCACCGGCACCGATCCTGACGCCGCCCGCTCCTCGGGACGACGTCGACCTCAGATTCAGCCCCAAAGTGGACGCGCGTCGGTCCGGCGTCGGTCGATGCCGTTCTCGACGCCGCTTGGGGATTTCTATCCCCATGTCCCTGCTCCTTATTTTCGGCCTGTTGAACAACCTGAGGAGCAAGGGGAGGACTGGGAGGGGTCGGACGACCCTCTCGTGGCAGCCTGCGAGTCTGAACAGGACTGGGCTGAGGACTGGGGGACGCCAGTGGTCTGGATACCTCACCAGACCTTGGCATGCTGTCTCCTCCTACCGTGGCTACGGAGGAGGGAGCCAGTTACGCAGTGGTGTTGCGTAGGGCGGCGGAGGCCCTCCACCTCCAGCTCCCTACTGTGGCCGTCTGGACTAACCTCCTGACAGAGGTGCTTCAGCCAGCAGCTACTTCTGCGGAGCCGCTGCTGCCCTTTAATGAAGCCCTTTCGGACGTTCTTCTAGGGGGCACTTGGTCCAGGCCCACCACAGGGGCTCCTATGGATAGGAACGTGGCCCGACGCCATCGCCCGGCTCCGGGTGACCCCATTTTCCTCTCCCAACACCCCACCCCCGAGAGCTTGGTTGTCCAAGCCTCTGCTTCCCCAACCGCCTTCCCTTCTGCACCACCGGATAGGGAATCCAAGAAGCTGGATCAGTTTGGGAAGAAGATTTTCTCTTCCACCAGCTCTGCGCTGTGGTCTGTGAACACCGCATGCCTCTTGGGCCGTTATTCCCACTGCCTGTGGGATACGGTGGCGAACGTGCTGTCTCAGTGTCCGGAGGAGGCCCGGCCTGCTCTCGCCCAGGCTGTTGCAGAGGGGAGAGACGCAGCCAAGTTCATGATCCGTTGTGGTCTAGACACCGCCGACTCACTGGGCAGGTCCATTGCAACGACGGTGGCGGTTCACCGCCACGCCTGGTTGACACGCCCTTATGGACACGCCCTTTGATGGCCGTCGCCTCTTCGGCGACAAAGTGGACAGCGCGTTGGAGCGGTTTAAGGACTCACGGGCTGCGGCCAAGTCCTTGGGACTGTCGGCAGTCCGCCTTCCGCTTTTCGCTCCTTTCGTGGCACAGGAAAGGGGCGCCTTCGCAGCATCCGCAACAGAGCCACAGGCCAGCGCAACAGTCATCCCAGCACAGCCGCGGACGCGGTTTCCACCGTGGCGGACAAAGGGGCCAGCGGGCGGGTCAGACCACCACCCCTGCCACCTCTGCCTCCAAACCTTCCTAGTCCGAACTTTCAGGCCCATCAAACGCCAGTGGGCGGCAGGCTCCGCCATCACCTCCCCCACTGGCGCACCATCACTTCGGACAGGTGGGTTTTAGAGATAGTCCGAAGGGGCTACTCCCTCCCCTTCGAGACTACCCCCCAGCCATGCCACCTCAATACCACCGCATGTCGGGGGATTACTTGGTGCTTGTCTGCTCTCGACCCACAAGACTGGATGGTGGCGCTGGACTTGCAGGACGCCTATTTCCACATCCCCATCCTGCCAGCCCACAGGCGTTACCTACGGTTCATGGTAGGGCATGAGCACTTTCAGTTCACTGTGCTCCCCTTTGGCCTTACCAGCGCCCCTCGGGTGTTCACCAAAGTGATGGCGGTGGTCGCAGCTCATCTGCGCAGATCAGGGGTCTCAGTCTTCCCCTATCTCGACGACTGGTTGTTGAAGGCGGGCTCGCCCCAGACAGTCGTCTCCCACCTCCAGACTACGGCCGACATCCTGCACTTGCTGGGGTTCTCCATCAATGTGCCGAAGTCGCACCTGATTCCTTCTCAGAAGCTCCTCTTCATCGGAGCGGTTCTGGACACGGCGCAGTTTCGGGTCTATCCTCCCGAACAGCGAGTCCCGGATATTCGGGCTCTGATTCCCATCTTTCAGCCCTTATCCCGGGTTTCGGTCAGAGTGACTCTGAGGCTGCTGGGCCTTATGGCCTCCTGCATCCTGCTGGTGAATCATGCCAGGTGGCATATGCAGGCTCTGCAGTGGGACCTGAAGTTCCAGTGGGCGCAGCATCAGGGGAACCTGTCCGATCACGTCCAGATCTCGGAGGGCACTGCACGACAGTTGCAGTGGTGGCTCACGAACCGGCATTCGGTCGACGGCAGATCCCTCTCCCTTCCCCAACCGGAGCACACAGTGGTGACGGATGCGTCCCTCCTGGGATGGGGCGGCCACATGGGAGAGGCGGAGATCAGAGGCCTCTGGTCTCCAGCGGAGTCCCGGCTCCATATCAACCTTTTGGAGCTACGGGCGATCAGGCTTGCACTGAAAGCATTCCTTCCCTCTGTCAAGGGGAGGGTAATGCAGGTGTTCACGGACAACACCACCGCCATGTGGTACTGCAACAAACAAGGCGGGGTGGGGTCGTGGACCCTCTGTCAAGAGGCTCTGCGTCTCTGGACATGGCTGGAACATCAGGGCATGTCTCTGGTGGTTCAACACCTGGCAGGTTCTCTGAACGCCAGGGCGGACGAACTCAGCCGCAGGTGCATGTTCGATCACGAATGGCGTCTTCACTCGGAGGTGGCGCAAGGTCTCTTTCAGCAGTGGGGAGAGCCTTGGTTAGATCTATTCGCCACCGAAGAGAACGCGCAATGTCATCAGTTCTGCGCTTTGGAATTTCCAAGGCGGCACTCGCTCGGCGACGCTTTTCGTCGCGAGTGGAGTTGCGGTCTGTTGTACGCCTTTCCACCTATACCACTTCTGCCCAGAGTGCTGAAGAAGATCAGGCGCGACCGGGCCCAAGTCATTCTTGTGGCTCCGGACTGGGCTCAAAGAGTATGGTATCCCGAGCTACTCAGTATGAGCATCGATCCCCCGATCCGACTGCCTCTTCGGGAGGATCTTCTGTCGCAGCAGCAGGGGACGGTCCTCCACCCGAACCTGTCAAGCCTCCACCTCTTTGCGTGGAGATTGAGCGGCGGCAGTTGATTCCCTTCGACTTGCCTCCTGAAGTTTGTGAAGTTATTCTGGCAGCCAGGCGTCCCTCTACTAAAGTGGTATACGCCTGCAGGTGGAACAAATTTGTGGCATGGTGCACAGCAAAGGCTGTGGATCCCCTTTCTGCCCCTCTTTCTGAGGTTCTACTGTTCCTTCTTTCTTTGGCCCAGCAGGGCTCTGCTCTGGGCACTATCAAGGGCTACCTTTCTGCTATTTCGGCCTTTCTCAGGCTCCCTGATCAGCCCTCTCTTTTCAAGTCCCCTGTTGTAAATAGGTTTCTTAAAGGCATTACTCACCTTTTTCCTCCTATTCCTTTCGTGATGCCTCAGTGGGACTTGAATCTAGTTCTGACATACTTGATGTGCGCTCCCTTTGAGCCACTTCACAACTGTCCTCTTCATCTCTTGACGTTAAAAACTGCTTTCCTGGTCGCCATCACTTCCGCCAGGCGAGTGAGTGAGCTCCAGGCTCTTTCCTGTAAGCCTCCTTTCCTTTCAGTCCTTCCGGACAAGGTTGTGCTCAGGCCCCGTCCTTCCTTTTTGCCAAAAGTGGTTACGGCCTTTCACATTGGGCAGACTATTACCTTGCCCACCTTTTTTTCCGCCTCCTTCCAGAGAGGAAGAGCGGCTCCACCGTCTGGACCCAAAACGTGCGCTTTCTTTTGATCTTAACCGCACACAGCAGTTCTGGGTGGATGACCAGCTTTTTGTTGGCTACGTTGGCACCAAGAAAGGTCGGGCGGTTCATAAGAGAACCATCTCCCTCTGGGTTGTCTTATGTATCAAAGCCTGTTACTCTTTGGCTAAAAAAGAACCTCCGGTGGGGCTGCGTGCTCATTCCACCAGAGCTACTGCAGCCACTACTGCATTGGGACGTGGTGTCCCCCTGCAAGACATATGTCAGGCAGCCACGTGGACCTCGCTGCACACGTTTACAAAACATTACTGCCTGGACAGCCAAGTCCGGAGAGACGGCTTCTTTGGCCGTTCTGTTCTCCGTGACTTCCTGGTGTGATCTTTGTTCGCAGACCCACCACCGGGGTTGGTATTGCTGGGGTATCTATTCTAAGGTAAGGAATCTATCACTATGTGTTTCTTTCAGATGCACAAGTTACTTACCTTCGGTAACGATATATCTGTAAGAAACATTAGTAGTGATAGATTCCTTACCGCCCCACCCATCCTCCCCGTTCTGCGAACTGATTTCTAGGGTTAAGGTCATCCCTTTCAGGGCCCTAGTTTCAATGCACAAGTGGTCAGTATCTTGCATGGCTCTGCGTTCCTGGCGCAGAAAGTCGTGTACAGAACTGACGTCAGCGCGCGTGGGTGGCGTCCAAGTAGCGCCCGCGACGTCATCTCGGCGACCATGACGCCAACGACTGATGCGGAGTCGCACGACGCCCCTACCGACGCGCAGGGGTACTGCTGACGAAAACTTTCCGGATCCAGTCTGACGCCTGGGGATATTCTAAGGTAAGGAATCTATCACTACTAATGTTTCTTACAGATATATCGTTACCGAAGGTAAGTAACTTGTGCAAAGTGTAAAAACAGAAATATTGAAAGTGGGACAAAATAACTCACAAAGAGAACTGACCTGCTTCACGTTGTCTCCTTGGCTGTTAAGAAATATGATTGGGTATTAGGAAAACTGATCTGTTTTAAGATTGCTGGTCAATTGGATAGTAATGGATAAGGGGTCCATCAGGCATCATTAGATTCCCCAAAGTGGTGAAAAGTCCTATGTACAGCCCAGGTACTACCCTGTGGACCCTTGTCGAGCCTCGCCCAGGGTCGGACTGACCTATAGGGCTAGCCTGTCAGATCAGTGTGAGGGCCCTTTTTTGTTATTTGTAGGCCTGCTTTATGGTCTGCTGAGCTGTTTTTTAGCAGCAAGTGAAAATGCATACAGTCTCCCATACATTGCAAAACACCTATACAGCGTATCTGTACAAGTTCAAAACTGCCCGGTTTGCAGAATGTGAGCCACTTTTGTAACTATCTGAGACTTTTTTAGGACGAAGCTTGACTGATTCTACTTCTCTCTGCCACTACCAGTTCATCAGTCGCGCATCCCTGTCAGTGCTCTTTACCAATAGCATAACTTAAACAATCCTCTTCCTAAATTTTACACCCATGCCATAGGCGCTGGTAGATGGGGAGTCGGAGGGCGGAAGGCTGAGGCACCCCCAAAATAACCATGCTGGAGTTCAGAAGTGAATGAGCAATAATAAGGCCTTTACATTTTGTTTTTAGCTTGGCACATCTACTGTGCATTCAAAGATAGAGGTCAAATATTAGGCTCTGTCTTCCAAGGGAGGTTGATATATACTTTTCTTTCTCGACCGCAAAGTGAAAGGATTTATATGACAATCTTGCCGGGTACTAGGGGTGTTAAAGGAAGTGCTGTAGGGTGTTTATTTTTATTAGCACACAACATAATTAAAATGCCAGTAAATGAACTGTAAAAATATTTCTGAATATATCAGAATTAAGAAAGCATAAATGAAGCAATATTTTTGTAATCCTGAAGTGTGGTGGAAATAAATATTTTAATTTGATCTACACAAATGAATACACTAGGTATTGCAGATTTCCACTCATTATCGTTTGTGTGCTGCATAGTTTTTAAAAACTGTATGTCTGTGCAAATGTAATGGTAAATTCAATTGAAAATATGTTGACTGTAATGGCAGTGCACTACCACACCATGCATAATACACTCTACACCACTCTATTCTACGACACTCTACTCCACTTTATGCCACTCTACTGTATTCCATTCTACACAACTCCTCTCTACTCGAGTGTACACCACTCTTCCCTACGCCACTTCACTGTATATCACTCCACTCTGTCCCACTCAGCTCTACGGCACTATACTCCACACCACTCTCCGACACGCCACTTTACTCCACACCACTCTACACTACAACACTTTACTCCACTCTGTGTCACTCTACTTCTCTCTACTCCACTTCACCTGACTCCATTCTACGCTACTCCACTCTACGACACTCTTTGCCACTCTACTCCACAACACTCTACTCCACTCCATGACACTCTACTTCACTCCATGCCTCTCCACTGTTGCACTTTACTCCACCCTATGTCATTCTCCAAAACTCTATTTCACTCTATTCCACTCTACGACCCTCTACTCTGATACTGTACTCCTCTCTACTTCACTCTGTGACACTTCACTCCATGCTACTGTACTCCACTTTACGTCACGCCACTCCACCCTAAAACACTCTAATTCACTCTACTTCATTCCACTCTACCACACTCTACTCCACTCTATGCCACTCTGTGCTTCGCCACTCTACCACACTCCATGCCACTCTACTCCACAATACTACTCCACTCTACACCACTCTACTCAGCAACACTCTACTCCATAACACCCTACTCTACTCTATGCCACTCCACTCTGACTTTCCACTCTATGGCACTCTACTCCATTCTACACCCCTCCATGCCACTCTAATCCACTCTCCGACACTCTACTCCACTCTACGACACTAATCCACTCTGACACTCTATGACACTCTACTCTGCGACGCTCCGCTCTACAACACTCCTCTCCACTACACACCACTCCGCTCTATGGCACTGCACTCTACTCCACTTTACTCCACACCACTACCCTCTAGGGCACTCCACTGTACAACACTCCACAATACTCCGCTCTACAACACTCCACTCTACAACACTCCATTCCACTATATTCCACTGTACTTACTTTACTGCACTCCTTTCTACAACACAACACTCTACTCCACTCTACACCACTCCACTCTACGCCACTACATTCTACGCCACTACACTTTACAACTCTGCACCACTTTACGCCGCTCCACTCTACTCTACGACACTACTCCACTCTATGCTACTGCACTCTGTGACACTCTACTTCACAACACCCTACTCCACTCTATGACACTCCACTCTGATTCTCCACTCTGGCACTCTACTCCATTCTATACCACTCTGCGACTTTACTCTACTCTGCCCCACTTCACTCTGACACTACTCTACTCCACAACACTAATCCACTCTACAACACTTTACTCTGTGACACTCTATGCCACTCCACGTCACTCCTCTCCACTATCCTACACTCAACGCCACCCCACTCTACGACACTCTACTCCACGACACTCTACTCGACTCTACGCCACTTTACTCTGCTCTAGGCCACTTCACTCTAGGACATTCTACTCTATGACACTCCACTCTACGATACTCCACTCGACAACACTCCCCAACACTCCACTCTACTCACTTTACACCCCTCCACTCTGCAGCACTCTACTCCACTCGACTCCACTATACACCACTTCACGACTCTCTGCACCACTCTACGCCACTATACGCTACTAAACTCCACTTTGCACTACTCCACTCTATGCCACTTCACTCTGACACTCCACTCTACGACATTACTCCACAACACTCTACTCCATTCCACTCTACCCAACTCTGCACCACTCCACTCCATTGTCCTCTACACCACTAAATTTTAGCCATGCTAAACAGCAGCCACTCTGGTGTATAACATTGCTAAATCAAATTGGCTAAGTCATTAGCTTTCGCAAAGCTGAGACCCATTGGCTTTGCCAGTGCTTGTTTATTTTGGTGCCTTGGCCTAATTTCTGTTCCAGTCCTCACCTCTCCTCATCATGCTGATATGGTCAGGGTTGGACCCGGACAGAAAATATGCCTGGGCACCCACTAGTGAAATGAAGGCTAATAAAGTGGCCCACGTTTGAAAATTGAATTTGTAAAGACACTGTGTTTTGCAACGTATGGTAGGGAAACTGCATGGGTTGGAGCTTGCTGCAGGCAATGTATTTTTTAATATCACAGAAACCAACAGTAATAATTTTTTCCAGCGTACCATAAAACAGACCCATAAACAGCAACAAAAAAAACAGCCCACGCACACACTGGCCTGATCTTGCCTGATTGCCCTGTATGCCACGCTGAGTCCTCTTGTAGCTAGGCATGCACTGCATGCAGGCGACTCAGTCGCTCGTACTTGCTGTGTTTGCTTTGCCACTTGTCTGTAGCTTGCTTATTATTACATTTGAAAAAATTGCTTTTCAGAGCTTTTGTCTTCCATTTGCCTTTATTCTATGCTTTTCATACCCCACCTCTTGAAAGACTGACAGCTGCGCCAGGACAGCAAGGATGGGGGGGCACTGATACATGGCTTTTGTGCAGAGTTAAATGGGGAAGCACATACTGTACAAGGAGGGGTGCTCCTTCAAGGAGAGATAATGGGTCTGGGTCGCCGGGCGCAGAAGGGCCTGTGCATTGTACGCTGGAATGGTGCTCAGAAAGGACCGCGGCGTGCAAGACAACGCAGACGAGAAGAACCATCTGTGCCCAGGACAGGGGTGAAGCCGGGTCAGGCTGGCCTAAGGGGCAGTCAGGCAATGCCTGATGGGCTGGGCCAGTGCTTAATTTTAGACGTGATTTCCGGTGCTCGGCACCAGCACTTAATTGTCAACACCAGTGCTTGTGACAGTCTGCCACAAGGTGGCGCTCTCTGGCTAATTTAGAGATGACCACAACAACAGTTAATTATTAATTCAACATACATTAAAAATCAGGGGCGGCTCCTCCGCCTTAGCGGAGGAGCGTCACCCCACTAAGTACAAAAAGAAAATGATAATAACGCAGCAGTAAAAACGTTACTTTATTACCATTTTCTTTTTGGAACCAGCCGGGTTGGAGCAGGGTGGTCTTGCCTGGGAGAGGGACGAGGAGTGGTTACTGCTGCACTTAAGTGCGCAAGAGGGTTTTGCCGGCCCTCTCTCGCCGGCCTAACCGTCTTACGCACTTTGCATGGTCTCCACCCAGGGTGCATTACAGCCTGGGTGTAGAACATGCTTAGCCCCCCAGTCCCCATCTGAGCACCGAAGCACAGCACTCAGACCAGTCACAACGCTGCCTTAGCATCGCTGTGATTGGTCAGGGGATTCTGGGAGGCTGTCTGCTTCCTGTTCCTGCTTGAAGGAGGAGAGGTGGCGGCTGGCGATCGGCGACACCGATGTAAGTTGTTGTTTTTTCTAACCCCCTCCCCCATCCTCCGCGCCCACCGCCGTTCCCAACCAGCTACCACTGTTAAAAATGACCATTACCTGCAATCCAAGCCATTCCTATAGCTTTGGGGCCTGAAATAGTCCGAATTGTCACACTTGCAGGATTATATTGGTTAGTTGTTGTGTTGTTACTATCATTGTCAGCATAGCAGGGGCAATGTGTGGTGCAAGCTGCAGTGGCCTTCTGACGAGAGCCCTGCCACTTATGTTTTATTACAAATTAAGCACCGGTGACTCTAGTCTGAGAGGTCAGTGTGCTGGCCGTTTTTTTTGCTGTTGATGGGCTTGTTTCACGGTCGGGTGAGTGGGTTTTTACTGCTGACTTCCCTGATATTACCACAAGCATTCCCTGCAGCAAACACAAATGCATACCTAGCAAAATACCCATACAGCATTCAAGGTCACAAATGGCGTAATTTGCAAATGTGGGCCACATTTTTAGCTGGAGCAGTAATGGTGGGCACTTTATTTTGGTGCCCGGGCCTATTTTGTGTCCCAGTCCGACCCAGGACAAAGCTACCATTGGTGGAGCAGGAGCAGAGGCACGGGGGCACAGAGCCCCGAGAGGCCCATTGAACCTTGACAATGCTGAATTTTACTACCCCACCAGCAAATAAAGGGCCATTTTCCTTGCTTGTGCCAGGGACCATTGTGTCTTTGCTACCTGGTGGGACCACTGCAACTCTGCCAGCGTACCTCCACCCTGACCACCGCGCCACTTGCAACCCATGACCAGCAGTGCCAGGGCACTGACCAGCAGCTTCCCTGGTACTGGGAGACCATTATTGAAACCCATGCAGAGCCAGCTCTGGGGCTGGTAGCGTATACAGGATGTTACAGCAGGAGGCGTAGTGGGTGGGGCCAGAAGCGAACCAAAAAAAAGGCACGGGGTAGCAGTTAGAGGTACGGGGTGATAGTGTACATGTTTTGAAGATACCAGAGCAGTCTAGAGATTGCCACTTGGAAGCCGGAGACTATGTATTACCCCCGTCTCCAACAAAGAGAGAGCAAGTGGAGCTAATCATTTCCCTAGATTGCCTGACCTCTACAATAACTGAGATATGAAGGTTTCGAGTGGGAACCCTTTACAGGGCACTGAAGTAGCCCCTAATACTCAGTTTGACTAGTGTAGCCTGCACTGGACTTTCCATGCTCAGGGCCTTACCCTAAGTTACCTGATTGGCTGCCCATGCTTTTGGCCTGACAGTGAAGATGATAGACCGCATGTTTATTTACCTTAAATATTTACTCATTGGTAGGTTCCACATTTCATAGAGTATACAGGGTAGCGCTTGACTGATAAGTTGTTTGTGAGTTTGCAGGTAGACCTAGTGTGCAATAGTGAGCTGCATCCTTGAAACGTGCCAACTAACCTATATATCAGCTCCCAGCTCCCCATTTATTCTGTGTTATGTTGTTCCTTCTGGTGAATGGTTGTCATGTTCTAGCACCAGACAATTTTTAATTAAAAAAAATATTTCTTTCTCTAGTGCAACATTTGGAAGAAAGAGGGAGATTTTGAAAAAGAAATCTGGGAATTTATTTTGTCTTCTGACTTGCTTTGAAGTGGATGTAATTTCAGAAGGGAGAAAGCTGAAATTGAGCAAATTGCGACTTTAAAAATCACGTGTCTCCTGCCTGAATCTGGTGTATTGACACATATTTATGCATGCCAAAGTTTCAGTGGTTACTGCTCACTTCCTGTCCCAAGCTTTATCACTACATCCAGATCTACTGTTCACTTCCTGCATCATATTTTACTACCTGCTCCACAGGTAGAATTAACTTCTGTCTCATACTGTACTGCTTATCCTATTTGTATGCTACTGCCCCTTAGTGTCTCAAGGTGCGCCACCAGCCTTCATTACTGTCTCTTATGTGCGCTAGCTCAAGCTCAACGGCTCGCTGCTGCACCGGCGCTCCATATTTACCATACACTTCCTAACTCACATTGTGCCCTCTTCTCCATGGCTGCCATAACCTTCCTGTTTCAGGCTGTGCCACAAGCTCTATAGATACTCTATACTTCCTGTTTCAGGCTCCTCCACCTGATCTATCATAGTTGTACACTTTGTTTCTCAGACTGTGCCAATAGCTCCAATGTAATTTTCCACTTCCTGACTCAGACTGCCACCATCTCCATGGTTACTGTTCACTTCCTGTGTCATAAAAATGTGTTTTCTATCTCTCTCTCTCTTCAGGTGAATACTCCAATCTCCCCTTGTACATGAAATCTGAGGCGATGTTTCGAAAGACCGATGTTCATGACCCATGCCCTGTTGTTCCACCGCGGGAGGCCTCCATCCGGAACATAGCCAGGTCTTCATACCACTCACAGGCCCGGCACATGACTCTGGACCCAGCAAGCAAGGTGCTGGCCCCACCACACCCCAGCTCCTCCACAACAACCGCTTTACCTCAGAGAACTCTAACTATGCCGGGGTCAGCAAATTCAGCCAGTGCAGCTTCTGCTGCAGCCGCCACAGCAGCTGCTGCAGCCGCCGCTAATGCAGCCGCTGACACCACTGCTGTTGCTGCCAGCGCAGAGCCCCGTATGACTGCTCACAGTAAAATGGGAGGCTCCAGAGACTCTTTGTTGGAAATGAGTACTTCGGGAGTTGGGAGATCCCAAAAACAAGGTGCTGGGGCATACTCGAAATCCTACACACTGGTGTAGCTAAAACAGTGACGAAAACAAACTGCATTATTTATACAATTAGAAAAAAGACTTGTACATAAAGAACTTTTTGTATAAATGAAACTATTTTCTTCTCTGAACTACAAAAAAGCCAGGACACAAAGATTTGATGTTTCAGATTTAAGAAAAAATATATACATATATATGTTTCACAATGTTTTCAAAAGAGGCACAAGAGAGTCAGCGACTTCCCCCATCCCCAAATATTGTAGGTTGGTTTAAAAAAAAAAAAAATGTCAGAGAGAGACGCTGCATGTTGATACACTGCCCTGAATCCACCAAGAACCGCTTTGAATTGCGCCCGCTTTAAAATGTTATTACCTTTTTCTATGAAAAAACAGAAAAAATACCTGAAAAAAAATAAAAAAACACTCCCGCTCCTTTCGGAAATCCCAGCGCAGTGTGCAATAAAACTTATGTTTCTAAGTAGTTGTTTGATTTTTAGCTTTTCTGCTTCTCTTTCTGAAACAACAGTGTACATATAAATCTCTGTCGATTTTAGCTACTCTAAACATCTATGACACAATGTTACTATCAGTGGTTGAAATGTGCATTTTCTCTCTCGTACACCAACAATAATCCACTAGGCATGATTCGTTGACCACGCGTTCCACAGAGCACCATTCATAACCCTCACCCTGAGTCCCAGTTTGCCCATTAAAAGCTTACTTCTAGAAACCCTCCACTACGGAACTGGAGACATGGTCCAGACATGGTCAAATCCTGTACTCGTACTGGAGCATGTGCCTTTGCTCTTGGCAAAAAAAGGCCTAGTGTATGTGCGTTCTCAAGCCCTGGATTAGGCGGGTCCCCCATTTCTTTCGTCGCTGGCTTGCTGGATGTGCTGTATCAGCCAAATAAGGAATGAAGTCTTGAGATGCTTGCTGTATGTGCTTTTTTGGGAGCGAACCTTAGGTACTGCCAGCTATTGCCAACGTGGCAGAAGTGTGAGATGACTGCTGGGCTGAATCTACTCAGTCCAAAGGCTGTGAAGCATTGCTGACAGCTGTTTCTACTATATTATCCCAACACCACTTATATCACTACTGGCCGAAATCCACCTTCAACGCTCTGAATTGTGCAGCAGCAAGGAACCGGTTAGGCACCAAAAGGATCAAAGGTGTCGAGGGAGGCAAGAATTCTGACAGAGGACGGTCAGTAGCTCACACGAGTGCGAGTCCAAAGGTCACATCGTTGCTCTAGGGGTCACATGTGATCCATACTTGAGTCGTCAAAAGGCCCTTGTATTACTCCTTAGACTCCATGAGGATCGATCACTCCAAGAGCTTCAAAATTTGAGTTTTGATGAACCCTGTTGTAGCCGTTAGCAAACATAATTCACACTCATTTGTAGTGGTACCTGCACCATGGTCTCTTGGGCACCATGCTCAATCCATACCCACTGGAGCCTTCTAGCAGAGATGAGTCCATCAATGGGAGGGTTTCAGAAGGGTCAGAGTCTGGAATTCTCTAGAACTGCACCACTGATTCTTCATAAGATTGGATCAGTCCATCCCTATTTTCAAATCCCCCTGAATCACAATGGCAGAAGTAGATGCGTGTGCTTAACTTTGACTTTTGTGTAAAGACCAATGTTGGTGCAGGCATTCAAAGACCACATTGTTAATAACAGAGTCTATAAAGATGCAACCCCCTTTCGGCTTCGAGTTCTCCCCACCAGGAGCTGCCTCGTGAACCAGTGCCCTCCACTTTGGGTTTTCCATCTGCCCTTGTACCTGAGATTGTATTGTTCATGATATCCACTGGTTTCTCTTCTTCCAGAGCTCATTGGTGAGGCCATGAACAGCCTCCATTAAAGGAAACCAGATATCGATGCAATAGAATTCTACATGTTTGGCATCTGTGCAGGACGTACCAGTTAACTTGGTGACATTTCGTTCACGGCCTTTGGGCTCTGCCCATCTCCGCTGTGGCGATTGAAAACGCATTGGTTATACATCGGCATTCCTGGCAGATGAAGAACTATGAGTCGTCTGTCACTGTTTGCCTTATGTGTGGAAAATGTGACCTTTTCAGTGTATTAAGTGCCTGGACAGCCTTCTCTTCCCCAAGGTTAGTTACAGGATCACAAGAATACCTGGCAGAGGACATACTTCAGTTGGTGGCCTTGTCTTTGCATTATAACAACACGCACTCAATATTTTTTAGCTCTCGCCCATCAGGCGTATGCTTATAGCTCACTTCCCACTAACAATGGCTTATGAATCTTCTCACATATCAATGCGAGAGTCTGACATGTCCTAGATAGTCAGCATGGGCTGCGACAGAGCTAGCCCTGCTGTCCAGTGAGGGATAAATAGACCTTGTCAAAATGGAGCTTGCAGGCTTGCCCTTTTGATGAAAGATCCTCAAAGGAGCCAACATTCCAGCGCAGGAACAGAGCAGTGCCTGGAGCAAGCATTTCATTCCATTACCTCAGTTCATCCATCTGTGATGATGGAGTCATCTCACCCAGGTAGGTCCCTCATTGGCAAAGGGAAACAGCTACCTAGTATACCTCTGTTGAAAACCTGGATGGAAACGTTCCACCCGCGGACCATGGAGCATGGTTTAAGAGCTTCAGCAGAGCGGCTTCATTTCTACTTCGCAGCCTCTGACGCAAAGATGAGTTGCTCATTTTCACATTTCCACTCCCTCCCCCCTTCAATTTATTAAAACCTAAGTATTTCTGTGAGCTATGGACCTCAACGCTGGCAAGAGAGTATCCTCTTATCTGCAGGTGTGACAACCAATCACTAGGGGGGAACAGTGGCATCTTTCATTGGTGGTACCGAGATTCTGTCTGCCCATGCCCACCTCCCATCCCTCTCTCGAAGAAGAATCACAGCACATCTGGCAGAGGTTGGAATCCATTTTTGATTCATCGCCATAAAGCAAGTCTGTCCCTCTGTAGAAGTGGCAGGGGTTTACTCCTAGTTCTGCCCGCCTGGAGAATGCACTGGTGGTCTCTGTATGGCTGAAGGTTTAATGAGTTGCACTAGTGGTCTCTATGTGAGTTTCTCTTACTGCAAAATGTCCGGCAGGTCACCGATCGTGGTGACTGCCTCTTTGTAATTGACCTAACCATGCATGTGTCCACATATCAGTCTTGCAGTCACAGAGCCCTAGCCTCTTGACTATCCTGACATGTTGCAGTGGAATGGCTCTGTACTCTGCTTCCTCCTGCTAGCCCACTGACTCCTAGTGTGGGCTCATCAACCAGGAGATCAGTCACTGCTCTGCTCAGCCAATACATTTGATTGATTGTCTCCTGAGCACTTACTGGCACTGAGGACTTAGTTCCGGGTATTTGGCAATAACCCAAGCGGCCACAAATGTGCCTGATGACAATATAGGAGTTAAGGCTCTGCTTCAGTCTTTGGATTGTCGATTAGAAAGTGAACATCCTAGATTTCGCCCAAATGACGTTGCAAGGTTAGTTTCACGGTCGCCCATTGGGGCATTCAATTTGATTAGTAGAAAGGCGACTCCAATATTGATATCTACAGAAATCTACCTATGACTCTTAACTCATGATGGCACCTAGGTGGTCTCTCCCATTTGTACCATGAGACATAAAACCACAAATTGTCTGTGATGTCAGAGTTCAATGCTTTGAGACAGAAGCTGTACCAGCACTAGGCTTTCAGGAATGTGAAAATGGAGCGTTCTCTTTCTGTGTCAACATTACTTTAGCATATGTGTACAGAGAGATAAAGGACCAATCAACTGAGGCAGCATGTAATATTTCCCACAAGTATATGTTGGACCATCAAGATCATTGTTATTGCCAAATGTTTTTTCAGATCTTCATATACACCCAGAAATGTGTCCTACTTTCTTTTCTAATCCCACTTCTGAAGTAATAAGGTGAAACCTGGATCAAAATAATTAGTTACTTTGTCGAAGAGATTCTATACCACATATCAGTGGCCCAACCAAAGTGAATGGCTTTTAAGTTTAAACTCGATTTTTGGAGCCAAGGTTACTTAAAGGCTCACGCTCGCTTATTGCAATGCACCACAAATCGCATCGACAGACAGCTTTCACAAGAAATAGCTGTTTTGCACTGAAGTTGACTCTCACAACACCCAAACCCCTTGGTGGCAGCCATCCCCATGCTAATGTATGGAAGTAGGCCATGTCGGGGGCGTGCAAGTGCAAAAACCTTAGGTTTTAGTGCAAAGCCAGATTTATTTAAACAGCAAGATCTGGCTTTGCCCCAAGAAAAGCAGACACAAACAAAGAGGTCAAGCAGTAGATCTCCTTACATACCTACATGTAACAAATGCTTTACCCTGCAGCACCCGTCTTACATGTCTGACTCCTGTGCTGATGTCTACACATAGGAATTTTTGCTGAAGATTTACCTCCAGTTCAAATCCTAGGTTAGACCGTGCAGAGTCTCCATTACACAAGTCTCTGAGTTAGAACAGCCAGATTTTGTGTGAACTCTGCCAATGACATCTTGGGCAGGCAAATCTTTCTAAATCATGCGCTGTGCTTTTTTCTGTGATGCAATTTTTCATGCAGCACTCCTTTACGCGAAGGACAGTAAATCTGGACCTTCATGCCAGCTTCAGCACAAAATACTGTCTTTAGCCTCTTTCAAACTTGGGCCCATATTTTTGAAGCCTTTGCATTGTCCTTGCATCACGCCAGGCGACGCAAGGACAAGGCAAAAGCTTCAGTAATATTTTCAAAGCCACGCAAGGTCAAATTTGTGTGGCCTTGTGTGGCTTTGTAAAGAAATGTAACGCAAGGCAGTGGTTTGCGCTGTATTACATTACATTTCAAATTGGGAGGTGTTTCATAGGTGAAGCATGGGCATTCCCATACAGCCACCCATGGATTTTGGCACACTCCCAGATTTACAAAGACTTGTAAACCTGGGAAAGAGGCAAGATGCTGCGCCTTCACAAGTGAGGCGTAACATAGAGAAATATGTGTTCAAGGCATGTGTGCTGTAGATACGCATGCTTTGCATACTCCTGCCATCTAGTGTTGGGTCCGGATGTTTGCAAGTTGTTTTTCTTCGAAGAAGTCTTTCCTAGTCACAAGGTAAGAAGACTCCTCCTTTTGGTGATAGTCGAAACCGTTCCTCAGGTTCCCCTCGGAGCACAATCCTCTCTACCCTCGATGGTATTGTTTCCGTACGCACTTCCACTTCTCTGCGTATCGTTTTGACATCGGAATTGATGGAGGGGTTGGGCGTGCGTCAGGTGATGAAGTCCCGGAAGCCAGAATTTGTTTTTCAAATGAATCTTTATTTTCAATCAAATTCTCACAGGTTAGGTGATTGTACGATCAGCCAACGCGTTTCGTTCTCATGGTGAGAACTTCGTCAGGGCTCAGTAGCTGAGTATCTCTCCTTAGGAATTAAAGGTAGATGATGAAGGTAATCGCACCCCACAAGAGTAATGGGTGATAATTAGCCTAGGTCCAATAAGACCTTTTATTTCTATCTTACGGAAAGCGATCCTCCAGTCAAGTCGCTGTTCCAGGATAATCTGCTGGAAACAGTATGGAATCGCAGTGCCTCAGTCGGCTTTAGTATATTATCTTATTTCCAGATTCTCCTGCCAGAATGAGCAGTCGAAACCGTTCCTCAGGTTCCCCTCGGAGCACAATCCTCTCTACCCTCGATGGTATTGTTTCCGTACGCACTTCCACTTCTCTGCGTATCGTTTTGACATCGGAATTGACCTTCCATCGGAAAGCTTCGTGGACGTCCTTCGAGGCCTAACCGCTCCCGGTCAGCTCTCCGTCGATGGATCGGACTCCGTTTAAATTCTGTCCTCGGTGCCACGCGAAGTATCCAAGCACCGACTCACACGAAGTGTGCAACTTGTGCCTATCTCCCGAGCACAAAGAAGAAAACTGTGATGCTTGCAAATCGTTCCGGTCAAAAAGACTCTCCGCGACTGTCGGGCTCGATGTCGAGACATGCAGCGTCAAAGCATCGAAGACGCCAGACATCATCGGTGAAGACTCCAGCCAAGAAGACATCGAGGCATCAGTGGCAGAAGAGGAGGAAGTCTACTCCGAACAAGAGTCGAACTCAGAGCTCGAGATAGAACTCGACGCTGAAGAACTGCCGCAGGGACAAGGTGACGTGAGTACCGAAGATCCCTTGCCCCCACAAACACCAAAAAAACACAAGGCTTCGGCACCACCTCCACCTTCTGGCCAAGGTCGGCACCGAGACAACATTTCCGCCACCCCGGCTTCGGGCCCGGCTCCGAAACAGCCAGTCAAGCCTTCCGGCTCCATACCGGGTCGCCAAAAGTCTTCCTCGAAGCCAAAACTCTCCTGTTCCAAGCATAAGTCAGGCTCGGAGCCGAAACCCAAGCAACCTTCAGAGCCGAAACCTTCCACGCCGAAAGGCCAGCCTCTGTCGGCACCGAAAACACCGGCACCGAAAACTTCGGCAGCGAAGCACAAAGAGCCCCCTTTGGATCCAAAAGTGGACACTATTCTATTAACACCAGATCCAAAGCAGAAGAGGCTACACATTAACCCTGAGACTGGTCATATTTACATGAAACCACCTCAAAAACGCAAGCTTCAAGAAGAGAGCAATTCTTACAAGATCCCCTTGAAGAAAAAATCTGTAGCTACAAGTCTTTTCCATCTTCCATCACCTCCTCCAGCACCTCTGACTCCACCTCAGAATCCTTTGCATATTACAGCTCAGGATTCCCCACAATCACACCATGACAATGACGATGCAGATGATGGGGAATGAATATCCCAATAGATTCATGGACAGATTACACAATTGATCACCCAGGTGATACTGATCCAGAGCTTTACCCAGCCAAACCATCTCCTCCAGACGACAATGCATCACACCAAGAACTCATTGCCAGGGCTGCACATTACCATGGGGTTGAACTGCACAAAGAATCACTAGAAGATTTTTTGTTTGAGACTTTAGCTTCTACACACAGGTCATCACAGACACTTCCCATGCTTAAAGGCATGATACGACATGCTGATGAGATTTTCAAAGACCCAGTCAGCGCATGCATCTTGACTCCTAGGGTGGACAAAAAATATAAGGCCTCTCCTACAGATCCTATATTTATAAAGGTACAATTACAGTTAGATTCCCTAGTAGTATCTAATGCTCGTAAGCTGGCGAATTCTCAAACATCAGGAAATGCTCCTCCGCCAGATAAAGAGTCCAAATTAATTGATGCTTCTGGCAAGCGCATAGATGCTCAAGTTGCAAGTCAATGGCACATTGCAAATTCGCAGGGCCTCTTAGCCAGGTATGACAGGGCACACTGGGACGAAATGTAGCAATTGCTCCAATATCTCCCAGAGGAGCAAAAGGCTAAGGCACAGGACTTAGTAAATGAGGATAAGCTCATTTCTAATTCCTCCATACGCTGTGCTCTAGATGCTGCAGACACCGCAGCTAGAGAAGTTAACACCAGCATTCTGATCAGGAGACACGCTTGGTTAAGGATTTCAGGGTTTAAACCTGAAGTCCAACACTCAATCCTTAACACACCCTTTGATAAGGAACACCTATTTGGTCCTAACGTCGACCAGGCGTTGGAGAAAATGAAGAATGACACAGAGGTAGCTAAATCTATGGGAGCACTCCAGACTACCTCCAGCAGAGGCTCCTTTCGTTGCTCCTTTTACAGAGGACGGTCAAAACCGCCATCCCCAGATCAAAATACCTCCACTTACAAAGGTAACAACCAGTCCTCTCCCTCCAGAGGGTTTTTTCGAGGAGGTTATAGAGGTAACAACTTCAAGGGTAGGGGTAAGGGCAACACACCCCGTAACTCCCCTTCCCCCAACAAACAGTGACTTACCCACGCTTCCCCCCGATTACACCACACCTGTCGGGGGAAGACTTTAACAATTTCTCCCCGTTTGGCAGTCCATAACATCAGACAAATGGGTGATTGGACTTATCCAACACGGTTATTGACTGGAACTTACCAGCAATCCCCCAAACATTCCACCTCGGTCTCACAAGTTGTCTCCAGAACACATACACTTGCTGAAACAAGAGGTCCAGTCCCTCTTACGGAAAGGGGCAATAGATCCGGTTCAAATACAGTACCAGGGCTCAGGGGTTTACTCTCTGTACTTTCTCATCCCCAAAAAGGACGGTTCCCTAAGGCCTATTCTGGATCTCGGAGAGCTAAACCGTTATATACTGTCGGAGCACTTTCACATGGTGACACTTCAACAGGTACTCCCACTTTTACAAAGAGCAAACTTTGTCTACCCTAGATTTAAAGGACGCGTATTTTCACGTTCCAATTCATCCGGCTCATCGCAAATACCTCAGATTTGTGTTAGCGGGCAAGCATTACCAATTCAAGGTGCTTCCCTTCGGAGTGGCCACAGCGCCCACAGTTTTTACCAAATGTCTGGCGGTAGTCGCTGCTCATCTCAGAAGACAACACATTCACGTCTTCCCCTATCTAGACGACTGGCTTATCAAAGCTAGCTCTCACCAGAACTGTCTACAACACACACAGATCACTAAATCTACTTCATCAACTGGGGTTCACCATCGATGCTCAAAAATCTCACCTGCATCCGTCACAGATGCAGTCTTACCTAGGAGCCAGTCTAGACACAGTCAAAGCTCTAGCTTCTCCCAATGTAGCCAGAATTCGCAATACTCAGGCTATGATTCTACAGTTTCAACCCAACCAAGCTTTGCCTGCCAGAGTGTTATTGCAACTGCTGGGAATGATGGCGTCTTGCATCGCAATTGTACCCCATGCAAGGCTTCACACGCGCCCCCTACAAGAGTGCTTAGCACGTCAGTGGAATCAGTCACAGGGTCAATTAACCGATCTAGTGTTGGTAGACAGCCGTACCCATCGCTCTCTGCAGTGGTGGAACCCACAAAACTTATCAGCAGGCCGGCCTTTCATCGACCCTATTCCACAGATCGTGCTCACAGCAGACGCATCTCTAAAAGGTTCGGGGGCTCATCTCAAGGGTTACACGATTCAAGGCCTGTGGAGCAACAAGCACAAGGCTCTCCACATCAATTACCTTGAGCTTTTAGCAGTTTTTCTGGCACTCAAAGCTTCTCAAACTCACCTCATCACCAACACTGTCCTAGTCCGAACGGACAACCTGACAGCAATGTATTATGTCAAAAAGCTGGGGGGGCTGTCAACACTTGCTCAAGACATTTGGAAGTGGGCAATCCATCACAAGATTTATCTTCTGGCAGAACATCTCCCAGGAGTAAACAATGAAATTGCCGACTTCCTCAGCAGGAGGAGACCGCAAATTCACAAGTGGGAACTTCATCCCCAAGTTCTCCTTCCCTATTTTCAACAATGGGGTTTTCCCCAGATAGACCTGTTCGCCACAGTCAAAAACGCAAAATGCCCAAGCTTCAGCTCCAGGTTCCCACACCTGCTCTCAAAGGGCAATGCCCTATGGATGAACTAGTCAGGGATATTTGCCTACGCATTTCCGCCGCTCCCGCTCATTCCGTGTGCGGTTCGGAAACTCAGGCAAACATCCCTCACACTAATTCTAGTAGCTCCCACATGGGCCCGTCAACCATGGTACACCACCCTGTTGGAGCTGTCAATAGTTCCACATCAAAGCTACACCTCACCTCCAGTCTCCTCACACAGAACCATGGAGAAATCAGACACCCAAATCCCAAGGAACTAAATCTAGCGTTCTGGCTCCTGAAGTCATAGAGTTTGGTTATTTAAATTTACCACCAGACTGTATGAATATTCTAAAAGAAGCAAGATGGCCGACCACCAGGGCTTGCCATGCAGAAGAATGGAAATGATTTGTTTTATACTGCAATAACAACAAAATCAATCTTTTAGATGCTTCCATAGAAAATATTTTCTGTTACCTGTTACATTTACAGCGAACAGGACTGGCGTATGTCTATTCATTTGCACCTTGCAGCAGTAGCTGCCTACTTACAAAATAGGCAACATCTGTCACTATTCAGAGTTCCAGTAATTAAAGCTTTCATGGAAGGCTTAAAAAGAGTAATACTACCACAGATTCCTCCTGTCCCTGTGTTGAATCTCAACATTGTTCTCACAAGGCTCATGGGTCCACCTTTTGAACCATTGCACAAGTGCCCTTTGCAATTCCTCTCATGGAAAGTTGCTTTCCTCATTGCCTTAACTTTAGAAGAACGCTTCATTCAGCTACACAAAGACAGGATAGTTCTCCGCACCAACCCTAAATTCCTTCCCAAAGTTGTTTCTGCCGTTCACATAAACCAATCGGTTGAGTTACCAGTTTTCTTTCCTCAACCTGATTCTGTAGCAGAACGCACTCCTCACACGCTTGACGTTAAAAGAGCTTTACTGTACTACATAGGTAGGACAAAAGACTTTTGCAAAACAAAACAACTGTTTGTTGCATTTGCTCCACCTCACAAAGGCAATCCTTTCTCTAAATCTGGTATTACCAGATGGATTGTTGAATGCATTCAAACATGCTATGCTAAAGCTAAAAGAACTTTAACTATTCCCCCTAAAGCGCATAACACTCGCAAAATAGGGGCTTTTTTAGGTAACATTCCGCTAGCTGACATATGTAAGGCAGCTACATGGTCTACACCACACACATTTACAAAACACTATTGCGTAGATGTGTTAGCACGTCAACAAGCTAATGTAGGCCAAGCAGTACTTAAAACACTGTTCCAAACAACTGCAACACCTACAGGTTAGCCACCATTTTGGGAGTATACTGCTTTATAGTCTATGCAAAGCATGTGTATCTACAGCACACATGCCTCGAACGGATAATGTTACTTACCCAGTAAGCATCTGTTCTTGGCATGTAGAGCTGTAAATTCACATGCGCCCACCCGCCTCCCCGGGTAGTTATAGTTGTTGCAGTTCTTCATTATACATTTATACGCATGGACATCTATATACTACACTTTCTTACTCCATTCTCACCCTCTTGCAGGAAAAGAATCTAACAATGGAGTTGATGCCCATGGCACTATCACCAAAAGGAGGAGTCACCTTACGTTGTGACTGGAAAGACTTCTTCGAAGAAAAACAATTTGCAAACCTCCGGACCCAACACTAGATGGCAGGAGTATGCAAAGCATGTGAATCTACAGCTCTACATGCCAAGAACAGATGCTTACTGGGTAATTAACATTATCCTTATTTATCCTTGTTATTTCCTTTTTCCATGTGGGTTGCATTGTGCAGCACACACAGAAAGAGGAAGAGGCCTCTAAGGATTGTTTTTGTGCCTGAAGGTGTTCTTTCCTGCACAAAAACAATGCAGGAACACAGTGTAGGAAGCTGGTTTTTTATGTGATTTACCAATAATTGGTTATATGGTGTAAAAAGTCCAGAGATTCCCCAGAAGTGTACAGGGCTCAATGTAAACCCAAAGTGCTCTGTTTGTGGCAGTGTGATCGAGCAGCCTTAGGCCTAACACAGAGGAGTGTAAGACATTTGTTATACACACAGTGGCTAATAAATGACACATGACTCAAAAAGGAGATCCACACCAATTTGATAAAAATGAGCTTCTTTCTAGAATTATTTTAAGACCAAGATGTACGTTCAAAGGTAAGTACGTTTTTCAATAAAAATACTTTTCACTTTAAAAAGTGGACACAGTGCAATACATTAGTTCAGCATTGTTAACCTATGGGAGGAAAACAAAAATGCATTTTTGAAGGTAAGTACATGAATTACAAATCCAGGCTTTGGGATCTGTGCTCAACACCAGGCAAGGTTCAAATTAACAGCAAGACTGGACCACCAGCGGCACAGGGGTGGCCGGGTGCAGAGGTCAAATTCGAAGTCGGGCGCCCAATGTTCGCCAATGGAGACTGGGGGTGATCAAAGATGCACTGCTTACGGGTAAGTAAAGTGGTGTCAGTGGTCAATCTCCGGGGGGCTAGGGCCACAAGGCAGCATAAAACTTACACCCTCCGCGGCACAGGGGCGGCCGGGTGCAGAATGCCAACACAGCGTCAGATACCCAATGCAAATCAATGGGGGGGGATCGGCTTCGAAGGAAGGCTGCAGGCTCTGTCCAGGAGGCTGGACGAAGGAAACCCACAGCTGCCAATGTAAGTTCTGAAGCTAGGGGACGTAGGGACACCATTGGTCATTCTCCCCAAGGCCGAGGGTCTTCAGGTGCAGGGGTGTCCTTTTGCATCAGGACGACTTACCGGGCAGGTCGCGGGTGTGGGGGGTCGTCGTACAGAGGCTGCAAGCATCGACGTGGAGTCCGGCAGGGGTCAACCCACGATGGACACTTGCTCAGAATCGCTGGGGAATCTTCGCAGGACTGGTGGGTCACTTGGACTCGTGGGCGTCAGATACAGAGGTGGATCCAGTGGGCAATTTCGCCGTTCCTCAGGGCAGAGTTCTTGTTCTTTAAAGTTGGTTTCTTCTGGACAGGTCCGCTGTCCACGGGGGATCGTGATCTTTATTGAAGGCAGGCAGTCCTCCCAGGGTTTTGAAGGTTGCTGGGCCTGCAGGACTAGTCACTTTTTGTAGAAAGGGTGAACGGCAGTAGTCAGGCCGGCAGGGCTGGTGCCAAGTCAGTCAATGGTCCTTCTTCTTTCTTGCTATTGCGGCTCTTCGGTGTCCGGGCATTGTAAGTCATCAGGAATCAGATTTCAGGTTCTGGGGGTGCCACCTAAATACTAGATTTAGGGGTGTTACACCGGAGTGACAGGTAGATACCAATGAGTTCCTTACCTGGGGTGTCTACACCCTCTATTATGCCAACCTGTGGGAGGGGGACATAGTCCTAGCCCTGATTGGATAAGTCCCACCATCTTCAAGATGGTGGGCACTGAAAAATGTGCTTCACTTTGCCTCCAGCTCCTGCGGGGTGGATTGGGTGAAAGGAGGCACACCTTCTATTCTCACTTCGTTTTCCCGCCAGTTCTCCCTCCAAAATGGGGATTTGAACAGGGGCTGCCATCTGCTGCTAGCAGCAGAGTCTGGAGTCACATTACAAAGGCATTGGAATCTTCCCTCTTGAGCACTATGCCTGCCTGAGGGAGGAGGTGTGACACCTCCGCCAAGGATGGACTTTGTTTCTGGCCTCAGAGAGCAAGGGCTCTCAACCCAGGGGTCCAGAAACATGTCTGGTGGTGGCAGGCTTCCTAAAGCTAGTCCGAGATCACACCAGGGTTGGTAGGTTTTCAGGGGACACCTCTGAGGTGCCCTCTGGGTACATGTTTTATTAAATCCAACACTGGCATCAGTGTGGGTTTATTAAGAGGAGTTGTTTGGTACCAAACACTCCTGGGTTCAGTGAAGCCATCATGGTGCTGAGGAACTCGAGGTGTAGAGTTTCTAGCCATGTACTCTCTATTGCTTCCCTAGCACTTACAATATTAAGAATAGACTTAAATATTGTAGGAGCATACCTACCCATGAAGATAAGCCCACACATGAGATATGGTGCACCCTGCTTTAGGGCTTGTAAGGCCTGCTTGAGGGGTGATGTACCCATACCTTAGGCAGTGCTTCTTTGACATGGCACACAGACAGTGTGCCATGTCGACTTTGTTGTTTTTGTCTGCACCAAGGCATGCAGGCTGCAATGGCAGTCTGCATGGCCTTAGTTAGGGTCCCCTAGGTTACCATCTTCAGTCCCAATGCCCTAGACACCAGGGGTACCATCTACTAGGGACTTACATGGGGGTCGGAAGTTGCCAATCATTGTACAGTTTTAGGAAAGGAGCTCTGGCACAAGGGACCTGGTTGTCAGGGATCCTGTGCACTTTCAATCAAAAACCACATCATTTTCCAGGCAAAAAGTGGGGGGCTAACCCTCTCAAAAGAGGCACTTTCTCACACTACCTCCCTACCACCAAATGAAAGAGGATGAAACTAACCTTCCCCTGGAGAGTCTTCGTCTTCTAAGTGGAAGAACCTGGAAAGGCCATCTGCATTGGCATGGGCAGTCACAGGACTGTGTTCCACTGTAAAGTCCATTCCCTGTAGGGATATGGACCACCTTAACAGTTTGGGGTTTTCTCCTTTCATTTGTTGTAGCCACCTGAGAGGTCTGTGGTATGTCTGAATTAGGAAGTGAGAGCCAAACAGGTATAGCTCCAACGTCTTCAGGGCCCAGACCACAGCAAAGTCTTCCCCCTCTATGGCACTCCAACGCTGCTCTCTGGGGAGTAGTCTCCTGCTTCTAAAAGCAACAATTTGGTCATGTCTTTCATCATATATTTGGACTAGGACTGCTCCTATCCCATGCTCAGAGGCATCTGTCTGCACAATGAACTGCTTGGAGTAATCTGGAGCTTTCAGGACTGGGGCTGAACACATTGCATCCATCAGTGTGTCGAAAGCCTGTTGACAGCTCACTGTCCAGTTCACTTTCTTGGGCATCTTCTTGGAGGTGAGTTCTGTGAGGGGGGCCACCATGGACCTGCCCTGAGCAATGCTCTGACTTGTGTCAGGATTGTTGGAGCTTCTCAGTCTAGAATTGTCTGGATCTTGGGTTGGAGTGGCTGAACTTGGCCTCCACCTACCAGATGGCCCAAATATACAACCCTTCCCTGCCCTATCTGGCACTTGCTTGCCTTGATAGTGAGGCCTGCACTTTTCACAGCCTCAAGGACCTTCCCAAGGTGGATCAGGTGATCTTGCCAGGTGGAGCTATAGACCGCAATATCATCCAAAAAAGCTGCACTAAAGAGTTCCAATCCAGCAAGGACTTTATTCACCAACCTCTGTAAGGTGGCAGGGGCATGCTTTAATCCAAAGGGCATCACAGTAACCTGGAAGTCCCCACTTGGAGTGGAGAATGCAGATTCTTCTTTTGCTGCAGGGTTCAGACCTTTCTGCCAGTACCCTTGTGTAAGATCAAATGTACTAAGATACATGGCTGCCCCGAACCTGTCAATCTGATAGAGACTACTAGCCGCAGATTCCTTAACGTAGAATTATCACCAGGCGTGAGACTGGACCCGGAAAACTTTCTTTGCCCCAGCATCTCTGCGCGCCGGGGGGGCGGCACCACGCGACTCCGCCCTGACGTCCTCTGCGGGCGTGACGTCAGCGAGGTCACATACGCCCCACCCCGGCGCGCTGACATCCGTTTCCTTCTTTTCTGCGTGCCACGCGGATCCGGATCGTGTCCCTGGCCTGTTTTCAGGCCTCCTTCTTCTTCAACGCTTTGCGTTTCCCTGAGAACAGTGTGCGAATGCCTTCGGGCTTCAAGACGTGCTCATCTTGCGCGCGCCAGATGTTGGCGACGGACCCTCACCCCATTTGTATGTGGTGTTTGGGGGAGCACCATGACACCACGGACTGCGAGGCTTGTCAGCAGATGAAACCGAAGTCCCGGCGGGAGCGCCGGATGAAACTCCTTTCGGCCCGCATGTCCGCATCCTCATCGCGTCCGTCCCCCGCGGAAGGGGCCCAGAACCGCCGGTTCCGCCTCCGACATTGTCCTTCCCCGAGGCCGCAGGGGCGTCGCTCGCCCATTGGTAAGTGTCACAGCTTGTCCCAGAGGCCAGGTCCCCGCCCTGTGGGGGGCGCGGGTTCTCCAAAGGTCGTGCGGCCTCGCACGTTGCCGCCTTACCCGCCGTTTCCCGGCACGGGTGCGTCCAGAGTCCAAATGGAGGCCTATGCTGCGGCCCTGCAGGCCTCCTTGGCTCCTCCTCCTCTTCCTGGGACGCCCGCTGATTCCCTGCCACGTGCGGGGCCTTCTGCGGAGTCGCCGGTGGCTCCGGCGCCGACAGGTCTTGGAGGTGTGGCGTCATCGGGGTGTGGCCCTACGGGGTTCCCTCCTTCGGCCCATGGCGCCTCTGCCTCGCCGCAAACCCCCGTGGGGGTCCCTGTGGTGTCGCGGGAGGTTGCCGAGACTCGTGGCTTGTCCCCGAGTCCTACTCGGTCCTCTGGGCAGGCTGCGGCCTTGTCCGAGGCCGAGCTGACGCCGCTCAGGCGCCGGCGGCTGTCGGCCCTAGCGGCGCCGCAGGGGCTGGCTAAGGGCCGGGGCGTGTCCCCGGGCCCTCCTCGTCTCTCCACGCAGGCGGCTGCCTTGTCGGAGGTCGAGTCAGCGCCTTTTCGGCGCTGTTCTTTGGCCGCCCCGGCTCCGTCCCCGCCCCGTTCTCCCGTGGCGTAGGTGGTGGTGGAGGTTGTCGCCGCGTCCCCTTCGGCGCCGGTCGACGTCGCGCCGGCGCAGTGGCGGACTCCACGGCGCCGTGCCGACGTCGGGTCATCGACTCCTCTTCGGAGGCCCCCTCTTCTCCAGAGGTCAGGCAACTGTTTGTCTCTTCTTCCCCGGAGACGGGACGCCGCGTAGTGGCTTTCTCCCCGGCGTCTTCCAAGGAGGGCTCTTCGCCATCCCCGCGCCCACAGTCTTCCCCTGAGGCGCCTCAGGTTCCCCACTCCTCTGTCAGCCCTCCACCTTTCCGGGCTTGGCCGTTTCTTCCTCCGCTTGGGCTGGGGGACGGCCGGCATAGTGTGCAGCCGTCACCCACGGAGGAGTTGCTCTCCCCACCGCGTTGCCCTACGGAGGCGAGTGCTACTTGTTTCCACGGCCGCTGGGATTTTGCGCATGGGCGACCCAGCTGCACATTTCCCTGCGGACCACTTGCTTGAGGTTCTCCACCAGGGTTCTGGTGGACGGGAGCTGCTTCTTCCCTTCGAAGCTTCGCTCCACAATTCTCTCTTGGGGGCCTGGGGGCATCCTGCCACGGGGGACCTGGTGCCCCAGTCGCTCCTGCACCGCCACCGTCCTGCTCTGCATGATCCGGTCTGTCTTTCCTTCCATCCTTCTACTCGGGGCCTCTCCTTCCTTGCCTTCCCTTTTGGCCCCTCCATCACGGGAGGCCCGGTGGTTGGACTCCTGGGGGCGTAACATCTTCACTTCCTCCAGTGCTGCCTTGCGGGCACTCAGCACGCTTTGTGTGTTAGCCAGAGCCACTTCCAGTTTGTGGGATTCCGCGGAGTCCCTTCTGTCTTGTGCCTCTCAGGAGGGTGCCTCGGTTGATCTGCGGCACCATGTGTTGAATGGCCGGGAGCTGGCCGCGTTTATTCTTCGCTCGGCTCTTGATGTCTCTGAGGCTCTTGGTCGCACTATGGCTAGTTCGGTGGCCCTCCGTCGCCATGCATGGTTGAGGGATAGTGTTTTCCCTGAGAATGTTAGGGAGCGTCTGGTTGACCTCCCTTTTGATGGCACTCTTTTGTTTCACGCCCCTGCGGATTCTACCATTCAGCGGTTCCTTGCGGGGCTTCGTCCTCCTCCTCCCCCTCAGTGAACCTGGATGTCGGTCCTCTGATGTGTTCAGGGAGGTGTTCTCCCGTTGTTTTTTCTGGAGCTTAGTGCTCGGTAAACCGGTTGTGTGCTCTGTATGGTTGGTGCCCCTTCAGGGTCTTTCGCTTGGCCCTTCGGTGCTGTTGGCTGCTGGTCCGGCCCTCTGTTTTGACTTGTGATTTTGGCTGTTGGTAAAACCGTGTTGGTCCTGAGATTGGGCCTTCTGTGTCTTCTTTGTTGGCTGCTTGCTAAGCCGTCTGTGGTTTGGTCCGCAGGTCTTTCTGTTTGCCCTCTGCTGCGGAAATGTTTTCCTAAGAGGTGTTCCCATGTCTTTTTGGGACGTAACATACCCTATGTGGGGTACTTGTAGCTATTGTATAGCTCTGTCATGGGCTGGGGCGATGCGGTTTCGGGTTCCGTGCCCTCCACGGCGTCACTGTATGCCGCAGGTGCGGTCTCTTTACCTATTCTCTTGGCGCGGTTTGCGCGGCGCCCCGCTTCCCCTTCTCCAGGTTCGCTTCGTCGCTAGACCAGCCTGGTATGCTGTCTTCGGCGTTGTGTTGTGGCAGTTCCGCCTTTCTGTCCGGCGTTTTGGCCTGGTCCTCTGTCTGGTGTTCCAAGGGGGACTAGCTTTTCTTGGCTTTCTGTGTTCTGGTTGCTGGCTTGGACCGTCCTCCGGGTCTCTCTCTCTCTCTCTCTCTCTCTCTCTCTTTCTCTTCTGCCTCGTCCCACTTCTTCGTGGGTCGGTGTGTGTCTCTGGCCCGGCTCCTGGCCTTCTCTGGCCTCTGCCTTCGGCTGGCGCCTGGATTGTTCTGGGTGCACAGTTCCTTGGTGCGGTCTCCTGCTGGCTGCGTGCTCTGGTCCGCCGATGTGGCCCTTGGTGTGTTTCCATTGTGCCCCTGTCTCTTGTTCTGCTGGGGCTTTGCGCACCTGTGCCTTTCTCCTTACACCTGCGGTTCTTGGCTGTGGAGCCGTTTCTGCCTTCTCCGCTGCCTTGAGGCTGATGGCTGTCCAGCTGTCCCCGTCGCTGGGTGTGTGTGTTTTCCTCCGGCGGGCTCTGCCTCTGGTTCTGCCTCTTCTCCCTGGCGTTGGGATGGTTCTTTTCATCCTGGGTGCTCCTCTGCGGCTGTCCGTCCCTCAGAGGTTTTTCTAGCAATTGTTTCTTGGATGGGCTTGGGGTCTCCTAGTCTTCCCTTCGCCTTGTCCTTGCTTCCTTCTGCTTGGTGGGGGCTGGGCCGCCCTTCTTGTCCCCGTGACACATCCCCTGCTGGGGCCCTGTGTTTCTTTCTACTGGGGACGTTCTCTCGCAGGCCCTCCTCCCCTCTGGGTATGGCTAGGGTAGCTATTCTACGTTAAGGAATCTGCGGCTAGTAGTCTCTATCAGATGTACAAGTTACTTACCTTCGGTAACGATGTATCTGAAAGAGACACGTTAGTGATAGATTCCTTACCTTAGAATATCCCCAGGCGTCAGGCTGGATCCGGAAAGTTTTGCGTAGCAGTACCCTTGCGCGTCGGTAGGCGGCGTCGTGCGGCTCCGCGTCCGTCGTCGGCGTCGTGATCGCCGGGATGACGTCGCGGGCAGTACTTAGGCGCCGCCCTGCGCGCTGACGTCAGTTCTTCTTTTTCCGCGCCAGCAAGCGCAGATCCGGGAAGAGCAGTGCCCTGGTCAATTTTTGACCATACTTTTGGTGATTTTTTCACTGTTTTTTCCGACTTTAAGGTGTCGTAGGGATGCCCGGCTTCAAGCGATGCGGCGCCTGTGCGCGGATGATGTCCGTCACCGACCCGCATTGGGAGTGTCTCTTCTGCCTCGGCCGAGGCCACGACACCGAGTCTTGTCCCGAATGCCAGGCCCTCAACCCGAAAGCTTTGCGAGAGCGGTCTCGAAAGCTTCTCGAGGCCCGGCATTCGGCTCCACGGAGGCCCCGGTCGCGTGAGAGGTCCAGGGGTCGCTCGCGGAGTGCACACCGGTCGTCGGCGTCGAAGTCTTCTTCGTCCGGTAAGTCTAAGCACAAGAAGTCCAAGAAGCATCGTCGCTCTCGGACTCCGCCTCGCCGGTCTCGCGACTCGGCTGAGGCCCCTCCCGGCACCGTCCCGCCCCCGCGGCCCCGGACTTGCCTGTGGAGTCGCCCCCAACATACCCGCCCTTCCCGGGTTCGGGGGCGGATCCGGCCAAGGTACAGGAGTTCCTGTCGGCCATGGCCCGCCTCTTCGGGCCTTCAGGCCCCTCCGGTGCGCCTTCGGCCCCGCGGGCCCTGATGGGGTTGCTCCGGCGCCGCCGGCGGCTCCGGCCCCGGCGCCGCCCGTGCCTCCAGCCTCGATCCCGGCTCCGGCTTCGGCCCCGGCCTCGATCCCGGCTCCACAACCCCCATCGACGCCGGTCGACCTCACGACACCTCCGCCGGCGCCGATGTCTCCGGTGCCGTTCTCGACGCCGCCCTGGGCTCCGGGCGGCGTCGTCCCCCAGTTCCTTCCGGCTCCGGACATGGACCCGGAGCGACGCCGCTCGACGCCGGCTCCGGCGCCGATGGGACCTTGGGTCCCAAATGTCCCTCCTCCTCCTTATTTTGAACCAGAGGAGGACCAGGAGGACTGGGAGGGGTCTGATGACCCTCTGACGCGCAACTGTCAGTATGATGAGGACTGGACAGAGAGTCTAGGGGAGGCCAGTGGTCTGGATACTTCCCCTGACACTGGCATGCTGTCTCCTCCCGTGGCTACGGAGGAGGGGGCCAATTTTGGTACGGTGTTGCGTAGGGCTGCTGGGGCCTTACGTCTCCAGCTCCCTACTTTGACGGTCAAGCCTAACATCTTGACAGAGGTGCTTCAGCCGGCAGCCTCCTCTGCGGAGACTGTGCTGCCGTTTAACGACGCCCTCACTGACGTTCTTTTGGGCGCCTGGTCCAAGCCCAACACAGGGGCTCCTGTGGATCGGAACGTGTCACGACGCCATCACCCCGCTCCGGGCGACCCCCTGTTTCTTTCTGTCCACCCCACTCCTGAGAGCTTGGTTGTCCAAGCCTCCGCTTCCCAAACCGCCTTCCCTACCGCTCCTCCGGATAGGGAATCCAAACGCCTGGATCAGTTTGGGAAGAAAGGTTTTTCTTCCTCCAGTGCTGGCTTGCGGTCCGTTAACACCGCTTGTCTTTTGGGCCGATATACCCACTCCCTGTGGGATTCGGTGGCGGATGTTTTGCCCCAGTGCCCTGAGGAGATCCAGGCACTGCTTTCCCGCGCCATTGCGGAAGGAAGGGATGCGGCCAAATACACTATCCGTTGTGGCCTTGACACCGCCGACTCACTGGGCAGGTCGATTGCAACGACGGTGGCGCTCCGACGCCACGCCTGGCTGAGAACCACTGGTTTTTCAGGGGATGTCCAGAATACTCTCATGGACATGCCCTTTGATGGAGTCGGTCTTTTGGGTCCAAAGCAGACCATGCGTTGGAGCGCTTTAAGGACTCACGGGCTACTGCCAAGTCCCTGGGCCTTTCTGCTACACGCCCTCCGCTGCCTTCTGCTTTTCGCCCCTATCGTGGCCACGGTAGGGGCGCCCCTTCACGTCAGCAGCCCAGCCACCGGCCCGCGCAGCAGGCGTCTTCGCGTGGCCGAGGACGTGGATTACGCCGTGGCGGATCGGGCAACCAGCGTGCGGGTCAGGCCACCACCTCCAACCCGTCCGCGGCCTCCAAGCCCTCCTAGTCCCTCCTTTCAGGTGCACGGCACGCCAGTAGGGGGCAGGGTCCGCCATCACCTTCCCCACTGGCGCACCATCACCTCGGACAGGTGGGTCTTGGACATTGTCCGAAGGGGCTACTCCCTCCCCTTCGAGACCACCCCCCAGCCATGCCACCTCAATTCCACCGCATGTCAGGGGATCACTTGGTGCTTCTACAGAAGGAAGTCACGGCCCTCTTGACCAAGAGGGCCATCGAGCATGTTCCGACCCCAGAAGTAGGGCGTGGTTGCTACTCCCACTACTTTCTGGTGCCCAAAAAGGACAAGGAGGACATGCGTCCTATCTTGGACCTCCGGAACGTCAATCGCTTCCTCCGGAAGGAGAAGTTCAAGATGCTCACCCTAGCTCAGGTCTTGACTGCCCTCGACCCTGGAGACTGGTTGGTAGCGTTGGACTTGCAGGACGCGTATTTCCACATCCCCGTCCTGCCGGCCCACCGGCGTTACCTTCGGTTCACGGTAGGCCCCGAGCATTTTCAGTTCACCGTGCTCCCCTTTGGCCATACAAGTGCCCCTCGGGTGTTCACGAAAGTGATGGCGGTGGTCGCAGCTCATCTGCGCCGGGCAGGGGTTTCAGTCTTCCCCTACCTCGACGACTGGCTGCTGAAGGCGGGCTCGTCCCAGGCAGTCGTCTCCCACCTCCAGACTACGGCCGAACTCCTGCACTCGCTGGGGTTCTCCATCAATGTGCCGAAGTCGCATCTGATTCCTTCTCCACAGCTCCTTTTCATCGGAGCAGTTCTGGACACGACGCAGTTTCGGGCCTATCCTCCCGAACGGCGAGTCCGGGATATTCAGGCTATGATTCCGATCTTTTGGCCTTTATCCTGGGTTTCGGTACGGATGACCCTGAGGCTGCTGGGCCTCATGGCCTCCTGCATCCTGCTGGTCAATCATGCCAGATGGCATATGCGGGCTCTGCAGTGGGACCTGAAGTTCCAGTGGGCGCAGCACCAGGGCAACCTGTCCGATCACGTCCAGATCTCGGAGGGGACTGCAAAACAGTTGCAGTGGTGGCTCTCGAACCGGCAATGGGTCATGGGCAGATCCCTCTCCCTTCCCCAGCCAGAGCATACAGTTGTGACGGACGCGTCCCTTCTGGGATGGGGCGGTCACATGGGAGAGGCGGAGATCAGAGGCCTCTGGTCTCCGGCGGAGTCCCGGCTCCATATCAACATTCTGGAGCTCCGGGCGATCCGGCTTGCACTCAAGGCATTCCTTCCCTCTGTCAAAGGGAAGGTAGTGCAGGTGTTCACAGACAACACCACCGCCATGTGGTACTGCAACAAACAGGGCGGGGTGGGGTCTTGGACCCTTTGTCAGGAGGCTCTGCGCCTCTGGACATGGCTGGAACATCAGGGCATGTTCCTGATGGTTCAACACCTGGCAGGTTCTCTGAACGCCAGGGCGGACGAACTCAGCCGCAGGTGCATGATGGATCACGAATGGCGTCTTCACTCGGAAGTGGCGCAAGGTCTCTTTCTGCAGTGGGGAGAGCCTTGGTTAGATCTATTGGCCACCGAAGAGAACGCGCAATGTCATCAGTTCTGCGCGTTGGAATTTCCAAGGCGGCACTCGCTCGGCGACGCTTTTCGTCGCGAGTGGAGTTGCGGTCTGTTGTACGCCTTTCCGCCTATACCACTTCTACCCAGAGTGTTGAAGAAGATTCGGCGCGACCGGGCCCAAGTCATTCTTGTGGCTCCGGACTGGGCTCGAAGAGTTTGGTATCCCGAGCTACTCAGTATGAGCATAGATCCCCCGATCCGTCTGCCTCTTCGGGAGGATCTTCTGTCGCAGCAGCAGGGGGACGGTCCTCCACCCGAACCTGTCCAGTCTACACCTGCTTGCGTGGAGATTGAGCGGCGGCAGTTGATTCCTTTCGACTTGCCTCCCGAAGTTTGTGATGTGATTCTGGCAGCCAGGCGTCCCTCCACTAAGGTGGTATACGCCTGCAGGTGGAACAAATTTGTGGCATGGTGCACAGCAAAGGCTGTGGATCCCCTTTCTGCCCCTCTTTCTGAGGTCCTTCTGTTCCTTCTCTCTCTGGCCCAACAGGGTTCTGCCCTGGGTACCATCAAGGGTTATCTTTGTGCTATCTCGGCCTTCCTCAGGCTCCCTGATCAGCCCTCCCTTTTCAAGTCCCCTGTTGTTAACAGGTTCTTAAAAGGCATTACTCACCTCTTCCCTCCTGTTCCGTTTGTAATGCCTCAGTGGGACTTGAACTTGGTTCTTACCTTTTAATGTGCGCTCCCTTTGAGCCTCTGCATAACTGTCCTCTTCGTCTTCTGACTCTGAAGACTGCCTTTCTGGTGGCCATCACCTCCGCTCGGCGGGTGAGTGAGCTCCAGGCTCTATCTTGCAAACCTCCCTTTCTGTCTGTTCATCCAGACAAGGTTGTTCTTCGGACGCGTCCGTCCTTCTTGCCGAAGGTGGTTACTGCTTTCCACATTGGGCAGACCATCACTTTGCCCACCTTCTTTCCGCCTCCGCATCCTTCCAGAGAGGAAGAGAGGCTCCACCATCTGGACCCAAAACGTGCGCTCTCCTTCTATATCGACCGCACAAAACACTTCCGGGTGGATGACCAGCTCTTTGTTGGCTACGTGGGCGCCAAAAAGGTCGGGCGGTGCACAAGAGGACCGTCTCCCGCTGGGTTACCTTGTGCATCAAGACCTGCTATTCTTTAGCCAAGAAGGAGCCTCCTGTTGGGCTGCGTGCCCATTCCACCAGGGCAACGGCTGCTACCACGGCCTTGGGCCGCGGTGTTCCGCTGCCGGTTATCTGTCAGGCAGCTACGTGGGCATCGCTGCACACGTTTACTAAGCATTACTGCCTTGACAGTCAGGTCCGGAGGGACGGCTTCTTTGGCCGTTCTGTCCTCCAGGACTTCCTTGTCTGATCTTTGTTCGCAGACCCACCACCGGGGTTGGTATTGCTGGGGTATCTATTCTAAGGTAAGGAATCTATCACTAACGTGTCTCTTTCAGATGCACAAGTTACTAACTTGTGTAACGATATATCTGTAAGAGACAGTAGTTAGTGATAGATTCCTTACCGCCCACCCATCCTCCCCGTTCTGCGAACTGATTTCTAGGGTTAAGGACATCCCTTTCAGGGCCCTAGTATTTTTCAGACACCTGTGTCAGCTTCTTGCATGGCTCTGCGTTCCTGGCGCGGAAAGTCGTGTACAGAACTGACGTCAGCGCGCAGGGGCGGCGCCTAAGTACTGCCCGCGACGTCATCCCGGCGATCACGACGCCGACGACGGACGCGGAGCCGCACGACGCCGCCTACCGACGCGCAAGGGTACTGCTACGCAAAACTTTTCCGGATCCAGCCTGACGCCTGGGGATATTCTAAGGTAAGGAATCTATCACTAACTACTGTCTCTTACAGATATATCGTTACACAAGTTAGTAACTTGTGCATCTGGTAGAGACGATTCTAGCCGCAGATTCCTTCACGACCCGCCCTTCCTCCCCGTTCTGCGAGGACCTTCAGCTTGGTTTTCTGCACTCGCCTCCCTCCGGGTGGCTTGTTTTCTGTGGTGTCCTCTTCGCTTCCTCCCGGACAGGATGCCTTGTTTTGCTTGATTATTCCACCCCCTTTCTTTCTCATACAGGGTCGGTTGGTTTCTGTGTGCCTCTGCCTCCCTCCGACTGGTTTCTCTCCAGCGTAGGGGCCTACTTTCGCTCTTCTCCTTTTACTTGCTTGGGGTTTCTGCTCCCTTCGCAATCCTCTACGTTGGGGGTTCTTTTGCCTGTCCCTCTGCCTTTCGCTCCTTTCAGGGGATACGGCCCCCCCTTGATGGTGTAGTCTGGGGGTGGATTGCTGTTACTCCTCTGTTCCGGGCTTGTTGCCCTTCTCTGTTATGGCTTGTGATTGCAGGCTCTCTCTCTTCTGCTATGGCGTTGTTCACATGTTTTCTGCCTCCAGGATGGATGTGGCCTTGGCTTGCAAGGTTGTTCCTCAGCGCGGTGTTCTGCTCTCTCCCTGCTATGGCTTCACTGCTATGGTTTCTTGGTACCTTGGTGCTTGGCACTTTTTCAACTGGTGCTGTTCCTCACCTTTGGTTTCTCTCTTCTGTTTTTGCTGCTTTTTCGCACACTGTTCCCATACTCTACACAGTTTTGTTTGTGATGGCTCCGCGTTGTGGCGCGGAAAAGTTCTCCGAAGAAAACTGATGTCAGCGCGCCGGGGTGGGGCTTATGTGACCTTGCTGACGTCACGCCCGCGGAGGACATCAGGGCGGAGTTGCGTGGTGCCGCCCCCCGGCGCGCAGAGATGCTGGGGCAAAGAAAGTTTTCCGGGTCCAGTCTCACGCCTGCGGATAATTCTACGTTAAGGAATCTGCGGCTAGAATCGTCTCTACCAGATACATCGTTACCGAAGGTAAGTAACTTGTACATCAATTTATCTGCTCTAGGAATTGGATGTGCATCAGTGTCTGTCACAGCATTGAGACCCCTATAGTCCACACAAAACCTAATTTCTTTCTTTTCACCCTTGGATGGAGGTTTGGGGCTAATACAACTGGACTGGCCCATGGGCTCTCTGAGGGTTCATTGACACCCAATTCCAACATCTTGCTTACTTCAGCTTGGATGATCTCTCTGACATAATCAGACTGCCTGTAGATTTTGTTTTCGATAGGTAGGCTGTCACCAGTGTCCACATCATGGGTACACCAGATAGTCTGTCCAGGGGTCAGAGAGAAGAACTCGGCATACTGATTTAGGACTTGCCTGCGATCAGCCTGTTATCGGTCAGTAAGGCTGTCTGACAAGACCACTTCATTAACAGACACATCTTTTGGATTGCTGGAGAGGAGATCAGGGAGAGGTTCACTCTCCGCTTCCTGTCCCTCATCCTTAACCATGAGCATGGTCACATCAGCTCTATCATAGTAGGGCTTCAGGCGGTTGACATGTAAAACCCTTTTGGGATATTTGCACCTACCAAGGTCCACCAAATAGTTGACCTCCCCTTTTCTTTCATGGACAGGGTAGGGCCCACTCCACTTGTCCTGGAGGGCCATAGGGACCACAGGCTCCAATACCCATACCTTTGCCCTAGTTGGAACTCAACCATGGCAGCCTTTTGGTCATACCAGTGCTTCTGGAGCTCCTGCTGGCCTGAAGGTTTTGACTTGCTTTTTCAAATGTACTCAGCCATCCTGGTGCGAAAGCCAAGCACATAATGCACTATGTCTTTTTGTGGCTCTCTGAGAGGGTTTTCCCATCCTCCCTTCACAAGACTGAGTGGGCTCCTAACAGGATACCCAAACAGAAGTTCAAAGGGGGAGAACCCCATTTCCTTCTATGGCACGTCCCTGTAGGCAAAAAGCAGGCATTGAAGTAAGACATCACATCTCCTTCTTAGTTTTTCAGGGAGTCCACCAATCATGCCTTTCAATGTCTGGTTCTACCTTTCAACTAGGCCATTGGTTTGTGGGTGGTATGGGGTAGTGAACTTGAACGTCACTCCACACTCCTCCCACATGTGTTTTAAGTATGCAGACACAAAGTATGTACCTCTGTCTGATACTACCACCTTAGGGAAACCAACACTGGTAAAGATACCAAGGAGGGCCTTGGCCACTCTGGGGGCAGTGGTTGACCTAAAGGGAATAGCTTCAGGATACCTGGTGGCATGATCCATTACCACCAGAATAGATATGTTCCCAGAGGCAGTTTGAGGGTCCTAGGGGACAACAATTTTGACCCCTACCCTTTCAAAAGGTACCCTAACCACTGGAAGAGGAATTAAGGGGGTTTCAGGTGGCCTCCTGATTTACCACTGGCTTGGCAGGAGATACGGGACTGACAAAAGTCCTTCACCTTCTGGGACATTCCTGGCCAGTGGAAGGGATTGACTAATCTACTCCATGTATTATCCTGACCAAGGTGTCCAGCTAGGGGAAGATCATGGGCCAAAGTGAGGAGAAACTCTAAACTTCTGAGGTACTACCACTCTCCTGGTTGCAACAGGTTTGGGGTCTCTGGCATCAGTCTATGGGAGCCCATCCCTCAACAGACCCTGTGGGTTTCACTGATACCTCCATTTTCCTGTGCAGCAACTTGCTGCCTCAGGCTTTCAAGAGTGAGACAGGATTTTTGTCCCTGGCACAGATCCTCCCTAGAGGGTCCCCTGGGGCCCAAGAGCTCTGCCATCTAAGGCCCAAGCTCCTCAGGCTCAGTTCCCTTTGGGGATAACAGGCCCTCTTCCTAAGAAGAGGGGTTCTGACCTGAAATCTGTTTAGAATGTGGTCCCCCAGCCTTCTTGCAATTTTCTCTTGAAGGGCTGGTCCACTCTTTCAGGCTCCAGCACCTCTTTTTCACTCTGGGGTCTGCTCTGTGCTATGGTTTTTACACAAACCCAGTCTGGGATCCCTAGCATTCCTGCATGGGTCCTCAGTTTGACTTCAGCCCAAGGGGGAAGTCTCCAGATCATTTCCAAGCATACAGTCTACAGGGATGGATGAGGATACAGCCACTTCCTTCTGACAAACTACTCCCCCCAGTTAAAAGATACCATATCCATGGGATGTATCTTTGTGACATTGTCAGCATAGGTCCTTCCATTCAGGTACTGTTCTGAGTGAATCAGTTGCTCTGCCACCATGTTGACACTAGAACCAGTATCCCTCAGGGCCTCTGCTCTGATCCCATTAATCATGGGGCACTGCCTGTATTTTGCATATTAGTGGGCCAGGCAGCACAGGATAAGTCGACCCCTCCCTCAAAGACTAGAGTTGCCTCAGTGGGGTCACTGACGTAGTCAGACCACACCTGGGATCCCATCTAGATATTAGAAATTTCATGTACTGCAGGTGGGTTAGAGGCATTTTTCTTGTTTTTACAGCTAGAGTCTCCAGTTCGGTGTCCCAATGACCTACAGTCATGACACCAGGCCTTCTTGGGATCCCATTTCCTTCCCTGGTTCTCACCCTTTGGCTGTGAGGAGTCTCTAGGCCCACCCCCTGAGCAGATGTTTGGGGGCCTGAAGAAGACTCTTTGTTTTTAGGGTTACCCTCTTTCCCGGGGGGGGGAGGGGTTGGTCTTCCCCACCAGTGGTAGTATTGGTCTACCCTTGTCTTGACCCAGTGGTCTGCCTGCTTCCCCAAATCTTGAGGAGAAAGTGGATCTAGGTCTACTAGGAATTGATGTAGTTTCTCTTGGTGACATTTACTTAAAAGATGCTCCTTCATTATCAAATTATAAATCCCTTCAAAGTCATGTACATTGTTACCATCTAACCAACCTCCTAGTGATTTCACTGAGTAGTCTACAAAATCTACCCTGGTCTGGCTCTGGGTTTTTCAAGCCTCCCTGAATCTGATCCTATACTCATCAGCAGTGAATCCAAAGCCCTCAATTAGGGTACCCTTCATAAGGTCATAGGATTCAGCTTCTTTCTCACTGAGTGTCAGGAATCTATCCCTGCACTTTCCTGAGAACATGTCCCATAGGAAAGCACTCCACAGCTTCCTGTGGACCTGTCTGCTAAGACAGGCTCTCTTAAAAGCAATGAACCACTTGGTGATATCGTTATCCTCAAAGAAATTGTGGACAATCCCTTTAGGCATTTTAGGGTCAAAAGAATCTATTTGCTCCATATTTATTATTTTGCTGCCACCAGAGATGGGTCCCAAGCGCATCTCAGCTCTTAATTTTTCTGTGGCCAAGAGTATAGCCTCTAAGGCTATCCTCTTGCCCAGTTTCTGAAGATCTGCATCTTCAGTATCTGCCTCCTATAGAACACTGCTGGGGTCACTTCCAGTGGTGTTGCTATCTGAGGGGATAGTGATGGATTCTACATCCTCTACTCCCTCTTGGGATCCATCATCCTCTTCCCCATTGGGGGACGTTTTACTTGCCAGGGCTTTGTCATTCTCTGCCAACAACTGCTGAAGATGGGCTTTTGTGGGTTTAGGACCCACGGCAAGTTTCCATGCCTCGCACAGCTCCTTGAGTTGTGGAACTCTCAGATGTGCATAGGGGGCCAGGTTGAGATCCTGTGAGGTCCTTGGGTTCTCAGATATGGTGTTTAAAGTAGTTGGGAACTTATTAGGAACTTACAAAAAATGCTAAGGGCTGCTAAGAACCTAAATACTTTACAGACTTTTAATTTCTAAACAGTGGGGGGCTTAACCAAGGCCCTAACACTAGTTTAAAGTAAATTTGGGGGGAAATCGAAACTTGGACAAATATTTTAGCTAAAGACAATTTTGGATTTCCACTTGTGAAATCACTTATTAATCAAGTGGTACAACAAATGTCGAGTCTTGCACCCCACCGCTGCACCACCAATGTAGGAAGCTGTCTTTTTATGTGATATACCAATAATTGGTTAGATCGTGTAGAGTCCAGAGATTCCCCCAGAAGTGTACAGGGCTCAATGTAAACCTAAAGTGTTCTATTTGTGGTAGTGTGGTCGAGTAGCTTTAGGCCTAACACAGAGAAGTGTAAGACATTTGTTATACACACAGTGACTAATAAATGACACAATACTGAAAATAGGAGATCCACATCAATTTCATAAAAATAAGCTTCTTTCTAGATTTATTTTAAGACCAAGATGTAAGTTCAAAAGTAAGAAAGTTTTTCAATAAAAATACTTTTCACTTTAAAAAGTAGACACTCCGTGCAATTTTCCAGTTCAGCACTGTTAACCTATGAGAGGAAAACAAAAATGCCGTTTTGAAGGTAAGTACATGACTTACAAATCCAGTCTTCGGGGTCTGTGGTCAACACCATGCAAGGTTCAAGTTAGCACCAAGACCACACCACCAGTGGCACAGGGCCAGTCAGGTGCAGAGGTCAAATTTGAAGTCGGGCGCCCAAAGATAACCAATGGATACTGGGGATGATCGAAGATGTGCTGCTTACGGTAAGTAAAGCAGCGCCAGGGGTCAATCTCCGGGGGCTAAGGCAAGCACAGGGTGGGCCACAAAGCAGCACCAAACTTACACCCTCAGTGGCACAGGGGCGGGCGGGTGCAGAGTGCCAACACAGCATCGGGCGCCCAATGCAAATCAACGTGGGAGATCGGTCTGAAAGGAAGGCTGCAGACTCTGGCCAGGATTCTGGATGAAGTAAACCCACAGCTACCCAGGTAAGTTCTGATGCTAGGGGACGTAGGGACACCATTGGCTAAGCTCCAGAAGGCCCAGGGGCTTTGGGTGCAGGGGTGTCCTTTCGCGTCTGGAACGGCTTACCGGACAGGTTGCGGTTGTGGGGGGTTGTCGTACAGAGGCTGCAGGCGTTGACGTGGAGTCCTGCAGGGGTCACCCATGATGGAGTCTTCCTCAGAATCGCTGGGGAACCTTCGCAGGACCGGTGGGCCACTTGGACTCGGGCCGTGGGTACAGAGGTGGGTCTGGTGGGCGGTTTCGCTGTTCCTCAGGGCAGAGTTCTTGTTCTTTAAAGTTTGTTTCTTCTGGACAGGTCCGATGTCCACGGGAGATCGTGATCTTTATTGAAGGCAGGCAGTCCTCCCAAGGTTTTAGAGGTCGCTGGGCCTGCAGGACGAGTCGACTTTTGTATTAAGGGCGAAAAGCAGCAGACAGTCCGGCAGGGTTGGCGCCAAGTAAGTCACTGGTCCTTCTTTCTTGCTTTTGCGGCTCTTCGGTGTCAGGGCTTTGTAGGTCAGCAGGAATCTGGTTTTAGGGTCTGGTGGTGCCACCTAAATACTAGATTGAGGGGTGTTACAGGGGAGTAACAGGTAGAGACCAATAGGCTCCTTACCTGGGGTGTCTGCACCTTCTATTTTGCCACACTCCTTTGGGAGGGGATCATAGTACTAACCCTGATTGGATAAGTCCCACCATCTTCAAGATGGTGGGCACTGAAAAAAGTGATTCACTTCACCTCCAGCACCTGAGAGGTGGAGTTGGCAAAGACGGGCACACCTTCTATTCTCACTTAGTTTTCCCGCCAAAAGTGGGGGTTTGAACCAGTGACTGCCATCTACTGCTAGCAGCAGAGACTGGGGTCACATTACAAAGGTGGCAAGTCCTTTGAATCTTCCCTCTCTAGCACTGTGCCTGCCAGCGGGAGGAGGTGTGACACCTCCGCCCAGGATGGACTTTGTTTCTGGCCTTAGAGAGCAAGGGCTCTCCACTCCGGCATCCAGAAACATGTCTGGTGGTGGCAGGTTGCCTAAATCTAGTCAGAGATCACACCAGGGTTGGTAGGTTTTCAGGGGACACTTCTGAGGTACCCTCTGGGTACATGTTTTATTAAATCCAACTCTGGCATCACTGTAGGTTTATTAAGAGGATTTGTTTGGTACCAAACACTCTTGGGTTCAGTGAAGCCATCATGGTGCTGAGGAACTCGAGGTGTAGAGTTTCTAGCCCATGTACTCTCTATTGCTTACCTGGCACTTACAATATTAAGAATAGACTTAAATATTGTAGGGGCATACCTACCCATGCAGATAAGCCCACACATGAGATATGGTGCACCCTGCTTTAGGGCTTGTAAGGCCTGCTTTAGGGGTGATGTACCCATACCTTAGGCAGTGCTTCTTTGACATGGCACACAGGCAGTGTGCCATGTCGACTTTGTTGTTTTTGTCTGCACCAAGGCATGCAGGTTGCAATGGCAGTCTGCATGGCCTTAGTTAGGGGTCCCTAGGTTACCATCTTCAGTCCCAATGCCCTAGATACCAGGAGTACCATCTACTAGGGACTTACATGGGGGTCGGAAGTTGCCAATCATTGTACAGTTTTAGGAAAGGAGCTCTGGCACAGGGGACCTGGTTGGGAGGAACCCTGTGCACTTTCAATTGAAAACCACATCATTTTCCAGGCAAAAAGTGGGGGGCTAACCATGTCAAAAGCGGCACTTTCTCACACTACCTCCCCACCACCAAATGAAAGAGGATGAAACTAACCTTCCCCTGGAGAGTCTTCATCTTCCAAGTGGAAGAACCTGGAAAGGCCATCTGCATTGGCATGGGCAGTCACAGGTCTGTGTTCCACTGTAAAGTCCATTCCCTGTAGGGATATGGACCACCTTAACAGTTGCCTAAAGCCAATAACAGACTACAACAGGGTTGGTATGTTTTCAGGAGGCACCTCTGAGGTGCCCTCTGGTTACATGTTCTAATTAACCCAACACTTGCATCAGTGTGGGTTTATTAAGAGGAGTTGATTCGTACCAAACACTCCTGGGTTCAGTGAAGCCATCATGGTGCTGGGGAACTCGAGTTGTCGAGTTTCCAGTCCTTGTACTCTCTATGGCTTCCCTGGCACTTACAATATTTAGAATAGACTTAAATATTGTATGTTATATCTGCTCATTCAGATATGCCCACACCTGGTATATGGTGCACCCTGCCGTAGGGCTTGTGAGGCCTGCTAGAGGGGTGGCTTACCCACACCATAGGCAGTTCTACTTTGACATGGCACACAGGCAGTTTGCCATGTCGACTTTGTTGTTTTTGTCTTCACCAAAGCATGAAGGTTGCAGTGGCAGTTTGCATGGCCTTAGTGAGGGGTCCCTAGGGGACCATCTTCAGTTCTAATGCCCTAGGTACCAGGGGTACCATTTACAAGGGACTTACAGGGGGATCAGAAGTTGCCAATCATGGTACAGTTTTAGGGAAGGAGCTCTGGCACCGTGGACCTGGTTGGCAGGGACCCTGTGTACTTTCAATCGAAACCGCATCATTTTCCAGGCAAAAAGTGGGGGGCTAACCATGTCAAAAGAGGCATTTTCTCACACATTGGCTCCCTTGCACTATGGTACAAGAATGCCTGCATTGGTGCTAGGCTGCACACACAGCGCCAGTGCAAAGAGAGAGCAGAAGTGCTCCATATTTATGTAAATGTGAATTTCTGCTCTTTCCCTTTCATACTTTGCTTGCTGCACTGCGTGGTGTGAGAATTTACTAAATGTGGCCCTTGGTCTTTCTTTTCTTTCTATATGCTCCAAATTTGCACTGTCAGGAAAGGCAGGGAATTGGCTGAGCAGAAGGCTACAGAGTTGCAGATGGACACACACAGGGAGACGGACATCCATCTTTCATAATCCATGTCCTCAAGTATGTCAATAAAGCTAGCATGCTAATATTGCCTATAGGCCCCTCGCCCTATTCTGAACAGTTGCAACCGAAGAAACAAAGGCTGGCCTCTTCGTCAGAGGTGAACCTGGATGCTGAAATGATTCAACAACAGTTGATCTGGACATTTTTCACATGCTTTTTGTTTATTCTTACACATCTTCAAGATTTAAGTTTGTATCCTATTTAAGTGTGATATATTTATGTTTGCAGAATGCAGAAAACAGGCTAAACAGAATCGGTGTATGTGATATAATCCCAAAAAAGAAACAAACACCAGGCCAACTGTATTTTGACAATTATATTGAAACCTTGACAAATAAAGGTATAGGAGTTAATCCACGATGTAAAAAACCTAAGGCGCAGTGCTCCAGACGTACTCCTGGTGACAGTTAAGAATGAAGAAAATCTTGCACTTGAGTAAATTACATACAAGTGGCAAGAGAACATCTATAAAAGTAATAGTAGTTTTTTGGGGTTCTTTGGACCACTAAATGTGTTCTAGCTCATATCGTCACTTGGATACGTTAATGGTGCGAGTCTATGGCATTAGTGTCTGGGTCACTGTTAGGATAAGGTTGCACAGGGATACTGTGCACCAATTGAGGCATTTTACCAATGATTATTCGGGGTCTGACACGCTACTGTACCCAAAACTGAACATCAAGGAAACCCCATTAACACTTGATCCTCAGGGTAGCAAAGCAGAGAGACCCAATGCTTGAGTCAGGGAGGTGGTGTGGGGATAGTAAAAGAGCATGAAGCTCGCTTCACAACAATGGCAGCTCTTGCAAGTGTCAATGGTATGTGTGCAAGCGAAGTGAATCATACCCATGAGTGAGTTGGTGCTATGACCTGAGTGTGCTATGCAGCTGCATCCACAAGATAATCTTTTATACCATGGTAGCTTGTCCATGACTATATTGCTACTGTTGATGGAGCTGGCTCCCGTGGTGACGTCGCCGCTGATTATAGCAGCTGGCAGGATTAGGTGCCCGGAAAGACAACCACACACACAGCTGATATGCAGAAGCCCATAGATTTATTTATCCTGTTGAACGAACAGATCTGACAGTTCGATAAATGGGACAGCTGCCATCTTGGATTGAGACAATCATTCATCTATGTTATTATTGTGCTCTAGGAGAGCCACCATCTCTGTGCAAAGTTTTTGCTATTTTCTAAATCAGGTTGCCGCCATATTTTCCTTCTATGCCAGAAAGTGAGATAACTTAATGCTTTGTCTCTGGGGCACTTGAATTAAAAGGGAATAGCAGCCACTTTACCATTGAGGCTCCTCAGACTTGAGAAGCCCAAGCTGAATTTTGTGTGACTTTGGATAGGAACACAACCATGTTACCTCACCAGGTCCTTCCTACTTCTCGCACAAGATAGTTCCTTGGAGATGCAAAAACAGTGAGACAACCTTACATGGGGGTACGAGCTGAATTATGCAGAGTGAGGTGCAAAATGTCAAGAGTAGAGCACCTATATAAAGACCTGGGGGGCAAGTGAGGCAGAGAGTGACTCAGTTGGCAATCCTTCTAAAACAGAGTACTGCTAGAGGTGAGGAGGACAGGAGCAGTGAGGTAAAGAGGTTAATTTTGGGGTGTGAAAAAGGAGTGTGGAGCTGAGAGATAAAAGACAGGCATATATGGCACCAGGGTCCCCAACCTCCCCCTGTGTTCCTTAGTGGTCCTTAGTAGTCATAGTTAGGGGCTCCACCCCTTAACTATGACAATGATCCTCTCCAATCTCACCTCACTCGTGAAATGCTTCTCAAAATCCAGAGTCAATGCATTTAAAATCACCTATCCTCAGAATCTCTCAAAATACTCAATGAAAAACTTTAAACACAAGATCCTGAGAGAATTTCTAGAGACCCTATTCACAGACCAACACCATTGCATTCAGATAGAAACCCTCAATACCAACATGCTTGTCTTCATGCACTACACTGAACTATGGTCCAGTTCGTTGCAGAAGAATCTGCTTGTCTCCTCATTGACAAACATTCCTTTTGAACAAATATTTAAATATGAATCTCCCCACCGCTTAAATGATAACCTTTCAATTTCCATCTTCAACTATGGGAAAATCATTTCTAAATAAATGACACCATCTTGGCCATGCTCAACCAACTCTTTGCTACTCTTAGGCCTCTCTCCTCCAACTAATGAACTTCCCCCTCTGGGCAATACACCTCAAATTCTACTCACATCCCCTTCTGTCTCTACTCGAGGCAGTCCACTAACCAAATCACTTCCCTTCAGACTCCTCCTTTACTCCTCGGCCTCCATGTCACTAATAACATTCACCTCCCTTCAAAGCTCATCTATCCCAACCCTCTCACCACTCCATATCAAAAGACCCTCAATAACTTCACTGCAACAGCTTTGTCCCTTCACCCTCCTTGTCCTCCAACCTTTTGTCTACCAGCCTCCCACCTTCCTTTCACCGACACATCCTACCATCTCTTAATGGCCTCATCTCTCAAAATCTCTACCATCCTCCTTCCTCCCACAGTTTGACCCCCCTCCAGTCCTCTTTCCACATATTCTCACCTCTCTTGCCCAACATCCCGGTATTATTCAGCCAACCTCTCCCCCCCCCTTTTCTCACACACCAATATTTCTCCCCATACAACCTGACATTAACTAGCCAGCTTCCCTACCCCAGCATTCCCTCTACCTCACCCTCCACCTATCGGCAACTACCCACTCCAGATATATCACCCTTCCTCTTTTGTCCCTCCCATACTGTACTATTCTCCTTTTTTGCTACAACACATACGTCTGAATCACAAGCCTTACTCGCATTCTGACTCGAAATTTCAACACAAGCCATTACCTTCACCTGAGTCCCAAATGCCCTCCATCTCGGAACTCATGCCCTCTTTGTGCCATCCTATAAAGACATTTGACATCCTATTACAAGCCTTTTTCTTCCAATGATTTGCTTGTAAGCCACAATGTTGCCTACAACAGCATCAATATCCTCCGAACAATAACCCACAGAGGTACAGTATTCCCAGAGACAAGCGCACTCCTAGACCCAATTGGGCATACTCCTCCCTCGATGAGAAACACCTATGCACTCTCATTGAAAGCTACAAAAATCCCAAAGCTGCTTACAAGCAGCCACACAACAAATCTACCTCATATAACCCACCAAAATCACACAAACTTTATCCAAGTGCCCATCGCACCTTCTGGACAGCTGGTGCCTAAATTCACCAGCTCTTCTCTCAGATGAATGGTTCATAACTGCCGGTCAGCAGTGTAGTATCTTGTGATTTATAGATAATGGGACCCTTTTGGTTCCTGATGGACTCCGTAGAATAGTGATGTAAGTACGTGGAGTGGGTAATAGAATTCTTTAACGTAGAATGTTTCAGTTAACGGTTACACGCTGAGAAATAAAGATGTGTAATACCAAGCTCCGTGTGTGGCGTGATCATTTGCATGTACCCATGCTGAGGTAGGACGCTACAACTGGTGACGAGATAGGGGATTATGTAAACCCCGCAATCCAAAGAACCAAGAGTGCTCTCCCAAAGAATTTGGTTGTGGTCCAGCGAACTGCTCGTGAGTGCCTTGTGTGCCTCAGTCAAAGTGAAAATCGACAGTTGGCATATGTGGAATCAAACCACCACTCCAGCCAGTGCTAGGCCTGTGAAGAAAGTGAAGGCCTTACAGAAAGTTTGTTTGTCGTCGGCTAGGAATTTGCTGAGAAAGTTGAGAAAAGAGGTACTGTGCCACAACAAGACCCAAAACCATCATTCATTTAGTACGACAGCGCTAAAGGCAGCAACAACTAGGTACAGAGACGCTAGAGACTGTACAAACCCGATACAATGCAAAGAGGTGAGAAGTGTGAAGAACCCATGCAAGAAACAAAGCTGCTGCTCACCGCCAAAGAAGAAAACAGTGCCTTACAGATGGAGAGCGGGTGCTACGACCCAAATGTCAGCACATGGCTAGTGAGTGACAAAGGTGCTGGTAGAAGAGGGCAGCAGATGCTGCCAGGGCAAGCTCCGCTCCCAGTAGCAGAAAGTTCCGTAGGTTTTGATGCTGCCACATTCCTAAAACCACGGCTTCCCTTCGATGCCGCCAAAAAGCAAAATATTGGTGACAGATGGACTGCCTAGATCGAAACCGTCAATTTTATTGATGCGCTGGAAGAAGCAAATGACAAAAAAGATTATTAAATATCTAAAGAATTTAGCCAGTGAAGTAGTAAAAGAAGTGGCAAAATACCACAAGTGATTAAGTGACCAACCATCAAATCAAAGAAGCATTAAACACCAAGTTCAATCCAACGCCTAATGTCGACTATGAAAGGTACATTTTCAGTCAGGAAAGGTAGAGAGCTGATGAAACGATGGATGAGTTTGTAGAAAGACTTGATTCACTCACAAAGCAATGCAAGTTCAAAGAATTCAACAATGAAGAGGCCATGCTTCTCATAGTCATAGATGGTTGCCTCCGATTCCTTCAGCTGACAAATGCTGAAAGAGACACTCCGTTTGGAGCGAGTACTCATGTTTGTTAGAGCAGAAGAAAGAGCTGACAGACAGCCAGCTAACATGAAGGCCGGAATGGCCCAAAATGAATCAGCACTGAGTGTGAAAAGTAAGTTGAAATACAAGACAGAAGGCCATAAAGTAATGTCTTTAAAGAAAAAGAAGTTGTGTTTTCGATAGTGGATTTTCCTTTCCACATGAGGGTAGATGTCCCGCCACTGGACAGGTATGCAAAGGCTACAGGAAAAAAGAACCATTTTGTAACAGTCTGCAAAGTGAGGGAAAAATCAAGTGTGTCATGTTGAAAAAACAAAATGGAGACATGATGAAGTGCGTCACGTTGAGAAGACAAAATGGATGCTAGAAAGTTCCAGACGGGACGTTCTACGCACGCCCACAAGGCCAGCGGCAACATCAGATGATGCAAGTAGAAACTGAACGATGTTGATTGTCATCAAATCCTTTGCCTAAGAGTTTGTCACCATCATTGTCAAGTGACAGTGAGGAAGATGGCAATGTATGCAATGTCAATGTTGACTGCCGGGCAACTTGCGCATGTAGGATTAGCTTCTTGCAAGGAAGAATGCAGGTCGAAGCTAGGTCGAAAAGTGAAAGTGGGAAATTCATTTGGACACTGTCTCAAGATCACACTGAAAGTGAATGGCTGTTCCATACTTTTTATCATAGCCAGTGGAGTGTAAATAAACATTATGCCAGTGGAAAAGTACAATGAACTGCCTCAAGTGCCCCGTTTAACTATCGAAAACTAAAATGTATACATGGGCTGCTTCGACGCCACTTCAATGTTAAGGTTCATTCATAGCAACTGTGAAGCATAAAAATATGAAAATGCAAGCGCCACTTCGTCTTGCCAGGTACTTCCTCAAACGCATGTTTACTCACTTTCAGTACTGCTGCTGACATGGGGTTGATTTCCTTAAACTACAATGTGAATGCCGATCATGAGATAGTGAATCAGTTTCCATCTTTGTTTCATGGACTAGGAAGACTTAAGACCATGAAAGTGCAACTTTACATAAATGAGGACATCCGTTCTGTTGCTCAAAGAGATCGTCAAATTGCATTTCAATTAAAAGAGGCTGTAGGGAAAGAACCTGAGACACTATTAAAGCACAACATCATTGAGCGATACACTGGTCCAACACCATAGATATAACCCATAGTGGTAGTGACAAAAAATGATTGTGAAGGAGCTGTGCGCATCTGCGTGGATATACACCAAGCGAACAAGGCGATTGAAAGAGAACGACATTCAGACTCGCACATTGCTGACATGATTACACAGCTGAATGGAGCCAAAGTCTTTTCCCGCCTTGATTTGAACAAAGGCTATCACGAGCCTGAACTGGAAGAGAATTGCAGGTACATTCCTACCTTTTTGACTCATGTTTGTTTATTTAGATACAAATTGCTACGTTTCGGAGTGTCATCAGCAGCAGAACTTTTTTCAAGATGCAATTTGTCGCATAATACAGCCCATCAGAAATGCTTTCAATTATAGTGATGACATACTAGTTTTAGGGGCCACACAAAAGGAACATGATAAAGCTCTTGCTCAAGTGTGCCCTATACTTGTTGATGCAGGTCTCGCTTTAAATGCGGCACAATGTGAGTTTCCTCAAGCAAAACTCAAGTTCTTTTGGTCATATCATTACTGATGGGGGAATGACTCGGGATCCAAATAAAGTACAGGCCTTGTCATCCACTCTTCCCCCACAATATGTAACTATGCTGAGATCTATCCTTGGTATGGCAGTTACTGTTCAAGGTTATATGTGACTTTGCTACTGAACATGCCCCAATGAGAGATTTAATTAAACGTCCCATTTCACTCGTCAAGTGAATGTGAACAGAGCTTTAGGAAAATCAAGCATGCAATTGAGAATGCAACTCAAAAGGTATGCTTTGATCCAAAATTGCAGGACGGGGCTGTTGTTGATGCAAGCCCAGTGGGGTTAGGTGCAACCCTTGCCCATCACACTGGACATCCCAATGCCCCAGGGCACGTTGTGACTTATGCTAGCCAAAGTTTGTCAACAACAGAATGTGCCTATTTACAACCTGAAAAGGAAACCCTCACTGTGGGGTGGGTTTGTGAGCATTTTCATGTGTTCCTATATGGAAAGCATTTCACAGTTGCCACTGATCACCAAGAATTGCTCACCATTTTCGGCAATCCTAAAGCCAAGGTTCCCCTTGCATTGAGAGGTGGGGGTTGCGTTTGCAGGAGTATGATTACACAATTGTGCATCATGCAGGAAAAGATCAAAACCCTGCTGACTACTTCTCACGTGTGCCAATACAGTGTCATGGCACTATTTTTAAAGCGGCTGATGTCTATGTTAGCTTCATTCTGAAGTCCAGCTGCTATATCAGTAGAACAAATCATTGCTTCCACAAGTACTGAGAGCGTTTGCTGATACTTCAAGACATTATTACACACCAGCCATGGAGAAAACATAATCGACCTCTTCATGAGGACTGTGAATACCAGAAATTCAAAAATGTGCAAGAAGAACTTTCAGTTTCCCCTGAAGGCTTCATCTTACGAGGGTCAAGAATTTTCATACCTGAGAGTTTGAGACAACCATGTTATTGAACTGGCCCATGAGGGACAGCTCTACAAGACTGAGTGTGGTTTCCTCGTCTTGATTAAAGTTTTGAAACAGAGTTAAAGGCATGTCATTTGTGCAGCTGTTTGTCGTCCAAGACAAACCCACATCCGTTGAACATGTCTGATCTCCCTAAACATGCTTGGAAGAAGATTGCAATTGATTTCTTTGGATGCCTTGACAACGGATGTTAGACCTGGCAGCTTTTGGCGTGTTTCCCCTGTCTTTTTGCTTCTGCCCTCCTGGTTTTTGTGATACTCTGGATATTGTTATGCTGGTTTAGTGTTTCTGCGCACTTTAATACTGCTGATCAATACTAAAGTGCAAGTGCTCCTACTGTAAATTGTGTTTATGGATTGGTGTTTCCATGATTGTCTTATTTGATTTACTCCTAAGTCCCTAGTACAGTGCTCTGTGTGTGTCCAGGGCCGGTAACCCAAATGCTGCTAGTGGGCCTGCAGCACTGATTGTGCCATCCACACAAGCAGCCTGTCAAATGGTTCACAGACCTGCCACTGCAGTGTCTGCGTGCAGTTTCTACTGTCATGTCGACCTGGCAAGGGCACCCCCTTCCCAGGCCCTAACCTTCCCATTTCTCACACATAAGGCACCCTTAAGGTAGGCCCAAGGTACCACTGTGGGCAGGGTGCAGTGTGAGGGAAAGGTAGGACATGTACTGGTGTTTTTTTACATGCAAGTTTAGATATTACACCCCCATCTCAGTGGTTTTACTGCATGAGAATCTTTCCATAAATTAACGCAGGAGGCAGTTGTGCAAGATTAACAGAACAGGTTAATCATCATAGTTACTTGGGCGCGTTTAGCCCCTCAGCTGATATTAGATATATTATTTCTACACCCCCTCGCGAAGTGTTTACATACATGTACCATCTGTGTAGATGGAGAAAAGTAACTGAGATGCTTAAGGCACATACATGTGTGTGGGCGATCTTAGCATAGATAATGCCTCTTCCTGCCAAGTGATCTGATACATGGTTCAGTCCTGCGAATCAGGGACTGACCCGTCACATATCCTTGATTGTGTGAAACTGGCCGCCAGAATTAATAAAAGTAGTCAGCTGAGCTTTTTTGTGCTAGCCGACAGCGCCTAGAATTCCCACCCCCTCCGATTAGGTCAATGATGGTCCATCTCCCTTTCACAACCTCCTTTCAGACACTACTTTGTTTCTGCGGTGCATGGCTAGTACTATTTCTCAATGCGCCAAGAGGCCGCCTTGGTGGAACACTCAACCGTTTAGAAGACACTCTTAAATTACATAAGTAAGGGACCTGGACCACCACACGTTACTGTAGTGAGCGTATGATGAGGAACCTGTATTGTTGACCCTCATGGACTGCAAGGATCCATTGTCATTATCCCTAACCCGAGTAAAACCCATCAATACTAGGGGACGTACGCCAACTTGTGCAACACTTCATGTGATACCAGTGCATTCTGTTCCATGTAGTCTTAAAATCTGCATTTTCATTATTGTCACCGAAAGAAATGTACAAGAGTCATCTGTTGACATGTTTCAGAGTCATTATTAATCACTAGGGGGACTGAAATTACCTTGGTTATAGAGTTATCCCATGCTGCTTCACTATCAGTTTCGGTTCCAGAATCACTAGCATGCACTGAAATCACATGAAGTGCCATCACCAGTGAACTGTTTTGAGTGCTGACTTGTGAGAGTTCAACCAACCTCTTCAAAAAGCCTCTTCTGCTGCTTTGTAGGTCTTTCAGGGATCTGGTCTTTGAGAACTTTTTCTTGATTTCCTTCCACAATGATCCCTTTGAGAGTAAAAAAAAACATCCAGCCAAGACAGTTGAAAACTCCAAGTGAAGCTAATGTTTGCACTTTACCTCTGTATGCAACCTTCCTGTCCCCTTTCGCTACACTTCTGACATAAACGTGGGGCAGGCAATCTTTGCAGAGGTGTTATGTCCTCTCATACAAGACATCTGACCCAGAAGTGCTGCGTACAGTAGCCGCAGAGAGGCTGTATTGATCCACTATGAGGGAGGGTGCAACACTCAACAGAAATAGCAAGCTTTGATTTTTCAAATCTGACTGACCTGCCGTTGAGGCGCGCATTTCCGCCTTTCGCACAGGTGGGGTTGGGGTCCATTGGGTCATTCAACACTCCAAGAGGAACATTTTCATGTGCTGCAGATTTTTGGGAGTATTTGTAGACAGGTGGACCCCGCCGCTCTCTGCTGAAGGTTGCTCAATGAGGGGCTTATTTATGACAGGCTTGTACAGCCAAAGCGTCACTTTTTATTTTGATGCTCCGCGTGGCGCAATCTTCTCAATCATATCTATGAGGCAACGCAAACCCTCTCTGCGTGGCTTTGCATGGCCTCATAAATACGGAGTAGGACAAATCAGTGCAAGTCGCTGCCTTGCCTTACTCTGCGTTAAGGAGGAATTCCATGGGCGTTACATTGGGTTTTCCCACGCAACACCCATGGATTTAGACGCTGCCCCAGATTTTCTTAACCACATAAACCTGGGGCAGAGCCTCTGCAGAGCAGGTGTAACGAGGAGAAATATTTTTATTTCTCCTCGTTTTTTCCCCTTTCCATGTGTGCTGCATTCTGCAGCACACATAGAAAGAGGAAAACATCTCTTGGGGTATTTTTGTGCAGTAAGGCGACCCTTCCTGCACAAAAACAATCCTGCCTGCAACTGAGGGGGCATCTACGTTAGGGCTAGGCAGCAAATTGTGCGCCAGCGCAGGGGGAAAGGACAGGAAAGCACTGTATTTCATAAATACGGTCCATTCCTGCCATTTCACATTGGCGTAGGGCAGCGCAGCAAGAAGACTTGCAACACAGCAATGTGCGAACGTGCAAGTAGCTATCAATACATCGAATATACTTGACTGTATGTTGAACAGTGAAGGTGCCCCGTGCAGTAACCAATTGTGAGCTCCTCCTCCAGAGAGGAGCCTCCTCATTTGAGATATGACTATGTTGTGTGGTCAGTTTACTTTGAGGGATGAAGATACACATCCCTGTTATACACTATAGTTTGACGACCACGGTCATACACACGGGCTAGGGTCATCCTGCAAACTAGGAGTAGGACAAATGAAAGTAGTACGTTCATATATAGAGGTTTGCAGACTCCCTGTAATATGGCGGTTGCGATCCTATCTGCACAGTAGGATGACCGTCTTCTATCAGATGAGGACTTGGCTCCTCTCCGTACGGGAAATATAAATTGAGGGCACAAAGATGGCACCTGTGTTGTACGCCAGTCTGGGACCCATGACACTCCACGTGGGTTGGGCGTTTCGGGGAAGCACTCTTCCAAGGTAAGACATCATTTCTATTTTACTTTATCAGGAACTTATAATTGGTTACTGCACAGGGCACCTTCACTGTTCAACATACGGTCGAGTATATTCGACGTATTGATAACAACTTATGCGCATGCACATCGCTGTGTTGCTGTTTGTAAGTACTACCTCATCAGGTGTAGCAAGCACTATATAAATGCAAACCCTTCCCTCTCCCATCCCATTCAATCCAAATAACAGACTAACATGTCCACCACTCAAATTTATTTCATACTTCCCCAGACTAATTCACCACTAATCCTCTTTCAGTTTCGGAGTAGCATGCTCCTCGCTGAAAAGCACTTCAACACCTCATCAGGGGTAGCAAGCACCATATAAATGCAAACCCTTCCCTCTCCCATCCCTCCACTATCCTTTTCAATCCAATAACAGACTAACAAGTCCACAGCTCAAATTTATTTCATTCTTCCCTAGACTAATTCACCACTAATCCTTTTTTGGTTTCGGAATAGCGTGCTACTCGCTGAAAAGCGCTTCAACGCCTCATCAGGGGTATAAATGAAAACCTTTTCTCTCTTCTGCCCCTCCACTATCCTTCTCAATCCAAATAATAGACTAACATATCCACCACTCAAATTAATTTTTATATTTCACTATACTAATTCACCACTAATCCATTATGGGTTCTGGAGTAGCGTGCTACTCACCAAAAAAGCGCTTCGACGCCTCGTCAGGGGTAGTAAGCGCTATATAAATGCAATTACAGTACAATACAATATAATACTACTGTGTATGCTAATCATACATTGATCTAACTTCAATATACTGGATGTTTACAATTGGGTGCACTCGCACACCGCTGTGCTGTGGTTGTATGCGCTACTAATATGCACGCTCACGAAATACTTACAATATTGTGGGGCTAACTGCACATAATGGGTGGATCAATATTTTGATAACAGTATGTGGAAGATGCACACTTGGATAGCATCGTAAATATTTTGCCTAACTGACAGACTTCTAGTGTGATACTTGCTATCAATAACATGCAGGCCTTTTTGTTTATTCTCGTCTCTCACTATCAAAGGATGAACCAAATACTTTGACACGCACGTTGTAACGCGCTCGTTTACTGCTGCATTTCACTTACATTTTGAATACCTTGGACGCACGTTGTTATGTGATGCATGCTTATGGTGAATGCTCGTGAAGACAAGAGCACTATACCTGGTTAATGTGGGTGTACTCGAGTACCGAGTGACTTTGTATATTATGTTGCCTTACAGAGACTGGACCATTGATTGTAGATTTTCAATACTACACTCATACTTCTTGAGTGCGCAATAGGTGAGCTGACTTTATGTTCATTTGCTTGGGCCTGAGAATAATGTGGGGATTACTATAGTATGAGATAGCAATTGGAGAATTTATAATTTTTTTAATTTGGATGACTATAAATTTGGAGAACTTATAATTGCTTACAAGCATTGGTGCACTCTTGATTAGGTGAGCTGACATTCATTCTATTGGCTCACTTTTTTTGGTGGTAGACCTGTAATCTTACTTTACCCTACTTGAATCTTTCTTACATTCTTTTGCTATATCGATTCCTCTTTTCTTTGGAATACATTATTGGTGAGTGCCAATGCGAAATAGATAAATCTTTACTGCAATGTAATGTAAGTTTGTTCCTCTTGAAATTCGACTTTATTATTTTCTCCACACGTGGTAATCTTTTCCCTGTGACCTGGGTGACTGTTCTTTGGTCAGTCCCATTCTAGGGATGGTTATTAGGTGTTGTGCATTTGTTATTGGAGCCCTGATGAAGTCCACTGTCTTATCCACAGCTCTTGATTAGGTGAGCTGACATTCATTCTATTGGCTCACTTTTTTTGGTGGTAGACCTGTAATCTTACTTTACCCTACTTGAATCTTTCTTACATTCTTTTGCTATATCGATTCCTCTTTTCTTTGGAATACATTATTGGTGAGTGCCAATGCGAAATAGATAAATCTTTACTGCAATGTAATGTAAGTTTGTTCCTCTTGAAATTCGACTTTATTATTTTCTCCACACGTGGTAATCTTTTCCCTGTGACCTGGGTGACTGTTCTTTGGTCAGTCCCATTCTAGGGATGGTTATTAGGTGTTGTGCATTTGTTATTGGAGCCCTGATGAAGTCCACTGTCTTATCCACAGCTCAGACGAAACGTGTTGGCATGGTAAAGATTTGAGAAACGCTTGATGAAAATAAAGGCTGTTGGTGGAACATTTACTGCAAAACTCTATGGTGAATTATTTTTCAGTGCTCTGAACTTTGCTTATGAGATATGTGGATAATCGGTTGTAAGGAGAAAGGAAAACAGGTGGTGCCAGGATCTGTGTCCTTCAGCAAGGCCTCAGGCGGCCCTTGTAGGTAACCACAGACCAAGTGACAGCTCATTACAGCCTCCCTGGAAAGGACCATGTAACTCACCAGTACTGAGGGGAGGGGTTAAGAGGGAGGGTAGTCATCCACTGCCAGCGTAGCTCTGGTCATGAACAAATTGATCTATTGGAAGACCCATATCAATCTTGCATCAGTTAATGGTGGGCCACTGCTTGTATTCTAGATAACCTAAATGGCACACTTAATTGCTCTTGCACTTTACCAGGTCATGTGAGAAGGAGGCAATAAGATAGATTTCTTAAGCACGTTATCAGCACTAGCACTTTCTAATGGCAACATAGGACTAAAATTAGATGGACAACAGAGAGATGAAGGGGACATAGTGAGAATATCAAATTAGTCATGAATTATAGACTCTAAGGATAGCTTTTTTATTAGAATGTAGAACAGCACTTTCTATATTAACATCAGCATATACATATTAGTTGGTTAAGAGAATGTGAAACTCTAAATGCTGCTTTTATTTATAGGTTCCCTCCACCACTTCCACCCTCACCTCCCCTTAGCAACTATATTTTTCACCAGTTAACCTGCGATAGTCTGAGATTGTACTAATAAAGCTGATATTGGGCTACAATATGTGAGCGGAGATGCCCTCAACCCCCTCCCCCTTTGTTGTGTATAGATTAAACCGTGCACCAGTATGACAAACTAATGATATTATGTGCAAATGTACAATACATTGCTTATCATTATCAATAGTTATTTTCCTATCCTTCCCTTTGAAATCTGGTTTTGCACAGATGTATGCGATATCTTGTCCTTATACATGCCAAACACAACAGGCATTCTTTATCTCATGTAACATGTCTTGGAAAGAGACATTTCATTTTGCCAAGCCTCTCAATAGGGCACTCACAGTAGCAAAGTCACAAATGTATCTTGAGCAATAACTGCCCATGTCTAAGAAGGATCGTAGCATGGTGACATCTTGTGGCGACGAAGTAGCTGACAGTGCTTGCACTTTATCTGGGTCAGGAATCATTTCCCCATTAGGAAATAAGTGCCCAAAGAATTTAAGTTTGGTTTTGTGAAACTCACATTTTGCTGCGTTCAGAGTGAGACCTGCATCAGCAAATAACTGGCACACTAGTATAAGAGCCTTGCCAGGCTCCTTTTGCGTTGCTGCAAATACCAGTATGTAATTACAGTACTTAAAAGCATGCGTGACAGGTTGAATTATTTGACATATAACATCCTGAGATATGTCTGCAGTTTTTGACACTCAAAAACTCAACCTTTTGTATCTGAACAAACCAACACGAGTTGAAAAAGTAGTAATGTACCTACAGTTCTCTTCCAACTTGAGTTGATGGTATCCCTTGTTCAGGTCAAGATGGGAGAAGACTTTGGCACTGTTCAGTTGCATGATCATGCCCACTATGTGTGGACCAGGATGTCTTTCTCTCTCAATTGCTTTATTGGCCTGGCACATATCAACACAGATCTGCACTGCACCCACACTGTCCTTTTTTGGCACCACCACTATGGGCAAAACCCATGGTGTAGGACTAGGGGAGCGCTCAATGATGTCATGCTTCAACAGCATTTATAGTTCATTCTCAACGGCTCCTTGCGAGTGAAAAGCAGCTCTGCTGTTCCACTGGGCAACAGGGCAAATGTCCTCATTAATGAAAAGTCACACTTTCATTGTCTTGAGCCTTCCTAGGCCATGAAACAACGATGGGAACTGACTCACAATTTCAGATTGAGTGTGGAGATTGCAATTCAGAGATGTAAGACCCATGTGAGAAGCAGTGGCAAAAGCGAGTAGGCATGTTCTGGACGAAGTTCCTTGAAGAACGGGAATTGGTGCTTGCACTGATACTGCTTTATGTCGCATTGTCGCTGAGAATGGCCCTTGACTCTGCAATGGTTTAGAATCAGCCCACATGTATACCTTCATGTTTGACAGGTTGAGGCATGGCACAGGAGACAGGCTATTGAACTCTTTGACTGGCACAATGTTAATTGACGCACCACTTTCTATGATAAATGTTATGGGGGCAACGATTGACCTTTATTGTAATCTTGGGGCAGTGTGCAAATGAATTCAGTTGTTTCGTTTGGTGGTTTGCCTTTGTCTTTTGTTCTTCCTTGCAAGCAGCCAAACCTACAGGTGCCTGTCCTTCCTCGGTCGATACCATCATCGCACATCCATCTTCTTCATTGGCGCATGATAATGACGTTAAAGAGCCTTTTGTAGTATGAACTTGATGGCGATCGACTTTGTATGGTTTCTACTTGTCGTAACTGATGTTGCTTTTTGGCCTTGTGAGCGTGGACAGAATGCTTCTGAAACCTTCTGGCATTCATTTTCTCTTCTTGCTGTGACGTATTTGTTTTTTCTTTTGCTTTGCAAACCAGAATAAAGTGTTTTTCTTTCCCGCAACCTCAACACATCTGTCCTATGGATTGACATTTGCCTTCATGGGGAAATTGAAATCAACATTGGAAACACAGAGGATTATTTGCAAGCCCCTTGCACCGCCGATACGTCACTTTCCCCATATTAAAAGTGACGCATCGGCGGCGCAAGGGGCTTGTAAATAAGCCCCACAATTTCTTCTTCTTCTGAGACATTGGCTTGTGGCATCTAACTTGTGTTTATGCCTGCTTTTTATGATTAACACTGATTCACCTTGCACTATTCCAGCTTCCATATCAATGGCCTGTCGATCTGCACATTCTTCTGCCCTTGCGGCCATTAGCACTTTCTCTAAACTGAGGGCCTAATTTATGAGGTTTTACCTAGGGCAGCGCCGCAGGCTTTCCTGCTGCCCTATGGTAAAAGAAAAGCGAAGGAATGTGCTGTATCTATCAGATACTGCGCATTCCTGTCCTTTTCCCCGGCGCACAATGGGCTGCCGTGCGCCAACGCAGGCACCTTTGCACCATGGTGCAAGGATGCCTGCATTGCAGGGATGATTATTTCTGTTCAGGAAGGGAAACCTTCCTGCACAGATACAATCAGAAGAGGCTTTTTCTTCTTCCTGTGTGTGCTGCAGAATGCAGCACACATAGAAAAAGGAAAAACGAGGAGAAATAAAGATATTTGTCCTCATGCCTCCCTTACACCTCCCCTGGGGAGGCATACTTTTTTGGCGCTGCCTCAGATTTACGATTTCTCGTAAATCTGGGGCAGTGTCAAAAAGCCATGGATGTTGCTGGGAATGCCCCCAGCAACACCCATTGCACGCCTCTTTAATGCAGAAAACTGTGTTAAAGGGAGCCATATTTACGAGGCAGCATTAAGCCAAAAAAAGTGGCTTGGTGCTTCCACGCTAATATGGAGCAGGCTCCTACGCCACGGAACGTCACAAAAAAGTGACGTTCCGGCGGCGCAAGGGGCCTCATAAATGAGGCACTGAGTGTCTCTCTCAACATGCGTCTTCTAAATAAGTCTGAAAGACACCCATTGATGACTCTAAGACGCATGGCTTCTTCATCATTGAATTCACTGAACTTGCAGTGTTTGATAAGCACGTCGGGTCTCTCAACAAACTCATCCATCATTTCACCAGCTTGTTGTCATGCTTGATTGAAAATGTACCTTTCATAGTCAACAAATGGCATCAGATTGAACTTGGCTGCTAAAGCTTCCTTGATTTGACGATATGATACTGCATCAGCTTGCGATGTTTTCTTTATCACTTCTTTCATTCCATCACCAGTAAGGTTCTTTAAGTACTTAGATTTTCTTATCGTCTGCTTCTTCCAGCGTGTCTATGAAATCATCGAATGTCTCAATCCATGCAGTCCACCCGGCGGCAATATTCTGCTTCTTCGCCGTGACGAATGGCGGTGGTGGTTTCAGGAATGCGGCTGCATTGTATTTTGCGCTCTTTTCTACTGCTATTGAGAGCATGTGTTGTTTGGACAACTGTCGCGGTTCACCTGTACCTATCACTTCTGCAAGCACTGGCTATGTGCTTGCCCCTGGGTTGTAATGCCCAATCAGAGGTTGTAAGACGCCGTCCAGTGCTTCATATGAAAAAAAGAAAAGTGCCAGGGCTCTCCTCAGGAGGCCACTGCAGCTTGCACCACATATTGCCCCCTGACAGTGCTGACAATGACAGTACAAACACAATTAATAACCATCACACTCCTACAAGTGTGACTCATCAGACTATTCCAAGCCCCTAAAGCTATAAGAATGGATTGGGCAGCAGGTAATAGTCATTTTTAATGTATATTGAATTAATAATTGACTATTGTTGTGGTAATCTCAGACAGCGCCGCTTTGTAGCAGACTGTCACAAGTCAGTGTCACAAATGCCAACTTCAGACTGCTTTGCATTGAGTTGGCTCACATGTGGCACGAACAAGCAGTTTGGTGTACCCTTGCAAACTCTCAGGGAGAGCAGTCTCGTTTCTTCGGGGCACATATCCCCTACACGCCGCCAGATGTAGCATCCTCCCAAAGCCACTGTGGGTCCCATCCCCCGGGGCCTTAAAAAGGCAAGGGGGCGCTCGGCCCCGCTCCCCAAGCCTATAGTGGTCTCGAGGGCCCCATCCCCTCAGGCCTTTTGTGCTTCTGAGTGGATGCCCGGGTGCACCCACTAAACAGTACATTGGGCTTCCCCGCCCCCAGCTCCCCACATGTGCCCATCCTGTGCTTGCGGGAGCCGGCATTGCTTCCAAACAGTGTGAGCAGCTGTTTCTGTTTGCTCCCACCATGCGCATGCAATCTGAGTTTCCCTGCCCGCAAGAGCATGGGCAGGGAAATGAAAGTCTGCCCCCACCCGGCGGGGGCATTTTCAAAGCTCCCACCACTGGCGTAACGAAACTTGAGGGACCTCCCCTGCAAATTGCATGGAGGGGCCCCCTTCCAGATTTACTCGAGAACTCTCAGGTCACGGTACTGCACTGAGGGGGGCCCCTGGAGCTCAGGGGCCCCCCACACTGCGGGGGCCTTTGTTATGCCACTGGCTCCCACTGAGTGGAGTACACTTGCTTTGCCTGCCCATGCAGGCAGGAAAACCACTGTGTCCTGGGGGTGGGCTCCCCGGGACACAGTGTATGAGCCGTCCCTGAGGGATGGGATCCCTGAGGCCTATACAGGCTCGAGGAAGGGCCCCCCTCCCCTTTTATAACACAAAATGGCCTCAGGGGATGGGGTCCGAGGGACTGAAACCTGCTTTGGAAAGGGGCTGCCCAACCCCTTCCTTTAGTTTATACTTCGGCCCCAGAGGTTTGGGTACCTGGGGCCTCGATGAGGCTCGGGAGGGAGGCAACATGCCCTCTTCCCCTTAGTTTTCATGGCGGCCCTTGGCCGCCATTCCATTTTAGTTTAAATGCCGTGATCCAGGGGAGGTTCCGAGGGACACCTGCAGGAGTCGGCTTTTCAAAAAAATATTTTTTTTGGCCCAATGCCCACCCCCATGGGGCATAGAGGGGCAGGTTATCCCTACCCTGCCCCCTTGTGTTATTTTTTTAATTTAAGCTCAGGACAGGCCACTAAGTCCCCGATTCCTGTAATGGTTGCCAGCAACATTTTTATTCATGTTGTAGACAACCAATCAGAGCTCTCACTCCTGCAGGAGCGTGTCTCCTGTGGGAGTGAATTGACCCTAGAGAAAAAAAGCCCCCTGGGCCAATCACAATGCTCTGGTTTTTTAAAATGGGATTCGAGGGACTCTTGCTGCATTTCTAGCTATTTGCCTCGAGGGGCAGCACTTTCTTCCATTCAAAATTACTACTTTTCAACCCTTCCTAAAAATAGTTGGGGAATTTATAACTTTCCCCAAATATTCCAGGACTGGAGCTAGAATAGTAAATAAGCCTCTTCGAATATTTGGGGGAAAGTTGCTCTTTCCCCAAATATTCTAGGACTGGTGTTAGAATAGTAAATTTGACTTTCCCATGTCAGTGGCAGCCCACTGCTGCCCTGAGGGTGCATTTCAGGGCAAGAAACACGAACGAGCGACTCTCGCAAGAGCCCCTCGAACCCAACCATCCAGAATTGCAAATATTTTTGTACCTTAATATCTCAAACACAACTGAATAGATTTAAACCAAATCACAAAAAGCATACTATCTGGACCAAGATCTAGCTTCCTGCCAAATTTGTTGTAATTCCGTTCAGCAGTTTTTGTGGTAGCGCTGTTCAAAAAAGTCTATGGAAAATGCTTGGGGATTTTGTGTTTTGGGCCCCCCCCCCTTTTTCTCGGCTCCAGCTTGACATATCATCCCAAAGCTTTCCATGCAAAAGCTAGGCAAAGAAGAGAAATCTTTTGGAAAGATTTGTGAAGATTCATCAAACAGCACCAAAGGTATTAGCAAATAAATAAAACATTTCCTATGGAAACGCTGACCAAACTATAACTCCCCAGAGGAGACTGCTACTGGGTAATGTGTGTTTCGGTATCTATATCTCAGTATAGATAAAGTCAAATGTAAACATTTCAAGAAACAAAATTGGTTTGCAATGAAAGAGTTGTAGAAATTAATGTGTGTGACAAGGTGTGGTGTCCATTTGTTTTTTTGTGTCACCTCCTGGCACTTTCAGCAGCAGTGGTGGCAGGGCATAAGGGGTGGGCGGAATCAGGACAAATAGAGCGGGGTCATGGGCCCCCTCTGGCTTCCTCTAAATACGCCATTGCCACTAGCAAGGATTGAGAAATAAACTAGTAGAAATTAGCATAAGTATGCTGTAACATTTTGGAAAATAATAAAATGAATTGTAAATAAAACAAGCATTACCAAAGCAAATAGGTATTGCATATGCGAGAGCTATTGGCTTTGCCAATGACTTTTGCCATGTAGTAGAGCAGCACAGCTGCTTAGAGGCATGGCTAAAATTTGGGAAAGCACTAGGATGCTGCTAGCGATGGCTGTCCTAGTGCTTTTTTTTTTTCTTACGATGGGTGGGGTGGGCAAAGCAGACAACGGGAGGGTGGGATTGGAAGAGAAGAAGCAACACAGACAACAGGTGGGTAGGATATAAGAAGCAACACAGACAATGGGAGGGTTGGGGGTGGGATGTAAGAAGCAACATGGACAACAGAAGGAGGAAGGTGGGGTAGTGGGAGGGAAGAAGCAACATGGACAAGAGTGGATGTTGGAGGGGAAGAAGGAACATGGATAACAGTGGGTGGGAGGAGAAGAAGCAACATGGACAAGGGTAGGGTGGGAGGGGAAGAAGTCACACAACCAGAGATGGAGGTTTGGGAGAGAAAGAAGCAATATAGACAAGAATGATAGGTGACGAAGAAAACACAGCATGAGCAACGGAAAGACAGTAATTAAGATGAAGCAATCAGTACTTGGTCCATGCTCCAAACAAAAGAAGAGAAAGTGAAGTTAGGAGGCAGCAAACAAGAGTGACAATGAAGCCAAAGAATAGTAAGCAATGGCCGGGCTCCAAGCCCCTTGTTTCCTTTACTGTACATGTTCTCTCTTGCAAGCAACAGCTCATGCACACTGTCTTATGCAAGACCTAAAAGGGGGGAACAGTGTAGCATCTAAAAAGGCGATAAGACCCTTGATGATTAGGCAGGGGGAGAGTAAAATGAAGTCTCAAACATGTTAAAAGAAGAAGAGGTGAGTTCATGGAGACGCCAAGGATGGAATTGGAGTAACCCTGGGCGAAGTACTACGCTACGCTCGCGTAGTTTGCGCTACTTCGCACAACGCGAATTGCACGTAGCACAGTGCAAACACGCGTAGCGTAGCGTAGTGCAGCGGTCATTTTTGCTTGCTCGCAGTCCTCAACGCCAAGTTGGCGACCGCGAGCAAGCAAAATGACATCCCGGCGAGACTTTTTTCGTTCGCGATCAGCAACATCAAGTTGCCGATCGCGAGCGTGGAAAATAAACCTCCCGGCGAGATTCTCAACGCGGGAGGTCAGGTTTCTCATTGCGAGTGGTCGCGTATGCTCGCGACCGCTCGCGATGAGAAACTACCAGTCCGCGTTGAGAAGCTGCCGCTCGAGTAAAAGTCTACTCGAGCGGCAGTAAAAGACAGCTTGCACTGTGCAAGATGCCATTTTCAATGATTGCACAGTGCGGACAAGCATCCGGCACTGTGCAATCATTGCGAACAGCGCACTACGCAGTTCGCGTAGTGCTACGCGTAGCTCGCGTAGTGCGAACTGCACTTTGCGTAGCTTCGCGTAGCGCTACTTCGCGAACTACGCCCAGGCTTAAATTGGAGTACAGTGAGTTGTTCATGTTTGGCGCTTAAGAAAAGGTTGTTTTAATTTGTGCTTAAAAATGGTGAGGTTACTGATAAGCACTTGAGGAGAATGCTCATAATTTTGCTCTTGCTGATTTCATTGAGCTGTGACCATAAATAGCCCAGCGCCACTTTGGCATTTTCACTTTTTTGGTCAGTGCCAGAGTGCAGGCGTGTGACCGGTGGGGGAAATTGGATACGGCCTGTAGAAAGTTAAGAGATTTTGCCTTGTCTCCTTCCAAATTAGAAAGGGGACAATGAGGTGCATCTGGAACTCTCAGGTTAGACTGGTGTATTTTTGGTATAATTTTATGTATGTTAATGGCATTATTGTAAGCACAGACATTTTGTCAATATCGTTGGAACATGATGGGTATTATTATAAATATATTTTTGGGATTACTGTGCACATTTTATTGGTCAATATTGTTACACTGTTTACATTACTTCGGGTATTATTAAGTATTAACATCTGTAAATTGTCAGAAATATGATTGCCACATTTTGGGTTTGAAAGTATGTATATTTTAAGCATCCTGGTAGCCATTTTCTAACAATCGCTAGATCATTTTGTAAAATGTTCTATGTATATTTTTGACAATATTAATTCGCATATTTTTTGGCCATATTGGTCACATTGTCTTATCTTGAAATTCCTACAAGGATTACGACAAGAACAAAACGCTCACAGAAGGGATCAGGAGAAAACTGGGAAAGGGGTAGGAGGGAAAAACTGGACCGGAGTCACCCTCAGGCTGGATTGGCTTAGCATCCATACTGTATTGGAATCTGCACGAATAACAGAACCATCTAAAAAGTAAGTAACAATATTCAGATCACTAACATTAATTGCGATAATGTATGTATAATATTGTAACAATTAAAAATGAGAATTGCCATCCTTAATGGTGGAGGGAGTGGTAACGAGCTCCAAACAGTCCTGGGTACCAGACTGCAGTCTCAGGATGTAATTAAAGCCGGAAGATTCAAGAGCTGCAGAAGAAACAGGGAAAATGACTCTAAAGCGCTTAAAAGCTACATACATCTGAAGTAGGAAACAAAGGGAACCCCTAACCACAAGGAGACCGGAAAGGGGAAAGAAATAAAGGTTGGGGAACACAGGGGCCGGCTGTGAACTAGAGAATTTCTATTTGCCTGTAACTTTATGGCCATTTGATGAATTTGCATGACAGATATTGGCATAATTAGTCTAACCTTTATATTACAAACTAGTGCATATCTGTCAATCAGTTATGCAGGGCAGGGGAGTCACAGTTCAAGGACTTTCCCAAAAAAGTGTTAATTTGCTTATAACTCTGATCTTTTGAAGAATCCACTTGAAATTAGGCAACCATTTACCACGTTTGGTTTTCTGTAGGCACGTCACGTTTTGTAGCGACCCATCGAAGGAGGGGACAAAGTTTAAGAAGAGGCAACACAAATATTCATTTGCTAATTATTTTGTCACCCTTGACTGGTACTAAAACAAATATGACAGTATTATTTCTTAGTTTCAGTTTGTGTCTTTTAATGATGTGATTTTAGGTATTGTTACTGATTGGTAAATATACTGTGAATTCATAAGCATTGCATTTGATGTGCACCCCCTTCATCCTTTCTGAGTGGTGCCCCCCTCACCTCTGAAGCCCTTTTATATGGTCCTACTTGCAGACCTCTGTGTGTTCTGCACCTTCCCTCTATGTGCGTGCCCCTGCGCTGCCCTTATGTGCCACTCTGCCACAGCAACTCGCGTTTTATTTATGTTTTATTTTGAAGGTTTATAAAGTGATTTGTACCCTCCCAGAAGAAATTTGAAAAGTGATGGGTGGAAGGCATGAATTCATCTAAACCACTTTCAATTACTCTGGCTACATCTCAGTCCATTGTTTTTTGCCCACCATGCCACCACAGATTAGACCCAGACATATGCAAATCAGTCTTGATCCTGCTCCAAAAGAAACAGTCCAGCCTAAGATGCCAAGTCAGGGCACATTGGTTGCATATGTTCCAATTCAGGGGAAGAAAACATGTTTTATAGTGCTAAAAAAACAAATATTTAACAAAATATTTCTTGGCACCAAAATAAAATGTACAACACATTGTGTAAAACGTTCTGTTTAACTGCAATAGTAGTCATGCAAGATATTCTTTTTGTCCTACAAAAAAGATGTTACTATACTCCTGTGCATAGGTGCACACTTGGGGCTCAGTTCACAAAGATTTTTTTTATTGAGTAGCTAAGACTTACTCTTGTTGTACTGCTGGCTTGTTCATAATTTGCAGTGGTAAGCCAGGAAAACTCGCGGCTTACTCACGGAATGCATGAGTAAGTCATGTGTAAATCAGAGCAAAATCTTTGAAAATCGGGCCCTAACATTCTCTTGTGCATATTCTATCTGTGATAATCTTCCAAAAAAGATCTTAATTTTGCCCTACACAAAAAGGGTGCAATAGCAATGAAAAGAGTTATGACAAAGATTTTTATTAGCAAAAGAAACAATTGATGGACGGAGTGCTGGACAATGCAAACATTCGCCCCCAGTCACAAGGATCTGGGTTAAATCCATCATTCTTTTGCTCACCACACCACACCACACCACACCACCCCAGTTTGGACCCAGCCATGTTCCTTGTGGGAACAGTCCAGCCCGAACTGCCAAGCCAGGTCCTCCCTGGACCGGAAACAAGCATCCTGGGACCGGTTTCAGAGCATCACCCTTCATCAGCCAGGCTAGCTTGAATCCAGTGGTGTAGTGAGCACGGGACCCACGTCTGGGCATACCCTTCCCACTTAGGGCGACATATGCAAAAGAAACAATTGATGGACGGAATGCTGGACAATGCAAACATTCACCCCCAGTCACATGGTTCTAGGTTAAATCCATCATTCTTTTGCTCACCACACCACCCCAGTTTGGACCCAGCCATATGCAAATCAGTCTTCACCCTGTTCCTTGTGGGAACAGTCCAGCCCGAACTGGTACAAGTAAGAAACAACTGAGGCAACACCATGAAAAGTAATCACTATAGAATTTACAAGGGTAGGCACATAATGGGAGACAAGATGCTAAGGGGCCTGTTCACAAAGATAAATGTACAGTACATATTTACTCATATGCATATTTACTACTACACATAGGTGTAACTACACTTTTTTGCTATTCACCATTTCAGAGTGTAGATTTAGAAATGGGTGTAGATTTTTATGGCTCCAACCCCGCAATCCTCCTACAACATGATTTGCGAGTGTAAAGTTACTACTAGTAACTTTTCACAGGTAGGTGGAGATCTCTGCCATCATGGCATAGAACTCCCTGTACGAAAAATTATTCATTTTTATTATTCTTTAAAAAGCATGCGAAAAAATATTTTAATGAATAATATAAATGTAAGTTAATTTAGAATATTTATTAGCTTAAACAAAATGTTACAGCACATTAACTTGTTAAATTAAATCTGTATTAATGAATTTAAATATACTAATTTATAAATAATTTTTAAACAATAATTTCAAAAAACATTCCCACCCTTACAAACATTGTTATTTAATATATTGTAAATATTGTTACTTTATGCATTAAATTAATTAAATTATGCTTAACGATTTAATACAAGTTAAGTTTAATTTGTTTTGTTAATTATATTTATTACATATTGAAATAACATATTATATATATATATCGAGACCGCGAGTGAGCAGTCGAAACGCGTCATGCTGGGCACTGGCTTTGTAAAGGACTGGTTGCTAAGAACTTTTTGAACTCTGAATTAAAACACTGTAAGTTTGAAATACACCAGGTGATCCGTACCTGTTTTGTTCTTGCCATTGGATGTGGTGAGTCGGGATCGTGTGGTTTCATATATATATATCTGAGATCTAGCCTAACGGAGTACCAAAAGACCATAACAGACTACCACAAGTTACTGGATGACTGGCTGATGCAGGGTAGCCTGAGTCGTAACGAGTTTCTATTTCTTTTAGTTAAGAAACCTGTCATCCCGGTGTTTTACTTGCTCCCTAAGGTACATAAACTTGCTACTGACCCGCCAGGCAGACCTATAATTTCAGCTAACCAAAGCCTATTGGAGAACACGTCCATCTATCTGGATTACTTCCTGTGCCAGTATGTCATCAACTTTGCCATCATACTGTAGAGACACCATGGATTTCCTCTCTAAAATACATGGAATTCCTTGGAAGGACTCGTATGTCCTGGCCACAGTGGACGTAGTATCCCTGTATACTTTCATTGAACACAGCTTGGGTTTAGAGGCATGCAAGTACTTTTTCAGGGACAGACCGCTCTCTATGTATGACCACACTGTACTTTTACTTGACATGTTGCAATTTTGCCTGCATAATAACTGTTTCCTGTTTGAAGACGAGCGGTACAAGCAATACACAGGGACTGCGATGGGAAGCTGCTTCGCTCCCAGCTACGCCTGCATGTTTATGGGGTGGTGGGAGGCGGATCATCTGTGGCACAAGGACAATGAATACTACATGGATAATCTTATCCTGTGGACCTGCTACATTGATGATATTTTTCTGATTTGGGATGGTCCACAGGATAAGTTATGTAGTTTTATCACAGGCCTTTCTGATAACATCTTAGATCTCAGATTTACCAATACAATTCATGCCACAAAAATTGAGTTCCTTGATGTCCTAGTTGAGGTAAAAGATGGAGTCTTACATACCAGCCTGTTCAGAAAGGCTACGGCAGGCAACAGCCTGTTGCATGCCAAGAGTCACCACCCTGATGGACTGAAGAGGAGTATCCCCTATGGTGAACTCCTCAGGGCTAAAAGGAATTGCAGCACCACCGAAGCTTACGCTTCTGAGCAAAGGGACATGATAGGGCGTTTCAAAACACGAGGCTACACTGGTAGAACTATCAGACTAGCAGCTGAGAAGGCATCCACGAGAGACAGGGACAGCTTACTGATTACTCAGAAGAAGGACAATCCCAAGCAAGAGGTGAGACTAATTACCACCTTTAATAACACCTCACAGTCAATCCATAGAATTGTTAGCAGACACTGGCACCTAGTCAGGAATGATGGGGTGATAGGCAAACTGGTCAGTGCTAAACCACACATTACATACCGCAAATGTGATTCTTTGCAGGACATGCTTGTACACAGCCACTTGACACTAAAGGGTAGAACCCAGGGGACTTGGTTGAGGGAACTCCCAGGTTTCCATAAATGTGGGCGCTGCAAAGCCTGTAACAACAGCTGTAATGTGAAAAAATATTCTGTCCCAACAGGCAAGACTGAAACAATACGCAAATTTATAACATGTACCACAGACTTTGTTATTTATGTGTTGATCTGTATATGCGGTTTGAGCTATGTGGGGAGCACAATCTTCCCGGTCAAAAAGCGTATTTTGGAACATCTGCGCGCTGTTAGGAACAAAAACTTGACGTATGCAGTGGCCAAGCATTGCGAGATAGAGCATAAAAATGTCCCTGACATCAGCTCTAAACTGTCTTATTTTAGTATTGACAGGATCCCCGTCCCAGCTCGTGGAGGAGATCGGGAGCGTAGCTTACGACGTCTGGAATCAGAGTACATCATTAGGCTACAAAGCAAGATCCCAGGGGGCCTCAACCATGAGGAGGACCTCCATATACACCTAGGATAGAGAAGATCCCTTAGGACTCCGTTGCCCTACCATGTTCTGGGACTCTGTGAGATTATGACTAACTAATTTTTCATATTACCTCATTGCTTCTGAGTTTTCCACTGGTTATTCACCATAATTTTTTCCTGTATCTCCTCAGTCTCTACGGCTGTGTTCCCCCCCTTTTTTCAATGTTAACGATCTGATACCTGTACACTCACACCTAGCACCTTAGACCATAGTGTCAGATATCCACACACTTTCTACCTTTATTTTTAATATGACTCAGGGAAGGTCCACGGTTCCCCGTGTTTTGTGTTTTTTTCATTAGCAGGGACCCTTTTTACTTTTGGTAGTCTCAGGAGGTTGCTTTCGAAGTTTATTTCACGTGCACCGCAACAGAGGTCACTTGACACATGCACTGCATAGGAGCAGCCTTTAATGCTGTAGTTCATTTCATACTCTGTGCCCGGCTGTTACTCATTATCAATTGATATCTGTATTTGGACTGTTTTAAGCGCGCATCATTGAGAGCTAGGCACTTGCCAGGCAACCATCGCAGCGGCAGGCTTAACTAGAGGCCACGCTGCGATTCAGATAGATGCTTTCGATTATTCAATAGGTGCACTTTTAGGACACTTGTCTTTGTTCCTTTGCTATAGACGCTAGCCGCACACAAAGGGATAAACAGCATTAACTGGCAGATGCCATGAACTGCATTGGCCGTGCATCCATTTAGAATCCCAGCTGACTCGTGGTGGCAGCGCGAGCACGTACGCGCAATTAATTGATTTACTGATGTATACACTCCGTTATTTTACGTTGCTTTCTATAATATGTGTCAACATGAAGTGGGCTGACATTTATTGCTTTTTGCTTTTCAATTTAATTGAAGTCTGTCTTCTAAAGCACCTAGTGACTACTGTACACATGCATTTTTTCTATGTTCATTCTCTGACCCTCATTTTTGCTTTCAAAAACACAGCCACTTCCAGGTCACGGAGTGACTTTGACAAAGACCGTGAGGTTGAAACGCGTCAGTCATTAAAACCCTTTGTTTTCCAATCATCCTGAGTGCGGCTTTTCCTTGTGTTCGTGCAACGTGAGGACTTCAGGTCTTCTTTAAAACATATATATATATATATATATATATATATATATATATATTATAGTAAATGTTGAAATAATTTAATTAATTTAACATTAGTTCCTATGAGGTGTTATTTTACACCCCTTTCGCCACTGTAACTAAGTGAGTGTGTTGCAGTACCTGTGAGTGGCCATTTGGGGAGCTTGCCTTATTCCAAGGCTGCCTCTGTATCCTTTCTCTACTGAACTGGCATTCTATGCCATCGTTACCAAATGCTAAATTATTGTGCTGATTTTTTTTTTATTGTTTACTCCTTTCTGACATTTATTGTGTTTACGTTCTCCCTTTGCTAAATTAATGCCATGTGGTTATTTTGTTATATCCACCCATTGAAGACCGATTATTATGGCAATTGTCACGATTTCTTTTCATGTTTGATACATCCGTGTGCACCCTCGAACCTGGTACTCACGGAGCCTTTCTTTCCTTCACCTTATCTCCTTGGTCCCCCTGGGGCACCACACTGACGCTACCCCTTCCCCGGTTCTAGTCTTCCCGCCCCTTGTGACCCCCGTCATGTGACCACTTTCCGGGTCCTTTTCTACCTCCCTCCCATTTACTCCGTTGGAAGTGGACGCTTTACTCGCCCTCCTCTGGCACGGTGATTCATTCCCCTCCATTGCGCTGCGGACACATTGGAGACCGCCCTGACTAAGTTTAACAAATAAGTAAGTGCTCTCCATACCCAGCCCGTACGTCCCTTGCGATCGTTTTTCTTGCGGTCAGGACGCTGACTTAACCCCTTGCCTCATACTTTGTTTCAGAATTATCCTCACCGCCCACCAACCGGGCTGATATTGGATTCCTTCCTCCCCCCTTACTTTGCCATCGCGCTTCTGGACCTACATCTTGGGTAACTATCCACTCATAATTAAACGCATTGTCTCCATTCCTTTCCCTTCTCCCTCCCGTTGCTCACGAACCGTTGCCCACCTTTCACTCCCTTTACCCCCCGCCTTTCCCACCAGACTTCACAAGCCACCCTGAAGAAATCGCAGATTGTGTTCCCTCCGTGATGCCTCACGTCCACTTCGCTCTTTTTACTAGGTAATGTCTACTTTACCTCTTTCAATTTCTCCTTTTCTTCGCTCCCTTGTCCCCTCGGACCACTCATGTTTTGATCCATTCTCCCTCTAATTTCTCATAGAGCACTACCGTCAAATTAATGACCATTGTCCTGATGATGACCTGCAATCATTCAGGTTGAAACGCCAGTCGACTATCCAGCCTAGAACACAGGCGTTATTGTGGTCAAATTTAATTTTCTGACTATCTTGTATAAATAAACTGTATATATTCTGCAATTTTTGACCACCTTTAATTTAATTTACTTATTTTCGCCGTTCACGCTGTTTTTGCACACTTATGTCACTGCGCCGTCCCCCTTCACTAGCACGCCCAGTGCTCACGTTGTGTGTCATGGTCATTGTATAATGATGTACTGTAGTGCTTATTAAACTACTTACGGAATTATAGTTTAATTTACTTCACTCTACTCTTACGTTGTGGTCTCCCTTCCCTTGTCCCCTTTCTCTTTGTGATTTATTTCACTGTTTTAAATTGACCTCTTTTTATCCTCCAGTTGAGACATTGTTTTTTGTTGTAAACTGTGCCTGGTCTCACCTGGGCTAACGGGCCTTACTCCTGTTAATTTTTACTCTGTTATTGAGCAACCGCTGGGTTGCGAGAGTTTTTCTACTTTAATTCACACATTAAGGTGTTACATTATGTGTTAACTCACACATCATGTCCTCTAGGGAGACCCCAGCTTACACGGATGACTACATCCAACGCATCTTGAGTGGTCCTTCATTACTTTCACACACGTCCACACCCCTCGCAGCAGCCCCTAACTCCTCTAGGGTTCTTTTGGAGAAACTAGAAAACTTAAAGAAAAAACAAATTCGTACAGACCTTCACGGCGCATGCTTACAGAATACCTCAAATCTAATACCATACCCCTTGGACTCCAAATACGCAACATTCCGGCCATCTTCACACAAGATCCTAAATTTCGCACCGGCTTCAGCCACCTTGCTACAACCTGCTCCAGACACTGGATGGTGTTGGGCATAGACACAGCCATAGAACACAGTCGCAAGGAACTAGAGGAAATCGCGGAACTCGAGAAACTCATCCTCTCTGACACAACCATCCCTGACGCAAAGGCTTTATTGGACAGAGTTAACAGTACCATTGCTACTTTCCACACCTTCGAGCAGAATAAAAAGATATCTAAAATACAAAGAGATATAAAAAACTATAACAAGGACACCACATATCCCTACCTACTTGAGACATTCTTCAACACACCATACCAACCACCGAGAAACAGAAACTGGGGCAGATACAGGAACAATCAAGCCATCACCTTCTCTGACTCTTCTAATACATCTATAGAGGACTCAGACCTCGGAGAAGGTCCTAGTACTGACCGACCACAGAACAGACCACAGCCCCCATCCTTACTACCCAGTGGTTTTTAGGAGGGAACTGCAGGACGCGGTCGCGGACGAACAAGACCCAACTATCAGTACCAGTACGCGGGCGAACGACAAACCCGTCGCAAATACTATCAATGGGGCCCCGAATGATGTCCCTCCCCATCACCACAAAGGAAGCCGCACTAGCCCACATACCAACTAACATGGATGACACCAGTTTTCCCTCAATGGATAATGAGGTACATCAGCAACGAACCATAGATCAACTGCCCATCACTAAAAACAATTTGGATTTTTGACAGACCAACAAACACCCAATACCTCATCCATCCCCATTTTCAACCTCTCCAGACATACCCTTTCCTCAGAAGAGATTTCACTCCTCAGCAAGGGCCTGTCCTTTGTCCCTACCGAACACAGTAACTTCTTTAAACTACAAGAGGATCTACTCCTTTTCTTCCGACGCATCCGCCTCAAACAATTCTTCTCTGACAAACCAGATGCTAACGCTCTTGCTGTAAGACAGTTTCACCCAGTCTCGACCTTTCTCCCTCCTGCATCCATGATGCCACCTGAAATCCCTTGCCTTCGAGAGATTAGTTTTGCATGAGGTGAAGGAATTACAATCCCACTCTGAATTTGTTCCCTACAACATTTCCCTCAAAGAAAAACATGCCCTAGACAATTTACATGACAACAAACAGATTGTTATTAAACCCGCTGACAAGGGTGGTGGTATAGTGATCATGGACATGGACAACTATGACAACGAGATCATGCGCCAGTTGAACAACACCTCTCACTATCGACCTTTACCTGGAGATCCCCTCCCTGAAATTCGGAAACAAATACAATCTATCACTATGCTTGCCCTAGACTCTGCCATTATCACTAAAAAAGAATATGCCTTCCTGAACAACCCACACCCACGCATCCCAGTCATTTATACACTTCCCAAGGTCCATAAAAACACTACCAATCCCCTGGACGACCTATAGTGTCCGGCTGTGGATCTATTTTGGAACCCTTGGGCAAATACATTGATTCCTTTCTCAAGGACTTTGTCCCACTTACCGATACCTTTGTGAGAGATAGCACACATCTCATCAATATCATTGAGGACACACCATTTGATGACAATAATGACCTCATGATAGGTCTAGATATCGAGGCATTATACACCAATATTCCCCACACTGATGGGCTCTCTGTCATTGAACAACTCCTTGATTCACGTCCTAAACCTGTTCGCATTCCCACTGTCTTCATTACTGACTTACTACACATCGCACTCACAAAAACTATTTTCTCTATAAAGAAACATTTTATTTACAGATTAAAGGCGTGGCCATGGGGGCTTGCTTCGCCCCCAACTTTGCCATCCTCTATGTTCACCATCTCGAAACCACCCTGTTTCTATCTATACACAATCCATTTCTCAATAAAATTAACCTCTGGCGTCGCTACATCGACGATATTCTCCTACTCTGGCACGGCACACATGAAGACCTAGCATCCTTCATATACTGGCTCAATAATTGCCAAAACCACCTTAAATTTACATCTGATGTCAGAACCAATGACTTACCCTTCCTCGACCTTATTCTACATGCGGAGGATGGGATCATCGGTCACCGCCCTCTCACCGCAAACCAACTGAACGCAACACTCTCTTGATGTACTCAAGCTATCATCCCAGGGGCCTTAGGGATGGCTTACTCCTATGGTCAATTCCTTCGGATCCGTAGAAATTGTAAATGGCGCAAAGACTACTTCAAGGAAGCTGCCATCCTTTCACAAAAATTGATCACTAGAGGCTATCCAAAACGCATTGTTTCCCGTGCATCTAAAAGGGCATGGTACTGTCACAGGGAGGTCCTACTCTCCCTCACCCAAACGGACCAATTCACGCATCCCTTTGTATCTACATACAGCCCCTCGAGCAACTTGGTCAACAGGGTCATAAAAAGAAACTGGCCAATACTACGGACCCATACACCATTTAAAGAACCTCCTTTGTTCTCCTACAAAAGGGTACGAACATTGCAGACAAACTGGTCCACGCCATCACCTGGCCTAAAAGCTGACAAGAAGAATCAAACAGTTACCTCACTATGGGGATTACCACCGACCCTTGGCCATTACAAATGCCAATCCTGTATAGCATGCAATTTCACCTCCAACACAAAGGAATTTGTTCATGCAGGACATACCTACAAACTCAACAATTTCACCAACTGTCGCACAACTAATGTCATCTACGCTATACGTTGCCCTTGTGATCTACTGTACATAGGCCAAACAACCCAGATGGTTAAACAACGTATCCTCCAACACCAAAGCCGCATTAGATGTAATGTTGAAACAGCACCCCTGGTCAGCCATTACAGAGAAAAAAACCACTCCGCAAACAGATTTGACCTGGCTGGTGATTGACCACCCCACGCTTCCACTCAGGGGTGGAAATCTCCAGTCATTATTGAACAAATGCGAATGTAGATGGATTGCACGCTGTAATTCTGTTGAAACTGGGCTCAACACCCTTGATGAATGGAACACGGTCATTACAGCCACATGAACCCTCCCTCCCTTCCCCCCCCCCCCTTTTCTTGATTCAGGACCACCTCATTTAGCTTACATGGTGTTACCACTATACCGCTGTAACCCGCTGTCATTACTTGTTCACACTATGCATTATCTCTTGAATATGTTACCTTTGTATTTGTGCAATTCTTTTGCAGTTTTAATATAGTAATGGGCTTCCATTAGCCAAGTGGATTGATTTCAATTGCCGGTCTTACATTTTTTTCTTTTTATTGTTGTATATTGCCCTTGGACCGCCAATTTATGTCACCCATCCCATTAATTTATTTATTGTCACTGCACTCTGTATCCTTTTCTACTGAACTGGCATTCTATGCCATCGTTACCAAATGCTAAATTATTGTGCTGATTTTTTTTTTATTGTTTACTCCTTTCTGACATTTATTGTGTTTACGTTCTCCCTTTGCTAAATTAATGCCATGTGGTTATTTTGTTATATCCACCCATTGAAGACCGATTATTATGGCAATTGTCACGATTTCTTTTCATGTTTGATACATCCGTGTGCACCTCGAACCTGGTACTCACGGAGCCTTTCTTTCCTTCACCTTATCTCCTTGGTCCCCCTGGGGCACCACACTGACGCTACCCCTTCCCCGTTCTAGTCTTCCCGCCCCTTGTGACCCCACGTCATGTGACCACTTTCCGGTCCTTTTCTACCTCCTCCCATTTACTCCGTTGGAAGTGGACGCTACTTCCGCCCTCCTCTGGCACGGTGATTCATTCCCCCTCCATTGCGCTGCGGACACATTGGAGACCGCCCTGACTAAGTTTAACAAATAAGTAAGTGCTCTCCATACTCCAGCCCGTACGTCCCTTGCGATCGTTTTCTTGCGGTCAGGACGCTGACTTAACCCCTTGCCTCATACTTTGTTTCAGAATTATCCCCACCGCCCACCAACCGGGCTGATATTGGATTCCTTCCTCCCCCCCTTACTTTGCCATCGCGCTTCTGGACCTACATCTTGGGTAACTATCCACTCATAATTAAACGCATTGTCTCCATTCCTTTCCCTTCTCCCCTCCCGTTGCTCACGAACCGTTGCCCACCTTTCACTCCCTTTACCCCCCGCCTTTCCCACCAGACTTCACAAGCCACCCTGAAGAAATCGCAGATTGTGTTCCCTCCGTGATGCCTCACGTCCACTTCGCTCCTTTTACTGGGTAATGTCTACTTTTACCTCTTTCAATTTCTCCCTTTTCTTCGCTCCCTTGTCCCCTCGGACCACTCATGTTTTGATCCATTCTCCCTCTAATTTCTCCTAGAGCACTACCGTCAAATTAATGACCATTGTCCTGATGATGACCTGCAATCATTCAGGTTGAAACGCCGTCGTCGACTATCCAGCCTAGAACACAGGCGTTATTGTGAGTCAAATTTAATTTTCTGACTATCTTGTATATATAAACTGTATATATTCTGCAATTTTTGACCACCTTTAATTTAATTTACTTATTTTCGCCGTTCACGCTGTTTTTTGCACACTTATGTCACTGCGCCGTCCCCTTCACTAGCACGCCCAGTGCTCACGTTGTGTGTCATGGTCATTGTATAATGATGTACTGTAGTGCTTATTAAACTACTTACGGAATTATAGTTTAATTTACTTCACTCTACTCTTACGTTGTGGTCTCCCTTCCCTTGTCCCCCTTCTCTTTGTGATTTATTTCACTGTTTTAAATTGACCTCTTTTTATCCTCCAGTTGAGACATTGTTTTTGTTGTAAACTGTGCCTGGTCTCACCTGGGCTAACGGGCCTTACTCCTGTTAATTTTTACTACTTTATTCCAAGGCTGGGCTGGAGTACATTTGAGCCTGTTATAACACCTTTACGGATATGTAACTTTAGAAGTGTAGTATGTGAATAGCAATGGTCCTTGTGGTTGTGTTTGTATTAGCATGTCCATGCCTAACCGCCTCCTTAAATTTCTCCAAGCCCCTTCATTTAATAATAAGCATTTTCCAGTTTCTAGCAACTCCCCCTTGTCCCTCCTACATTTAATGCAAAAACGTATACCTAGGTGTGCGGAGATCTCCACCACCTGACAGATCTCCATACAGAAGAGATAGGAGAAAAGGAGGTCTTCGGTCATACTTTGTGAATAGCACGTTGTAGTGCATAAGTAGCACTACTAAATGCAGTTTCTGAATAGGTCTATAAGAGAGCATGGAATAGGACCTCTGGAGGAAATTCATCAGGAAAGGACTGGTGACAGGGAAAGCAGAAGTAACCAGAAGGCTGAATTGATTTGAATTTTATTTGAGTGTGCTTTTAGCTACAAGCCTTTCACCAATACAAAAGGTTAAGTACTCATTTAAATCAGGCGTGATGAAATGAGAGTGAGAGAAAAAAGTCAAGAAAACTGAAATCAAGAAGGCATGCTTTCTCTATATGTGGAGGATCAGGGAGATGTGGCAGTGTACGGTGTGATCAGGTAAGTCTGTCCATGCTAGGCCACTTTGCTGAAAAATATGTCTTCAGCGAGCTAATTTGTTGGGATGCACCCCAAAATGTTATAAGATTATTTTGGGAAAATATGAACATATTCTGGTTGCACTCCAAAATGCTATGAGTTTATTTTGGGGAAATATAAACATATTCTGGTTGCACCCCAAAATGTTATGAGTTTATTTTGGGGAAATATAAGCATATGGTGACATTACCGTATTCATGTGCTTATTCTGGCTTTACCATGTTCTTGTACATTAATCATACATTATTTGCATTACTACATTCATCTGCATATTCTGGGCATTCCCATATTTTATGCAGTGCCATATTTGTAGGCACACACTGGGCATTATAAAATATTTGGGCGTTTAAACATGTATGTGCATATTCTGGAATTCTAATAACATATATTGTTGGCATTAGAACAGTTAATCAAGGAAACACAATTTTCTGGGTTTTATAAAACATTTCCAGCATTACCAGATTTGCGTGTATATTGGGCACATTCATAATGGGCATCAAGTTAGGGTAACGTCAAAAAAAACTCAGGGCATATTCATCAAGGGTTTGTATTGCCCTTGCGCCATGCAAGATAACGCAAGAAGCGACGCAAAACCTTGGATTTTTTGTCAAGTACTGATAGTGTTGTATATTATCTGCCAATGTCTTAAGAGAGTCAATGTATACTTGACTTATCTATCACCACAACCCCTGCCTTCATATTTGTACATGGCTTATCACAGTTACCTGGAGCTCTCTCAAAGATATAAATTCTGGTTGTGTTAAATTAAGTGTGAATTAGATATTTTATGAACAAAAAATACAAACTCTCATGCATCACTTTTTCGAAGTTGGCTGTTCCCCAATCCTTCTCTGAAATAAGGGGGTTTGAAAGCAGATTGTGGGTGAAGACCAGTCACATCCATAATACAATTGTCAATCTCTTAGAAATATCTCATGTTGATGTTTAGCGAAAGAAAAATCAGGTGGCACTAGTGTATTCTGGGGAAAAAACAGCTGATACAGAAAGAACAAAACTACATCACCATTGAGCACAGAACTGTCATCCTTCAGCAGTTGGTACTGAAAGAGGTTTAGTGCGACTTATTCTAAATACTGTTGTGAATGGCATCTGCAGAAGCTTTCCAGAATTGTTGGTCCTGTTGATTTAACCTGATGGCAACTTGCCCTTTAAATCTCATTCAGCCCATGATAAGATTCAATGTCTGTATTCGATTATCCGTGAAGATGGCTGAACTTTTTATAAAGCCAAGAGATATATATATTCTTTTGTAGAGTATTTTAGGACATTTAGAAGACAATTTTCTGCTGAGTCAATTTTTAGGCTTTTGAAGAAATTGAACCTTTTCTCAGATCATGTGTCAACACTCTATTTCCACCTCCAAACCACATTGTATATTCCTATAATGCATTTCTTGTTCGTTAACAAATGAACTTTCTTTGTATAAAGCATGCGTATGCAGGTCTATGTGGCGGTTGTGTGATGAAACCAAGCATGCCATTACCACGCATGCCAGTTCAACGCGATCTTAACCATGCAAGTCTCAACCATGCATATGCCTTTATCACATATGCCTTCACAATGAAATATGCATTTTTAAGACATGTATGGCAAAGATATATGCGAGGTTAAAACCTACCACCCCTGCTGCCCCCCAACACCTCCCGCCCCCCCCCCCGAGCCCTAAAACACCCCAGGGCAAAAATCTACTCCCCCCCCTTGCCCCTCGCCCTGAACCCTAAAACAGCCCCCCAAGCCCAAAAAACGTACCCGATCCCTGGTCCCCACCCAGAGCCCTAAAACGACCCCAGGCCAAAAAAATACCCATTCCTTCTGCCCTAGGGCCTAAACTACCCCCTCCCTCTAGAAAATCAATCCCCTTCCTCCAGCCCTAAAAACCTCCCGACCCCCAGCCCTAAAAACGATCCCTTCCTCCCCGCCCTGAGACCTAAAACTACCCCCTCCCTCCTGAAAACCAACCACGCCCCAGCCCTAAAAACTTCCCCGAGCCCCCAGCCCTAAAAACTACCCCTACACCGAGTCGTAAAACCCACCCTGATCCCCTGAGCCATAAAAACTACCCCAACCACCCCCCCCCCCAAGACCCGAAAACTATCCCCAACCCTTAAAACTACACCCCACCTCCCCAAAACCCAGCCCCACTTACCTCACTGCGTCCACTTCTGATTCTTCCTCTTCCTGGGCCCACCCATGCCGGACTTCTAGACAATGCATATGCCTTAACCACGCATATGCGTGGTTAAGGCATATGTGTGGTTAAGGCATATGTGTGGTTAAGGAAAGCATGGTAGCGATTGCGTTGTACAGGCATGCGTTGCTGAGGCGCGTTGTTCTGGCCGTTTCCCCTATGTGGCATGACATTTATCCGCATTCTCCAGGCTGTATTTTGCTCTCCTAAGTTCCAGTTTAAATTGTTTGCTGGGAAGTGAAAAAGACATAGGGGGATATTCTCAAGAACGTGTGATAATCATCGCAAAATTAGCTTAACGCAACTTTGCACATCACAGCCCATCGCGGGAAAATAACACCGTGTTAACGTTGTATTCCCAACCCGGCGGCACCATGCGATAGTCTCACGATAACGCACCAAATGACCGTGTTAAAATTAACGCAACGCCGAAACAATGCGAAACACGAACGTGAAAA